>WOXC01008401.1:0-475672 GCA_011680675.1 Gymnobelideus leadbeateri | reverse complement strand
AAGAGAGACAGAGATGAAGAAAAACAGAGACAGAGATGAAAGAGAGAGACAAAGAGTAGAGAGTGCCAGGCAGAGACTAAGACAGACAGATATAGACAGGAATAGAGAAAGAGTGACTCTTTTGAGAGAGCAAGAAAGCTTCTATCCCCCAGTGCTCACAGAGGATTGCCTATGATGCTTGCTAAGGCTTCAAGAGGAAAGAAAAGATAGTCCCAGAAGGTACTGATTTTTTCCTCTCTAATTTCCAGTAAGAGTGTCTTCCATACACCAGAAAGAAAGAGGAAATCAGAGCTAAGAAGCCTTTGTTCTCTTGCTCACCAGAAAAAAAAAAGTCAGAATAAGAAGTGGTCTAATAAGATCTTAACTTCTTGTTGAAGTCCTACCTGGTTGAATCAGGTCACACACACCAAGTCCCCTAATTCTTATCAGTCCTCCATGCCGCCACCCCCCCCCCAATTCCATATTTGAGGATTGGAGGCAACATTACCATCTTCTAAATTCCAAGCTATGCTAGACCTATAGATAGAGATAGAGTCTAGATTTAGAGATAGTTGATAGAGATGCTCCTTTTCAAAAGACAAGTGAGTTCTGAATCAAGCCAACTCCTGCCCTGTTAGCAAACAGAAAGCTGCCTCCTCAGTTAAGTTACTGGAGGCCACTTTCCTAAGTTATGCTCTTTTGGTTGGACCCTAGTGGTGGACTGGCAAGTTGTTATGCTTCTCCCCTCTTCCACCACCCAATACCATACAACTAGAAAGTATCTTAATGCTTACTGTAATGACAGTACTGCCAAGGATGACTAAGCTGACAGCCTTCTAACAGCGATTCAATCAGATTACATGAAATGCACTAGGGAAACTATTCAAAGAAGCCTTGCATTAAATCCTTTGGTAAGGTAAACAATAGTACCTAAATTATGATTCTATAAATTCATCTTTTCCCATAGCTACTATATTTTAAAAGAGGCATGGTTATTTCAGGCGCGTTCTTCTCTTTCCTTAATATTCTCTCTCCCTGCCCCCTACTCCTCAGGTGCAGACAATTAATGAGCATTTATTAGGTGCCTAGTATGTACCAGACACTGTGCTAAGTGCTGGGGATACAAGGAAAGGCAATAGATAGCCTGTGCTCTTAGAGAGCTCACAGTCTATTGGGGGAGGCAATATGCAAACAATTGTGCACAAACGATCTGTATACAGGATAAATTGGAGATAACCAACAGAGGGAAGACCCTAACATTAAGAAGATCAGGATAGGTTTACTATAGAAGGGGAGATTTTAGTTGCAACTTGATTCATGGAATGTGTAAGCCAGAAAGTTGCCCCTTCTCATGGGGCGGCTAGGTGGTTCAATGGATAGAGTCCTGGGCCTGTAGTCAGGAAAACTCCTCTTCCTGAGCTCAAATCTGGCCTCAGACACTTACTAGCTGTGTGACCCTGGGCAAGTCACTTCACCCTGTTGGCCCCAGTTTCCTCATCTGTAGAATGAGCTGGAGAAGGAAATGGCAAATAACTTCAATATCTTTGCCAAGAAAACTTCAAGGGTTCAGAAAGAGTCAAATACAACTGAAAAATGACTCAGCAAGTCCCTTCTCCCTCTGTCCCTAAAACCTTCATCTTTTCCTTGTCTCTTGATGCCAGAGTTTTGGATTTGGAGTCCTAATAGGACTTGGTTTCCAGCCTCAGCTTTGCTGTTTGTTACTGGTATAGCCTTAGGCAAGTCTGTTCACCTCTATGGGACTTTTTCCTCATCTGTAAAATGAAGGAGTTAGACTGGACTACTTGAGATCTTCTCTAGCTTTAAATATGTGATCCAATGACTCATGAAGTACAAATCGGTACCTAGAGTGTAACACTTGGCACTTGAGTTGTAATGGGAGAGGAGGAGGATGAGGAAGAAGAAGAAGAAGAAGAAGAAGAAGAAGAAGAAGAAGAAGAAGAAGAAGAAGAAGAAGAAGAAGAAGAAGAAGAAGAAGAATAGGAGGATGAAGAAGAAAAAGAAGAGGAAGAAGAAGAATAGGAAGGAGGAGGAGGAGGGGGGAAGGAAGAGGAAGAGGGGGGACAGGGAGGAGGGAAAAGAGGAGGAAAAGACAGAAAAGAAGGAGGAGGAAAAAGAGGAGGAAGTTAATAGCTTACATTTATACAGCAAGGTTTGCAAGGCACTTTATACTTATTATCTCATTTGATCCTCATAACAACCCTATGAAATGAACATATTGTACCATTTTACAGATAAGAAAATTGAATTATAAGGAGGGTAAGTGACTTGCCCGGGGTCACATGGCTATGAACTATCTGAGGTGGAATGTGAACAAAGGTTTTCCTGATCCCAGGTCCAGTGTTCGATCTGTCCACTGTACCATGTAGGGGCCTATATGGAGACATTTTAAAAATATACAACAATAAATATATAAAATATACTTTTCACAAGGGCAATTTTCATGAAAAAAAATCTGCTTTGCATTGGTTGTATCAATTGCATGACAAATCGAGTCTCAGTGAAATCTCAAGTCATCTGTTAATCACTACCATAGAAATTACAGTTTGCAAAGAGACCAGAGGCAAACTTTTCCCTATTTTCATGTTCTAATGGGTTCTTCCTGGATATCTAATTATTTTCTAAAGTTTTGCATTTGGCTAACCTTTAAGAAGGGGGGAGGGGAAGAGAAGGTGGGAGGTGTGGGGTTAGAGACATCTGTCAGATGAACTAATGAAAATGTGGAGGGAGTGCTGGAAGGAGAAGGCCATCCCAAGGAAGAGAACAGAACAGTGAAGGCCAGAAGAGGCAGAGGGGAGAGCTGGGAAAACAGAAGTAACCCTATTAGTCACAGTTCTCTGCGCCTACCCTGACCTCCCACCTGTGCCCTGATTGGTTTCAGGTTTAGCTTTAATATTGCCCCTTCATTATCCTCCCTGCTCACTTTTTCCCATCTGTGACCTGCTCACACTTCCACTCCGAGACCTTCTTTGTTGTTGTTGTTGTTTTTTAATCTTCCTAATTCTCTCTGTGGTGTCAGCCAACAGATGTCTGTCCTCACTGGCAGCAGCCCTGTAATAACCCCCTTCCTCACACTGCAATCCCTCCAGCTTTCTTTGGCCCCTGGATTGAGTCAATGCTATTTTAAGCCTCCAAATGATCTCCACGTCCAAAACAGACATTTTCAACCCAGCAGATCTCATTTTGCATCTCCTACCATGTTAATCAGTAAATAAATTACCTCTTGATCAAGGAAGAGGCCTTTTCAAAAGACCTTTTCTCTTTCTTCTCTTATCATCAATCTAAGTAGCTGGCCAGATCATTTTTTTTTACAATGACATCCAAGTTATTTGCTCCCATGGGGATCGAGATACAGCCTGTTCTCTAGGAGGCTGCTAAGCCACAGTCCTCCCTCTCTTTTCCCATTATCTCAAATTCCCAGACCACTAGAGTGATACCAACACGAGGATAACTCATTTAGCTGCCAGACCATTTTCAAGCTCTCATTAATTCCACTGGGCAGAGGGACTGGTAACATACTGTACCAGTGAAAGCAATTCACCTCTCCTTTCTTTCATTTTCCAGGCAAGGTTCCGGTACCTCATCAGAAGTATCCATGATGGATTAGTTTTCACCTTCATTCATTTCCCCATGCATCATGAAAGCATGCTGATCCCACCTTCCTTGATTAATGGGTCCACCCCCTGGGGGAGAGCCTTAATTTTGGTCTCCAGAAATCACTTGTTCTTATAGAAGCAACCATGACAATGTCCCTTCTGGAGGGGGATTTGTTCACCATTTTCTTTCCCAGGCTGTTTTTCCTTCTCAATATTGCTCCAGGATAAACCTGCCACTGAATTATACAGACTCATCCTTGAAGCCGGGCTGAAACACGTATGGAAAATAGCTTTTTCAGCTTTGCTTTCTTCTTGTGAAGTCATTGCCGACAATTCATTTTAAAAGTAACCTTTCATTTAAACCATTCTGGTGAAATTCACTTAAAAATTCCCCCCCACCACACACACATTCTAAGCAAATTTGTATTTTATATATCATTATTTTTAAAATATAAAATCATTAAAGCATCAAAAAGTAATGGTTTGAACCCAGCAGATCCAAGAGGTTTCCATAGAGATATAACATTTTACTCAGCAAAGGGGAAAGACGCCAGTGACATTTGTTCATTCTCAAAAAGAAAAAAAAACTTGAAAAGCAAGGGATGAAAAAACAAATCAAAGAAAAATTTTAAAACAAACCTACTTTCCTTAAATAGATCAGAGAGATTGCTGCCCAACCTTACCAACCATTAAAGAATGGCACTAAATAAGATTAGATGAAAGTGTCAGAAAGAAATCGCCTGTTTTTCTCCATCTGTATAATGATCATATTTCATTTTCAAAGTATTTTTTCTTTTCGTAAAATGTACAAAAATTAGAATGTGGGGGTGGAGAGAGTGGGGAAGCGGTTGTGAATAGTGACCACCAAAAACTAGAATCAGGCTCCAAGGGGAGTCTTCATCAATCTTTTCCATAGTCGCTACTTTGCTAGAAGCTGAGGTGGGTTAGCAATAGACAGGAAGAGATTGTGATAGGGACAAGTTTACTGAAATTCTCTGGGCCTCACCTTACTTATCTATAAAATAAGGGGGTTGGACTATACAATCTCTGACCCTTTGATTTTATATGTGTGTATGTAAGTGTGCACGCATGTGTGTATATTTGTGTGCACATTCATGTATGTATATATATACATATATGTATATGTATATATACACACATACGTACATATTTAATTTCTGAATTTAACAAACACCCCAATAATGAGTATATTCACATACTAAATGGAACAAGAAAAGGTTGTATCTGAAACTGGGAATCTCCATTTTAAATATCTAATAAATTTATCATGTAATTTTCAAAGTTTCCTTGTTGCTTTGTTCCTCCTGTTATTGTTTGTGGATTCTTTTTTTAATTCTTTAATACTTTTCCCCCTTTTGTGGGGGGGGGGAGTGGGGAGTGCTAAATGACAAGTTTTCTTTCCGTCTTATCCTCTTCTTTCTGTTCCCTTGGAGAGGGGGAGAAGCCTTCATAACACATAACAAAACAAATTATTGTACTACAGTCCTAAGAATGGTAGATAACTTTTCTGAATAAGCAGCCAAACACACTCCCATCATGGACAATTCCAGATTTGATTAAAGAAAAGAAGACAGTCAATGCATCCATGGTTTAAAAGAATGTGATAGGTATCTCTAATCATAAGCCCACCCCAAAGGGCATTTTTCTGGAACAGGGATTAAAATTATTATGAAACATTTGCTTGGTCCCAACATACTCCACCCCATGTTCCCTCTCAGTCACAGAGAAAGTGGTTTTGACTCTTCTTACAGCAATAGTGACTAATGATGCTCCTTCACTACACTCATTCTTTCACGAAAGGTTTCAGAGGTCCAACAACCACCTCCTTTATGGTCCATTTTCTTTTTTTTCCCTCCAAGCTAATGTAAGAGAAAAACCCTTTCCTGACTGGAGTAATCCCTTTAAACTCAAACACAGTACAGAAACAGCCATGCAGCTCCATTCATGACAAATACCATTTAAAAAGTAGAAAACGTTAGCCCTAAACTCTAGGTGATTAACTGATTCCTTTGTCTACCTGTGAGCAAACAACATGGCCTGTTTGCTAGTTTCTAAAAATTACATCACCTGCTTTTCTCCTTTTGTCCAGGCTGTGTCCCATGCCTGGAAAGCTTTCCCTCCTACTCTCCAGCTCCTAAAATCTTCAGTTCCCTTTAAGGTTTGGCAGAGATGAGTTTTTCCCCAATAGTGACATGCCCCCATCCAGAAATGACTTTATATTTACCTTGTACACTATCATTTATATTCTGTTATATAACCTGTATTAATTATAGGTCTCTGCTTTTACCTTGACTTTCCTCCATGTCTTATTGGTTACAGGGTCAGCTTCATTTTTTCTCCCTTAATGTTCATCCACGCTCACTTTTGTACACGTTTCCTATATGTTTTGTATTTGTTTATCTTTGTACATGTTTCTCCCCAATTGAGCCTAAGAGACTTAATTTTTGTCTCTTCACTTAGTCCAGTGCCTGACACACAGTAGGCACTTAATAAGCACTTTTTGAACATTGATGTTTATTAATCACCCACAACATACCGGGCACTGAGTACAAAATATAGACAAAGTACTCGTGGAAAGGGGAGGAAGAAGGGTTTGCTAACAAGGGGAAGGGAGGTGATAATTGACTGAGTCTTAAATGAAATAGGAATTCTAAGACACCAAGGTGAGAAGGGAGAACCTTCCAGGGCACTGTCAAATCTCAGAACTAGGAGATTGGTTGTTACATAGAGGAGATGGCAAGGGGCCACACTGGCTGGAGGGGAAGCCACAGGAAGTAAATCAGCAGAGATAGATGGGAGACAGATTATAGAGCTTTAAATACGCAGCCAAGGAACCTGTGATATTTCCTAGAAATGCTAGGGAGTCGTTGACCATTCTACCATCACCTGCTGAACTAAAACCACTAAGAAAATAATCACATTTCATTCCTATGGCACAGAGAGAAATCTGGAACCTTTTGGTCCATTTAAGCCACAATAAAATTGAAATAGAGGCAGGTGAGTGCTTGAGCCAACACAAAATGCAGCTGGGTGAATTTTTAGGGTGAGCATTTACACTTCAGAAACTGAAAAAGTCTATAAACTGGGACTCGATTTATTGTTTTGGTCATTGTCTAGAATTAATGAACTCAAGGGGGAAAAGTGGAAGTGTAGCATGAGTTTTCAGAGAACCTGCTATTAAATTAAGGTTCATATCTAATTTTCATTGTAGGGTTTTAAACGTATTTTAAAGACATTACCTCTTTTGGTCCTCACAAAAGCTCTCTGGGGAAAGTGATATTATTACCACTCAGAGTTTAAGTCATATATTCAGTCATGTGTCTAACAAATAGCTGAGGTGAGTTTCAAATACAGATCTTAACACAGAGATGTCTTAAAACAAGAGACTCCAAATCTAGTTCTTTATCTATATATATAACTATTATTTAAAAATAAATAGTAAGCATATCTATCTACTTCTCTATGTATCATCTATCTACAATACATACATATGGATGGAAGAATTCCCATATATGTATGTGAATGCATATATAGAAGAATTGTCATGAATATGTGTATATATATTCCAATATATGTATGTGTGTATATATGCATGTAGAAGAATTATGTGTGTATATATGAATTCTCACATATGTGAGTATATGTATACGTATATCTGTGGATCGCCTGCATGGGTGCATACCTATACATGCATAAAATGCTCATGTGTGTTTATACATACATATAAAATTCCTTTATATGTATTACATATATAGGGAAAATAATTCTTATAAATGTATGTGTGCATATACACATATGAAAGAATTCTCATATATGTATTGTATGTAATTTATAAAAGAATTTCCATACATATCTATGTATGTATGTAATTTCCCGTGTGTGTTGTATATACGTGCACATACAAAATACATATGTGGGGACTTTTCCATCCCTCAAAACATTTATTTCATTCAACAAACCTTTATTAAGCACTAACAATGTGCCTGGCATAGTGTTGGCTGCTGGGGATTTCTAGGTGGGCATGAGAGATCTGCAGGTAGGGGGTTTTTTGGTTCATATTTGTGATTTCTTTGGTACAGATACCTCCTGGTTGAGGAAACCCACTCCACCAATGCAGATCAACAGCTCTTCTAGAACTTCTGCTCTTGGAGTGTTGCCTTTGGACACTGATAGATGAAGTTGGCTGGCTCAGGTCAGACAGCCAGGATGTGATGGGTGAGAATTGAGCCCAAGCCTTCCAGCCTTTGAGACTGGCTCTTGCTCTGCCAATTCATCTTGCGTTTCCTGTGCATACTGTAGACGTAGAGAAAACACCAAGGCATCATTGTGAGGACAGTGAGCTGGAAGATGTTGTAGACAATTACCACCTGATTAATTTTGCATCTGGAAAGTCTGAGATTTCAACCTTTAAGATCTAAGGCTCTTTTCTCAGGGTTATTAGCAGTGTGCTGACAGCCAGCACATCCTGGACATCGAAAGGGGGCCACCAAATTGCCAGTCTCAGCATAAGCAACATCTTTAATGAATCATCCTTCTTCTGAAAAGGTCAGTTAGAAACCACTGCAAGGTAAAAAGATAAGGAGACCAGATGCTTTTGTCCTCCTTTACACAGGAACAGCAATTGAGAGGTTTCCTATGAGTCTATTCTGCATCTGCTCTCTCTTTTATCTGTTCTAAAACGTCTTTTTTCCCCTCCAGAAAATAGGAAGTAGGACTTTTTTTGTTCTACCAGAGAAGAAAAAGAGAAAATTAAAATTTGTAAGGGGAGAAAATCTCCCTGGGCACTGGCCGAACTGTACATCATGCAACAAATCTGGGAAGCTAATCATCTGATCCAATCTAAAACTTTTACAAATGGGGAAACTGAGGCTCAAGCAGGTCCGCCAGATTTTGAGTTACAATTTTTTCCCTGTTTTTCCCCTACCCACCATCCCAGAATAGAAGTCCCACAAGATACCCCTTCCTCCAATCTGCTCTCTCCCATATCTTCTCCCATACCCCTTTTGACTTTTCCATTAGAGCAAGGTGAATCTTTGTGTCCCAATGGCTGCACATCTTATCTCCCAATTACATGCAAAAGAGTATTGATAATAGTATTTGTATCTATTTGAAACATTTAATTTTAAATCCATTCCCTTCCTCCCTTGCCACCCATTCCCTCTGGGAAGATAAGTAATTCAGTATGTGTTGTACATGTATAGCTATGCAAAATATTACCATGGTAGATATATTGGACAAGGCTGCTTATAATTCCCTCCCACCCATCCCACCCCCAACCTGGTCCATTCCCTACTTGAACCTGTCCCTCTTCTATAGTGGGTACTTCCAACTTCCCCTCCCCCCAAGAATGCCCTCCCATCCATCATCCCTCCTCTCATCCTCCTTCCCCCTATTCTGATGAAGGTTGAGATATCCCATTTAGTATGTATGTCATTCTCTCCCTGAACCAAATTCAATGAGAATGTGGTTTTGTCTTTTTGCCTTCCTATTCTTCCCCTCCCCTGCAGCCACTTCCCCTTGCTTCTTCTGCATGAGATAGTTTACCCTACCCTGTTTCTCCCCATCTCCTCTTGCCACTTTCCTCTCTCACCTCATAGTTTTGTTTTCCTCAGTCAGGCTGTTGACCCTCATTTCATACTTTTCTTGCATCCTTCTCATTTCTCTTCCCAATTTTTCCTCCACTTCTCTTAATTGATTTTTTAAAGTCCTTCTTAAGGTCCTCTATGGCCTATAACCCACTCATGTTTTCCTTTGGGGCTTTTGGAGCAGGATTTCTGACCTCACGATCCTCTTCCTTTTGTATGCTTCGATCCTCTTTGCCCCCAAAATAGGAGTCTAAGGTTGCATTTTTCTGTTTATTTTGTTTCCTTTGCCTTGACATGTTGCCACTTAATCACTTGACTTTTGGGCTTGTTGCCACAGCAGGACTCTGCCACCAGACAGGGGAGCTTCTGCCCCTAACGTTGGGGTCTTCACAGCTTTCTGGCAAGCTGGATACCCACCCCAGACCTCCCCCCCCAGATCACAATTCAGATCCAGGGAGGTTAAAGCAAGAGCGATTAACCCCTAAGACTGATTGCTGGATCTCCCTACAGTTCGAAGGCTAGGAGCTGGAGCTGCCACTGAAAACTTCTAGCCCCCAGGGGAGGAAGCCGATGCATTCCCCAAATACTGGTCCCAAAGTCCATAGGGCACTAACCTCTCACTTTGTCCTAGGCATATCTGAGTTGATAATTCTGGAATGGCCACAGCTGCTGGTGTTCTGGGGTCCCTCCAGCTGGCTGCTGGCCCAGTCACCCTGGGGCTAAAACCGAGGCTCACTCAGACCTGGGCTCGGCTCTCCATGTGCTGCATGCTGTGTGCTGTGCTGCTGGCTCCCAGAGTGCTGTGCTGGTTCTTCCTGCAGGACTGCTTGGCTGTCCTCAGCAGGAGGTTAGTTTCTCTCTGGGTGCTGGGGCTCCAGAAGTTGTTCAGAGTCCCCTTTTACATAGTTTGGAGATGATCTGGGGAGAGAGTGCCTTGGATGCACTGTTTCTACTCCACCATCTTGGCTCCACCGCAATAAGCATTTATTAAGCACCTACTGTGTACTAGACACTGTACTTAGAAATGGGGATACAAAGAAAAGTAAAGGACAGTCTCTGCTCTACAGAAGCTCATAGTCTAATGGGGGAGATGACATGGAAATAACTATGTGGGAACAATGGGAAAGATAAGTGGTGCAGTAGATAGAACATGGAGCCTGGAGTCAGGAAGATGTGAGCTCAAATCTAGCCTCAGATACTTATTAGCTGTGTAAACCTGGGCAAGTCACTTAACTCTGTTTACCTCAGTTTCCTCATCTGTAAAATGAGCTGGAGAAAGAAATGGCAAACCACTCCAGTATCTTTCCCAAGAAATCCCCAAGTGGGGTCACAATGAGTCAGATATGTTGTGCTAAGCTGTGAGTTCACAAAGAACAAAAAATGGAAATAAGTCATCCTCAAGGAGGATAGATAGAATGTAAGTTCTGTGAGGACAGGAACTGTTTCATTTGGGGTTTTGTATTATCATAAAATGGGCAATTAGTAAATGTTTCTTGATTGACAGAAAAAAGAAACCTCCTCTTGAGGGATACAAAATATAAGGAAATGAGTAAATAGAAAGCAATTTTAGGAGGCAGAGAACGTTAAAAACTGGGATGATCAGGAGTGGCCTGAGCTTTGAAGAAAGCTAAGGATTCTAGAAGGCAGCAGTGAGGAAGGAGTGTGTTCCAGGCAGGGTAGACTGCCTATGCCTATACACAGAGAGAGAGGCCAGGGCACAGCTGGTGGGCTTGGAGTTATGTTGATGCAAAGTTTGATGTTCAGGGGGAAAAGGTGGGGTAAAAATAGAATAAGCAGGTCTTGTGCATTTTAATTAAGAAAAAATCTTTACCCCCAAAGAATGTAAATTTTTTTAAAAGATAGAAAACGAGGTTCCCCAGGAGATGGTAGATTTTGTGGTAGCTAGGTGTTATAGTTGAAAAATATTGCATTTGGAGTCAGGAAGACCAGAGTTCAAATCCTCCTCAGACATTGACTAACAGTGTGAGCCTATGTAAATCATTCGACCTTTATCATCCTCAGTTTCCTCATCTATAAAAAGGGGATAATAAGAGCACTTACCTCATAGGGTGCTTTTAAAAATCAAATGAGATAACCTATGTAAAGCACTTTGCTGACCCTCCAAGGGCTGTATATTTAGAACTTCAGGAGACCAAAGAGTCTGTTTGAAGCCTTTCATTTTTTGAATGAAAACATATACACCCTGAGGTGATACAATGTCACTAGGATTACACAGATAGTGTCAAAAGTTGGATTTGAACTCAGGTTTTCTTACAAGAGAGTCAATTTCCGACCCCTCCCCCCACTATGCTATGTTTTCTCTTGTACTGGATGCACAATCCAATGGGGACTAACCAGGAATGCCAAAGAAACTATTTCACCACAAGATCATCATTGTCATGCAAAGTTTTCAGAGTAATTGAAAAAAATTATTTTAGGTCACATTATGGGATAAATAGTGAAAGGGAAAACTGATAGATATTTATGAAGTCAAGTATATTTGCATAAAAAACTTGCTAGGACCAATATGGAAGCCTAATGGCATCTACTTTGTTCAGGGGTCCTTATCTCCCTCAAATAAACTCCCATCAAAGCTGGATAAATGCCTTATGTCCAGAACAGAAGGTTCTAATCATCACAACAAATCATCCCTGATTTCTAAATCGGTTTTGGTGGCAAGATGTTGTCCCCAGCTTATGGAAGTTGTCCCATGCCTTCCCTCCATCATCCCTACATGAGTGTTTGTGGACCCTCTGGGTTATGCTCCTTGACAGGTAAATGGCATCAGAGGCAGTGGGAGGGACGGTGGGGAAACAGACACTAGTCAGTTTCACCCTAACACCACTCTTTATGCTAAATCTTCTCCCTGCAGGAAAAAAGGAGGCAGACACATCAGCTAATGAAAGAGAAGATGATCCCCTTGCAGGGGAGGAGTGGGTGAGAGAGCAGTAGAGGAGCACCTGAAGGGGAAAGCCTCATCAAAGCAGCAGCCTTGTCAACAGGCACTTAATGCTACCTCTCTGACAGCTCAAAGAGAAGGGGGGAGGGGAGAGATTTCAACATCACAGAAGCAGTCCTTCATTCCTAATACATGACTGCCTGCCACCTGGAGGGATGCATTCACTCACTCTTTACTGGGAGCTTTCCAGCATGTGGCAAAGCAGCCTAAATTCTGAGGCATAAGTAGAGCTAGGAGATCACGGGTGGGGGGCTCTTTAGGATGCTTAGGAAATATGCCCCCCCCCCTGGATTTTACCCCCACTAGCTTGGATTGCTGCCTTCATGCTCCTTCCACCTGTAAAATCTTAACAGTAGAAGCATATGGTCTGCTGTGAGACGATGGGAACGTTTTTGAACAATAATTGCCTTTTCCCTATTCCTAAAAGTGATCTGCTTCCTTTCTTTGTGCAAGAGAGGACAAATCAGGCTCAGCCAGCTAGAAAACTTGGTTTGGGTTTGCAGATGTGGATAAACAATAACCTAATTCCATCTCAAAGAGGAAGGGAGGAGGGAGGAGAATGAAAGTTAGGTTTAGCTGAAGGCATTAATCCAGTTGCAAACACTGAGCTGTTGGAGATTTTTAGTGCACATTTCAGGACAGGCAGAGAGGCACCTTAACGGAGGGCTGGCCGTGGAAGTTAGCACAGCCTAGACTCTGATTCTACCTCATGTAGTCCATTCCCTTCATTTAGGGGGGACATGAAATTCTTTAGGAGGCCATGCAGGATGCTGAAAATGTCTGTTTAAATCTCAGCTGTACCATTTTACAGCTATATCCCAGTTGTGGAGAATAATGAGTGGGTAGAGTGATCAAATTTGTACTATCTGAAGTTATAATTATGTAAAATAAAGTAATGGTTTTAGCCTAATGGAAATATATGGTGCAAATTCAAATAATATAACCACTTCAAGGGATTTATTATCTGTACTAATTGAAACCTAGCTCTACTTCCAGTGTGACCTTGGGTAGATTGCTTA
This sequence comes from Gymnobelideus leadbeateri, assembly GCA_011680675.1. Lineage (NCBI taxonomy): Eukaryota > Metazoa > Chordata > Mammalia > Diprotodontia > Petauridae > Gymnobelideus > Gymnobelideus leadbeateri. Next base: position 462,495 of record WOXC01008401.1, on the reverse strand, counting down.
ATCTTTCTGCCTTCAGTTTTCTTATTTAGGAAATGAGAGGGTTGGCCTACAGATGTCTGAGGTTCCCTTCAGTCCTAGATCTCTGATCCTATGCTCTTATCTACTGTCATAGATGGGCTACCACATGTGGTGATGGAGGAAGTTTCCACACTGGGATGTCCTCTTTTCACCCCTCTCCCTACCACATTGTTCAAGGAAACACAATGGACTCTGATTAGTGAGTAGCTTAAGGGAGAAGGAACCACCTGAGCTAGAGAAGTCAATGGCAAACCACTCCAGTATCTCTTCCAAGAAAACCCCAGATAGGGTCACAGAGGGTTGGATGTGATTGAAATGACTGAAGAACAAAAACAAATACCATGTGCTAAACAGTGAGGACACAAAAAAGGGCAAAGATGAGGTCCCTTCCCTCAAGGAGATGACATTCTAAAGGAGGAGGCAATATGTAAGTAATGAGGTGTATACAAGCCATAAAGAATGCATGGAAGGTAACCTGAGCCGGGAAGTCACTAATGGCCTGGGGGAAAGAGCATGGATCCACAGCCAGACCTGGACTCCTTTGACTCTATTGTTCTTGTTGCTGTTGTAGTATCCTTTCTGACCCCATTTGGGGTTTTCTTGGCAAAGATACTGGAGTGATTTGCCATTTCTTTCTCCAGCTCATTTTACAAATAAGGAAATTGAGGCATCCAGGGTTAAGTGACTTGCCCAGGGTCACACAGCTAGTAAGTGTCTGAGGCTGGATTCAAAGTCAGATTATCTTGACTCCAGGCCAGGTACTCTCTACATAGCACCACCTAACTTCTCTTTTTTGCCTTATTTTGGCTCTACTGCTAAGTAACTATGTGATGTGGGCAACTCACCTAACCTCTCTGAACCTGTGTTCTTATCCATAAAAGGAGGGGGTGGACCAGAAGAGTTCTGAAGTCCCTTCCAAATTCTCCTTTTCTTTTTCTGTTCTTCGGTGTTGCACTGAGGTGTGGGTGGCAAGGGGAGGCTGCCAGCCCCAGGATCCAACGAGCCAGGTAGGTCCTGGCAGATACTGGCTCCTAACACTATCTCACTCAGCTTGTTTTTGTTTAGATGGAACATTTGTGTACTTACTGACACACTGCCGATAAAGAGAAATTAATTTCACACTCCGTAATGGAATTTGTTAAATTTTTCCACTTCTCAGTTGTAGTTGGGAGGTGGGGTGGATCTTCCTTTGCAGCAAGCAACCAGATGGGGCTGAATGTAGCTTGGAATTGAGTGCTGCAAATGTGTTTTACTGACCCTTCCCCTGGAACCCCATGCCCCCTCTCTTAGAACAAAGTTAGGATATAAATTTCTAAGAAAATCCTTAATGCAAGCTCAGTATAGTGTATTAATTATGTCAAACACATTTTATCTGAATAAGGGAGAAGCTAAAACTTTCTTAGCGCTCCTGGAATCTTCTGTGTTCTAGCCTGACTTGATAAATACTCCAAGAATCAGTGATTTCACTTAGTGGGGACATCCTTACCTTCCATCCAGATATCAAGCTATCTATGGCTTAGTCTGTGAGGGGTACATGAAAACTGAATGTGAGTGTAACAGTGATTGCTCTGACCCCCACCGGGGTCCTGAAGGTCAGATGTGTTATATTTCTACTCCTTCCCTAGGGTTTTCTGGTATGGTCAGGCATCTGGGGGTATCTTTCCTTTGCCACTGGCTCAAGCTCCAATCAAGTCTATTTCAATTTAGGGGTCAAATCACCTCACAAACATTTAGCCACTTAGATTGGCTTTTACAAAAGAATATTTACTACAAAGATGTAGCAAGATTAAACACATATTACTTTAGGGACATAATCTCCCATATATACTGTCTGCTGCCTGGGGAAGGGAATTAGGTTTACAGATTAATTCAATTTCTACATAACATTTAGGTCCTCTAAAGTTCCAAGTACAAAACCCCCCTTCAGCTTGCATCCTGGGACCCTGACTTCCCAGATCTTCCCCCAATGGACTGACTACAACCCTAGGTTCCAAGGTCCTCATGGCCCAAGCTCCTGTGTCAAGGTCCTAAAAAGGACAAAACAAAGCAAGGCCTAAACTCCACACCCATTTCTCAGGACCACAGAGCCTGGGGACAGAGAAAAGTGTCTCTTCCCTCTAGCTTGCTGCATGGTGCCCCTGTTTCAAGTGAATGAGTCTGGATGCCATAGGAAAGAGAGAGCCTGTCCCAGCCAGGCCACCTTAAAGACACCAGCCAGGTCAAGCGACACAACCAGTGGAGAGAGGCTGCTCCCAGCTCCATAATAGGTCCCGAGAAAATAGTGCCCATGAACCATTCCCACAGAAGCCATTCCTTGGGTATCCTACAGGAGGGCCTCCATCTCAGGTGATCTGGGCATGAATCTAACATGAATCAATAACATGTTATATAAGCCTATTGTTGCCAAGCTGTAAAGAGCAGAGGAGTCTTCCACATCTTGCTTTCCCAACCAGAGTGCTTCCTATGACAGACAATAACTAACACTTCACATCACTTTCCAATGCTATTACATAGAGTATTCTATCACACAAAATAGACAAATAGGATTCGATTCCATGAAAGTATCTCATTAGAAGCTCCCAATGACCCTTGGAAAGAGGTACTAATAGTACTATTCTCCTTACCTTTTATGTTCCTATCATTTATTGCCATTATTCTCCACCAAAATAATGTAAACTTCTTGAAAATAGGGATTGTTTTCAATTTTTTCATCATAACCCCAGCCCCTAATACAGTGCTGGGCATATAGCAGACACTGAATAGACGCTTGTTGACTTATTTTATGGAAGAAACCGGTCCAGAGAGGTTAAGAGACTTACTCAGGGTCACAAAGCAAGTAAGTGTTGGAGGGTAGATTTTGAATTTGGGTCTCTCTGATTCCAAGCTCAGCTCTGTATCTGGTGGACATGTCTTTAACAATACAAGGTCACATAACATAGAACTTTGGAGCATATAAAGCACCTTCCTTACAGCAATGTTGTGGTATCAGAGAATGCCTAAATTTCCCCTAATTTATAAAAGGGAAACTGAGGCTCAGGAGGGAGGGCTCCTAGATCTAATGCTGTGGTCTCGCAAACAGGGACTGGTACCAACCTACAGTGGAAGTCAGTGAGAGGGTGCTTTGTCCTAACACCTGTGATTGTGCGCTCACAGCCCATTCATTCTGCAATGGATAATTATGGGGCTTATCTCCAACACAACTATACCCACCCTTATCCCTCAATGCTCCCCTACTCTGCCCTCTCCCTCCCTGAACCAATCTTTCCCCTTCTGAACTAGTATCAAGCCCTCAGGGCAGTTAAAACCTAAACTAAGGTTATAATAGATGCTGCATATGTGCCATGGGGGAAATTCTGCCTCTCCCCTCTGCTCCCAGGATCCCCTTGGGGCTGTGACATGAATCCTGTCCCTGTTGCCTGTGGGAAAGAGAAATCCATCTAGAATGAGCACTGGATGGGTCAGGACAGATCATAATTTTGTTATGTTATTTTTCTCCACAAACCCACCCATTTTCTCTGCTTCCCAATTACTGTCGAGGCCCCTTGGGGTCACCCCTGACTCCTCACTATTATCCATTTCACACCCACCTTTCCAATCAGCTAGCACATCTTGCCATTTCTACCTCCAAATCTCTCCACTCCTAGCCTATTACCCTGTTACAGGCCCTCATCACATCAACGGACAATGCTATAGCCTGCTGGCTGAACCCCTGCCCCAGGTCTTTCCCCACTCCAATCCATCTTCAACAAAGCAGCCAAAGAGATTTTCCTAAAGGGCAGAACTGATTGTGTTATTCCTCCCTTTACTAAACTTCATTGGTTCCTCATTACCGTCATGATTAAATATTATTTCAATTTTATCTCATCATTTAAAATTTCTTTTTTGTGTGTTTATAATGTACATAATTATTAGGATGGTAGTAAATGTACATAGTTGATGAATAAGCAAATATACACAAAAAGGGATGTTCTCAAACTTTTTGTACTGAATGGGATTCGTGATCAAAACAGTTTGGAGAGTTCCAGAAGCTGATCCTAAAGCCCCTTTGTGGTCAACTGGAACTAAGAAAGGCAACTCTTAGCATGTCCTGTGGGATGGCCCGAAGAGACCACATCATCCTCATTGTCACTTATATGAAGTGAGTAAAATAAAGAGGGATCCAAGATGTAAAAAATGAAGTGGATCCCATATCCCCTAAAATATAATGAGCATTTATGTGGATCTTTAAGGTTTGTAAAGTGCTTCACAAACCTTATTTCCCTTGACCTCCCCAATAACACTGGGGAAGGTAGGTGCTATCCTTACATCCATTTATCAGATTAAGGAAACTGAGGCAAACAGTAGCAGTTAAGGGACTTGCCCAGGTTCACATAGTTTATAAATGTGAGGCAAGATTTGATCTCAGGTTTTCCTGACTCCAGGCCCAGGACAGCCTATTTATCCACTGTGATACCTCAACACTGACCCACTGAAAAGAGGGAAAGCCTAGCTTCAGAGGCTGTCCCTGTAACTCAAAAGGACCTTAAGAATGTCTCAATGCCTCTCTTGTGGAAGTCTCTCTTTTTTCCTTGATATTTGGACCTCAGACTTGCAGGGAAGAGAAAAACCTATCCTGTTATTGGGGCTTGAGAGCTGAGCTCTTTTTATCCTGGCTTGTTTCTGACTGGATTTTCCAGGTGCCTTCTAATCCTGGGAGCTGCCTCCTTCCCTATGGTCTCCCCATCCTGGTTCTCTCCACCGTTATGACCCCCTCCTCCTCTTGGTAAATTGTTTCAGAACCTCCTTTTGGACAGCATTTCTAGGCCATCATTTCTCATTCTCTCCCATCCTCACATCCCACTCTCTAGAGTGTGACTGTGGGTGGGTTCCCTGTACTCCAAACCCCCAATTTTCAGCCTAAATTGTCTTCCCCAATTAGAATGTAAGCCCCTAACCAGGAGAAATCTCTACACAATCACAGACAACATATGTGAGACGACTAACTTTAATAGACTGGGCTCCTCTCAGCAATGTAAATCTAAAAGACTCATGATCGAGAGACCCACATCCAAAGAAAGAGCTGCGGAGACTGAATGCAGATTGAAACAAACTACTTGCTCTGTTTCTTTTCCTTGTTTTGTTTTGTTTCCTCTTTCCCACTGATCATTCCATCAGTTATAATCCTTCTTTATAACCTGACTAATGACTAATGTGACAATATTTGTAGATCCTATATTTGCTTGCATTCCGCCATGGCAGGGGGGTTGGGAAGTAGGAGAGGGACGGGGAGAATATTTGGAACTCAAGGGACTGTGGAACTGAATCTTGTAAACTCAAAGTAAATAAACAAATTAAATTAAAAAAAAAAACAAAACCAGGAACTATTTTGAAGTTCTCTTTCCAATAAATATTCATTAACATTTGGGGAGAAGAAAGAATGTAATCCCCTTAAGGATAGGGACTGGATTTCTTTTTCTTGTATACGTATCCTTGATGTTTAGGGGGGTCTGCAGCCTCGAGGGTACATGTGGCCCTCTAGGTCCTCAAGTCTGGCCCTTTGACTGCTGCAGCTTCCCCACACCTGTTAGCTCAATCCCTGTCACATAGTAAACTCTTATTTAATTATTAACTTGACATGAGATCATTGTTCTATATATAAGTGTCAAGACTTGAACTCAGGCTTTATGTTCTAATACAACGTGTCATAGTTGATGAATGAGTGAGTGAAGTATTTCTTTATTTACTCATTTATTTATTATGTGCTTGTTTGTTTATTCATTGTGGGAAGCAATCACATGACTAGTAAGTATCTGAGGCTGGAATTTAATGTAGCGAATGTCGAATGTCGCATCTGCTCACAAAGCAGCTATGGCTACTATTCTTGAGGACCCAGGAAAGAAAGCTCTGGCCACCACATTCCCTGGCAAGGTCAAATGGGTCAGCATTCGAGTCTGATATGATTTTATCAGTGGGGATGATGTTAGGAAAGAGGCATTTCCATTATGAAGCATTTATTAAGTGCTTACTGTATGCAAAGCACTGTGCTAAGAGTTAGGGGTGTGAACAGAAAAGTAAGCCAGCCCTTGCTTTCAGGGATATAGCCCATTTGGAAGCTTTTGTCTAAAAGTCAGATGGAAAGGAGCCATAGACCTTTGGGTGCAGCAGCAAAGCAGATGGGAATGGGAATGCCTTTCCTCTAATGTCATTCCCACTAATAAAATCATACCAGGTTCCAATGTGGAACCATTTGACATTGGCAAGAACTTTGTTGGCCAGAGTTTTCTTTCCTGGGTCTTCAGGAATGGCAGCTGTGGCTCCTTCATGAGCAGATCCTACAGGAGCTGTGTCCCCACAGGGGCGGCTTCCCAGGAGGATGGCTTACGGCACTGGTCTGGAAACATCACTGTTCCCGAAGCCCTTGGCTAGGCATCCAGGGCTGTCTCCCCTGGGCTCTGAGGGGAGGCGCTGGCCAATGTAGTGCTCTCCTGCTTCAGCCATTCTGCTTCCCTGCCTTGTGAGTACAAGGGGCAATAGGGTCAGCTGAGATCTGGATCTGACCCTTATCTCTGACAGTATCAAGCCATGTGACCCTGGAAAAGCCAAAGCTTCTCCCAGCCTCTGTTTCCTCATTTGTAAAATGATACCTATTGTACCAACATTACCAAAAGAAGACCAAATAAAACTGTCTACAGAAAGCCCTTTGTAAACCAGAAAGTGCTTAAATACATGTTTGCTATTAATATTAAACAGGGCTGTATTGACTTGTGCATTAGTTTAAAGGATCTGCTCCAAACTGCCTGAGGCAGCCTCAGCACAGATGACCACTTGTGCCTGCATGGTACAAGTATCCAGAAAGAATCAGAACACCAAGAATTAAAGATGGAAGGAAACTTAGAGGTCATCAGATCCAGCACTCTCACCTTAGAGATGAAGAAGCTAAGGCCCAGAGAGGTTCACTAACTTGCCTGGGTTTGCACAGGAAGTATCTGAGACAGGATTTGAACCTGGGTCTTCCTGATTCCAGGTCCAGACCTCTGCTATATCTCAGCTATAAAACACTGGCCCCCATTCAGGCCTGCATTCCACAACACTCCTGATTGGGGCCAAATCAGATGAAAATGTAACTAGTACATATTTAAATAATATATAAATTAAAATAATAAATTAAAATTATATAAATATAAATTAAATAAGTAAAAGTACAATAAAGCATAGAGAATGTGAATTTGTGGTTTTCTGAGTCAATGTGCAGCTCCCAGGGATCTGTTTCTATTTGAGTTTGACACCATCCCTACATGAAACTGAGGGCTATGAATCCAAGAAGGATGGCATAACCTGTCCAGGGTCACAAGCTAGTAGAACATCTGAGGCAGGATCTGAACCCAGGCCTTCCTACCTCCACAGCCAGCACTCTCTCTGCTATATCATACTACCTATACATCAAAATTAAAGATGAGGAAACTGAAGCTGCCACAGGTCAGGGCAATAGACTAGTGAGTCTCGGAGGCAGGATTTGAACTCAGTTCTTCCTGACCCCAGGCTTACTCTTCCATCCACTGTAGTAACAGTTAAGCAGAAAAGAATGAAACCCAATCAGTATTTCTCCTTCATCGACAGGGAGAAGTCAATAATTAATTATAATAAATAATGATAATACTTTAAATTTGTCTAACTCTTTAAAAATATTTCTACCTAGTTATGTTGCTTTTGTTCAGTCACAGTTTTCTTTCCAGTCACAGTTGACTCTCCATGACCCTATCTTCGGTTTTCTTGGCAGAGGTACTAGAGTGATTTGCCATTTCCTTCTCCAGGTCATTTTATTGATGAGGAAACTGAGGCAAACAAGGTTCAGTGACATGCCCAGGGTCACACAGCTCCTCGTAAGTGTCCACCTAGTTGTGTAGGGTCCCAACAAGTCTACAAGATAAACAGAGTGAGTAGAATCCCTATTTTATAGATAAACTGGGGACCTAGAACCACAGATGGAGGTGTGGAAGGGAGTGATTGCTAGGTCCAAACCTCTTTTTTTCCAGCTGAGGAAACAGAGGCCCAGAGAGAAGGAGCAGCTTCCCCAGGGTCACACAGCTAGTAAGAAGGAAGATTGGGGTACAAGCCCAGGCCCTTAGGCATTAAGCCCAGAACCCTGTCCCTGGCGTTACATCACTAAGCCAGGAAGTTAAAGTGACTTTTTCATTGCCACAGAGAAATTAGTGGAGGGATGGAGACTAACTTGAATATACATTGATTCCTGATATAGATCTGTTTTCTGTCACTATGCAGCCTTGGCCACCCTTGGCAAGGGGTAAAATGCAAGACAAAGACTGAGTGTAAAGAGGGTAGAATGAGAATGTGAGCCCAGTGAGGGCAGGGACAGTTTCATTGCTGTCTTTGTGTGAAGATGCTTGTTGATTGAATCAAGTAGTTTGGTCACATAGAAAATCCAGCATCCATTTGTCTGTGATAGAGGCCTTCTGCCAGCTTTCACACAAAGAAAGAAATGGAGCTTTGCCCAGACATCTCAGATATACCACGTTCAGAGGGTAGATCCCCTGGTACAAACATCTTGATGAAACAACTTGTCTTAAGCTCTGAAAACCTTCATGATGGATGAGCTCCCTCTCCTTGGAGCCATTCTCTGCTCTTTTTCAGCTCAAGAGCAGCTTGGCTAGTCCCTACTCTAGGTAGGGGGTGAGTTTGGTGACCTTAGGAGTGAGGAAGGAGATATTAGGGCTGTTTCAGAAAACAGTGATTACGGTGATTCTAGATTTGACTTTCAACTTTTTAAATGAGATAACATAAACAATCCAATTGGATCAATTTATTAAGCATCTACTAGGGGTCAGGAACTATGCTTGACTCTGGGGATACAGAGACAAAAATTAAGAGCAGTCCTTGCCCTCAGAGTTTGTATTTTATTGGTGGGGGACACAACATGTAATGAGATAAGTATGTATGTATGTAAGCATTTGGAAGAGGAAGAATAAAAGGAGGAGGAGGAAGGGAAGGAGGAGGAGGAAGAAAAGGAGGAGGAAGAGGAAAAGGAGGTGGAGTGCCAGTAACTGATGCTGAAAGACAGAGGGTGAACTAAAGAGAATCAGGCTAGGCGAGCCTAGTTGGATAACAATGCTGGTTTATTGGAGTAGTATAGTTGATTATATATCCTTCTTGTTTATACATGGGAAGTTTTACAGTGAACTCAGGATCACCAGTTTCTCACGGATGCACTCAGCCAAACATAGATATCAGCAAAAGACCTTGACTACCAAGTGGCTTCCTGCAAGCCCAGACTGCTTGTGGGAGACACAGCAATATTTCTTGATGCTGGTTGCTAAATATTCTTCTTGGGGAAAGATATGGCACACCTGTCCAGGGGAGGCTTTGCACCATCCCAGATGTGAACACGTCAACAAGTCCAGACTCATATATAGCTCAACAGGTCCTTAAACTTGGAGCAAGTCACAAGTCTTTGGATTCAGACACAAGCTCAAGAATCTGTTAGAGTTGGCCCCCCACAGAGGAGGAGGATGAAGGAAAAGAGGAGAAGGACCAGGAGGAGGAAGAGAATGAGGAGGAGGAAGGGGATTTGAAATGCAAACTTAAAAAGATTTACAATATTAACAAAACATAGAGTTTATTAGAAGCAACTGATGATACAGTAAATAGAGCATTGGACTGGAGTCAGGAAGACCTGAGTTCAAATCCAGCCTCAGAGACTTACTAGCTGTGTGACCCTGGGCAAATCACTTACCCCTGCTTGCCTCAGTTTCCACAATTGTAAAATTGGGATGATAATGGCACACCCCGCCCCCCAAGGCTGTTGTCAGGATCAAATTTTTTTAAGTACTTAACCTAGTGCCTGGCACATAGTAGCCATATGAATGTATATTATCTGACTCTCCCTCCCACCATCACCCTAAGGTAGCTATAGACAAGTCAATACTTCAATGACAAAAAGGAGAAAGATATTTTATATCTTTTTATAAATTTATATATTTATAAATTAATAATTTTTATAAATTTATATATTTTTATAAATTTATACATTATAAAAATGTATTTTAAAGGTTGAGAACTGCTTGTTTCTTTTTTTGTTAATTGATTTTAGAACAATTAGCAAGCATTTATCTTTTCCTCCTTCTCACTTACCTCACTAAAAGAAATAAAAAACACAAAATCCTTTTGACATACACAATCCTTGTAACTATACCTATAGTTAGATAAAAGAAATTTCTACCTTGGCCATATCCAAAAATGTGTGTCTTGTTTTTCGAATTAGCCTACCACCTGTTTGTCATGAGGTGGGCAGCATTTCTTGTCCTCAATCATGTAGAGTTAAAGTTTATTATTGCACTGAACTGAATTCTTCAGTCTTTCAAATTATTCCATTTTAGAATAGTGATGTTAAAGTATAAATTATTCTTCTAGTTCTGCTCAGTTTAATCTGAAGTTTTAAAAGTAGATCAAAAATCTACAGGAATATTTTTGGAATAAGCTGGTATCTCCACCAATTAACAGGTACAGGCAATTATACTTGTCAAATGTGATTTTTAAAATGACCTGTCTCTGGATAGAACTAATGAACTAATCAAGATCCAAGGATGGACTCAAAAGGTCCTCCCTGTGCAACATTGGCCAAACTCTACCAAGAGCATATATTGACAGAGAAGCATTGAACAAATCACCGAATCACGTGGATTTATTTGTAGGCACATAGGAATGTATGATGGCGATTCTGGAACAGAACATTTCCACTGGAAGTTACATATCCTTAAGAATCCCAGACTTAGTGCTCAATGTAAATCATGCAAGGAAATTATAGAGACACTGGGACACATCCCTTCAAGCTATAATCACTTGACCACTATCAAAGATTTAGCAAGACATAATCTAGTGGTTAAAATGAAACATTAGAACTTTACTATCTTTCCTAGACTGCCAAATAACAAATTCCCATACCATTAGTACAGACCTCAAAATATCCTAGCTAAACTGAAGTGAAATTAGAGAGTAAGCATTACCTGGGTCAGCTAGGGACACAATGGATAAAGTGCCAGGTCTGGAATTAGCAAGACTCCTTTTCCTGAGTTCAAATCAGGCTTTAGACACTTACCAACTATGTGATCCTGGGTAAGTCACTTATCCCTGTATGCCTCAGTTTCCCCATCTATAAATGAGCTGGAGAGGGAAATGGCAAATCACTCCAGTATCTCTGCTGAGAAAACTTCAAATGGGGCCACAGGCAATTGGATGTGACTGAAAAATGACAGAACAACAACAAAGCTTAACAAATGCTTGTTGAGGGGCGGCTAGGTGGCGCAGTGAATAGAGCACCAGCCCTGGAGTCAGAAGGACCTGAGCTCAAATCGGACCTCAGACACTCAATACAAAAACTAGCCATGTGATCTTGGACGAGTCACTTGACCGCAAATTTCCCTCCAAAAAAAAAAAAAAGGCAAACAAACAAATGTTTGTTGACTAACTGACTGCCTGGCATATTATCATAAACTAAATCATTACCCACAATATTCTGGTTATAACTGATTCACTGGAACATAAGAATTATGGTTTTGATGTATGTCACTATCCCAAATACTCATAATCTCCAATACATGGAATGAAAAGCTTCCAAAATATATAGTTCTGATTGAGGAAATCAAAATTATGTGAGAACAGAAAGACTTACATGCCATTCTTATTGTCCTGGTTGCTACTGGTCCACCCAATACCAAATAAAAGACCCTTCCCACGATGTTGACACTCATTTTTCATATACTACTAGGGCTTACCACCATCACTCTGCCCCATAGCTCTGTCCAAATTGATACAAGACTTCTTTACTTCCTTCTTAAAGTGGCAGTCAGTATAAATAGGAGGAGAATTGTTCAGTACTACTAGCAGCCTAAATCAGAGTCTGCCCCATATAATGTAATATACTATTAATATATAAAGAGAGACTACATGAGGATCCCAGAGTCTTCCTGTAGGAAAAAGAACAGAGCTAAGGCCTTTATTCTGACTTGGAATCAGGAAGACCTGAGTTTAAATCCTGCCTCAGACATTTATTAGCTAAGTGTCATGGGGTAAATCACTTAGCCCTTCTCAGTCTCAGTTTCCTCATCTGTAAAATGGGGATAATAGCATCTACCTCACAAGGTTGTTGAGAGGATCTAGTGAGATAGTCTCTGTAAAGTGATTTGTGAGCCCCAAAGCATCAAATACTAGCTGTTATCATTATTTCTGTTCTCATTATATTTATCTAATGAAGAATTTGCTGCATCCTCCACTTTGTATACAACGTGAGGCTACTTATAGGTTCTTCCTCAAATGAGTGAAAGAAGCACAGAATCTGAGTTGGGAAGGGACCTTGGAGGTCATAGAGTCTAACCCAAACCTACAAAAAGAGCCTCCTTACAACATATTCAACAAGTCATCAGCTCATCTCTGATGGAAGAGCTCTAGAGCCCATTCCAGTCTGGGATGGCTTTAATTGTTAGGAAGCATTTCTGAACAATATGGGCCATCAACTTAAAACCTCGAGTTTGGACAATGTAATGATGCCAATTTAACCTCATCCTGACCATGGGGTGGTTTCAGGAAACGTCCTGCAGAATACCTGCTTTTGCCTCAAAACTATGATGTCAAAGAGGATTCATACAGAAGTCAAGACAGCAATAACTCCAACAATGTACATGGTGGAAGTAACAACAACAATGACAATGAATATTGTGTACTTATAATGATCATGCCCTGACCCCAAAGAAGAGATGGAAAATGCATCTTCTTCTCTTTGCTGAGATGAGGAACTATGGGTGGGCAACATTGCATACACTGTCAGACTTGGCTGTCTTGTTTGACTAAACAGAATAACATATAACATATAACATACCTAATGTAATATAGTATATTTGTAATATAATATACTATTAATATATAAAACACTATTATATATTATATGGATAATGTCTATTATATATCATATTATATTTTTATAAATTACTATATTTATAAATTTTATATTATACATTAAAATTATTTATAATATATCATGTAATATATTATAACATAATATGTTAACAATAGATTATATACAACACATTATATATTTTATATAATATATATGTATTATCTTTTACATTTAATTACTATATGATTATCTATGAAACATAATAAAATATTTATTTATATTATATATTTAAAAAATAAATTTATACACACATATATTTAAGAAATTAAGGTAGACAAGTCCTCTCTCATACTCCAACTATTTCCCATTTAGGGTGTCTTAGGGTGGGAGGGGTGGGACAAAACATTCTCCATTCATTGTAAAAAAAATTTTCTTTGACCTGATGTTTTCTAATCCATATACAGATCTTTAGTTACTAAGAATGGGCCAGCTGTCTATGTCATTCTCCTGAGAAACAAGCAGAGCATTTCTATTTATGTCGGCAAAGGGCACTTATCCCAGTTTGGTTTTGATTTGTGGTTTCATTTTGTTTTTTAATCCAGACTTGTGCTTTCATCAGTAGAGTGAGCTCCCGGTGTGAAAAGTCCCTCAGCTGATGTAGATTGGCAACTCATCTGTAATTTATCATCTGAGAAAGTGCCCTGGGGCCACTGACTGAATAAGTAATGTGTCAGTGGCCCCTGAACCTCTATGAGTCAGGAAGAATCAGGATTTGGACCCAAGACTTCCCTGCTACAAACTTTGCCTTCTACTACACCATGCTCTTTACCCTATGTTTCAATACTGTTAAGAAAACTGATAAATGTAACAATGAATATTTGCCTTGGGGCTCTGAGTCTGGAAGACAGGTCATGTCTAAAAGCTACCCATTTACTGCCTACAGTCTGATTTAATTCAAAACATAGCTCTGACCCTAGTATTTCTTTGTGCTCCCTGTCATTGAATCCATCATTGCTACAATATGTAAGAATGGGGTAGGGAGGAGTATCATGTGTTCTTGCTTTGATCACATGATACTTCTTTTCCATTTGGACATAAGCTCATAACAAAAAAGAAAATTAAAATTGAATTAAAGAAAGAAAAAAAATAAAGAAATATCATGTGTTAGAGGCTAATGGGGTTTTTGAATCATTCTTTAAGATAAGTCAACACCTGTAGACATTTTTGAGGTTATTTTTAGGGTAAAAAATTGAATTTAGGATTTTATGAAAGTCAGTGGTGAAGAGGGCTAGACAGTTGTGTAACTGTTGACATAAATAGTGACTTTAAAAAAAGTTACATTATATCTTACATCACAGAAAAATCCTTAACATCTCACTATTACATCTATTGGCCTCCTGGCACAAGGAAGAAGGCCAAATTGGCATTTAATAGTTTCATTGATTGTACGTTCCCTTCTCCTTGGATTTCTAAACTAGCTCTCAGATTTCTTCAAAAGTTTATTCAAAAACCAGATCTGAAATGTAATGAGAAAAGGCTGAAAGAAAAGATCTGACCCAGGGACATCAGGTGGTGTTTAAGAAGCAGGCTAATGACAGCGCTGAAATTGACATCTGTCAGCACCTTTCATAATGCCCAGAGAGAAAGGCACTGGGACCATTTTCCTCTTAGCATTCAACAAGACAGAGTTCTCCTGGATTCAACAATGACCCCCACCCCCACCCCAGACAGAAGCCAAGAAGGTGATTCAGGAGGAGAGAAAAAGAAAGAAAGAAAGAAAGAAAGAAAGAAAGAAAGAAAGAAAGAAAGAAAGAAAGAAAGAAAGAAAGAAAGAAAGAAAGAAAGAAAGAAAGAAAGAAAGAAAGAAAGAAAGAAAGAAAGAAAGAAGAAAGGAAGGAAGGAAGGAAGGAAGGAAGGAAGGAAGGAAGGAAGGAAGGAGGGAAGGAGGAAGGAAGGAAGGAAAGAAAGAAAGAAAGAAAGAAAGAAAGAAAGAAAGAAAGAAAGAAAGGAAGGAAGGAAGGAAGGAAGAAAGAAAGAAAGAAAGAAAGAAAGAAAGAAAGAAAGGAAGGAAGGAAGGAAGGAAGGAAGGAAGGAAGGAAGGAAGGAAGGAAGGAAGGAAGGAAGAAAGAAGAAAAGTCTGAACTTTTTTCTTGTTAGATGTCTTACCCTAAAGAGAGAATGAAAAGCCTCTTGGAGCACTAAAGCCACCGTGAAAATGAACCATTGCTGAGGACCCCTCGGGTCAGTCCAGGATAAGGAAAGCAACATCTGCTAGTGTTTCAGGATAGTCCCACTGCCAAAAGACCTTCAAACAACAATGCCAACTCTGAAATGTGCAAGTTGTGGGTTGTTTTTTAAAGACGTAAACATCCCTGAGAACTTTAATACACAAAAACCTCCTATCTGCTCAAACTTGCAATGTTAATAGCTTGACTTTCCATGACCCCTCATCCCCCCATCCTCTCTCCTTTAATAAAAAGCAACCATTTTAATTTAAAGAGCAATGAAAAGGTTTCTTTTTTCCCCATTATGAAAACAGGAGGATTCTATGGGCTGAGTTACATTTACCATAACAGTTTAATGGATTCACGGTTTCATTAGAGGCAGCATAACATTCTGGATAGCACTCTGGGATTCCTCAGTTCCAGTCCCACCCCTAACCCTCACTAGCTGGGCTGTTATGGGCAAATCACTTCACCTTACTGAGCCTCAGTTTCCTCATCCATAAAATGAAGATAACACCTGTAATTATGATCTCACAGAGTTGTCAAACTCAAGAGAAGATGCAGATAAAGGACCATGTGTATTTTCAAGGACTATATAAATGTTTTTATTATTTCATATGTCTCATCTTGTTCAATGGAGTTCAGATAGAAACAGTGATGAGATTAGTTGCTATCCTGCTATTTTTTTGACAGTTAATGGCTCATGGACTATTGTTCAGATGAGAAAAAAATCTGACTCTAAAGTAGTAGTAGGTTCTCTGAAAATGTCCTCATTATGTCCCAAAAGTAAACAGACTAACTAGGATTTGTCTTATTTTTAAAATATGATATCAATTATGTTTTATTGTATTTTTATTTATGTTGTTAAGGATTTCCTAATTATATTTTAATCTGGTTGGGAGGAACCTCAGGAGTGTTATGGACCATGTGACCCCATAGCCATATGTGTTTAATACCTCTGTTTTATAGATACTCATTTTTTTTCAGCCCTCAGTAATATGTTACATTTTCTTCCACGCCTTTGCATCATCTGCACCGATCACTGAGTGGAGCATCCATCATTCCTGGTAGTGATGACCTGGACCTTATAATTTTAAACCCTTCCCTTTGGATGCACTGATCTCCATGACCCAATCATTTGTTTGCTTCTTCTTTGTTTGACATGTTGTGGGCTGAGTTCAAGGCATCACCATCCATGGAAAGCTGTTGGATTCCCATGCTGAAGATTACACTTTGGGTTATATCCAAAAAATCAGTGGAGCATAACCACTGTTGGCCTTTACTGTTGCTTAGTGAAACAATGCCTACTTGGTCCAAATGTTTTTATGCAGGCTTTTCATGTTTCCATGTGCTGGGATAGTAATCTTTCAGTCCTTTTCCTTTTATGACCAAAATGGTGTTAATTTTTATATAGTTGCCTCGTGGGTCACAGATCTTAACGTTTTGTCAACATGGTATAGTTTTTTAAATTAGCATTATTCCACATTTTTATTGCCCATTTTATGGTTCCAAAATTATATGTGTGGGAGGATTAGAATACCTCTGATCAATTTCTTCCTTCCCAGTCCCATTGATGAAATGACAGAAGGTAAGGTACCAAGGTCTCAAAGTGTAAAGTACGACTTAGACTATGTTACCCCATTACTTAAGCATGGTGCAGTTAGTGGGTTACCAAATAATTGGATGGCTGAAGAAATGTCCATACCCTCCATGGCCACTTAAAAAGTAAGGTACATTCTCTAGAGAGTCAGTTAAGGAAAGAGACAGCTCTAGTTAGTGGGAGATCTGGCAGTACAGAAGTGAGAGAAAGGGGATTTATATTGCTTCACACACCCACACCCCATTAGCTATGGGGTCTTTCAGCAGTTACCTGTCTGGTAGGAGACATGTTCCCAGTAGGGAACAGGACAAATTAGTTGTGCAAAAGACCGAGGAGTATGGGCTCTGTGAGTCAAGAAGAAAGTCAGCCATGGCAATTGAAAGCTAAGCATTGAGCGACAGAGAGGAGCCTGGCTGAGTGATCTGCTCACAAAGATTCTATAGACAAGGGTAACAGCATGATGACGGGAAGGACAGCAGGAACCCACAGTGTTAGGACTGAATTACCTGGACCAAGCGTGTGAGCCCTATAAATCACTCTATGTATGTATCTCCTTTTCCCACTGATGCTGTGTGTATTTTGAGAGATTATTAAAAGCAAGCATCCAAGGGGGGGTTAGGAGCTACAGTTGTCACAGAGCATCTTGGACTTAGGGTAGTCTCCCCTAAAGGAACATGACCTGTGAACCTTATTTGGAGAGGGGATACCTTAGATGAAACTGTATATTAAGACTGACAATATGTAGGTGTTACTTGCTTTAAATATGTTCCAACTGAATTTATTTCAGACAATATTAATGTTATGGTACTTCTGGAAAGAAGTTTGTTCAGTAGTTATCTAATCTATAGTAAGTTGTTATTTACACCGTCCCCCTCCTCCAGTACTTTATGTAAACTCTACTTGTTCTTGAGTGTGTATGCTTATTTCTGTATTATGTAGGCAGCTTGATGACTCAGCAGATAGAACACAGGGCTTGGAATCGCAAGACTCGTCTTCATGAATTCAACTGCAGCCCCAGACACTTACTAGTTGTGTGACCCTGGGCAAGTCATGGAACCCTGTTTGCCTCAGTTTCCTCATCTGCCAAATGATCTGGAGAAGGACGTGACAAACCACTCTAGCATCTTTGCCAAGAAAACCCTAAATGGTGCCATGAAGAGTCAGACACAACTAAAACTACTCAACAACAAATGTACATATGCTATTGTTCATTCATTCAACAGTGTCCGAATCTTCATTACCCCACGGACCATATCACATCTATCCTCCACTATCTATCTACCAAAGTCTGTCCGAGCCCCTGTTTCTTGCTACCAAGACACTAACTATCCATCTCCTCCTCTGCCTTCCCCTTCTCCTTTTTTGCCTTCAGTCTTTCCCAACCTCAGTCTTTTCCACAAGAATCCTATCTTCTCGTTATGTGGCCAAATTATTTCAGTTTCAGCTTCAGAATTTGTCCTTCCAATGAGCATTCTGACTTAATTTCTTTAAGTATTGACTGACCTCCTTGCTGCCCAAAGGACTCTAAAAAGTCTTCTCCAGCATCACAATTCAAGAATGTCTATTCTGTGGCACTCAGCTTTCCTAATATATGAACTCACAGCCATACAGTAGTATTACTAGAAAAACCATAGCTTTGACTATACCTACCATTGTCAGCAAGGGGATGTCTCTGCTTTTAAGTATACTGTCCAGATTTGAATGCCTTTCCTTCCAGGGAGCAAGTGTCTTAATTTTGTGGCTGCAATCACCATCTGCAATGATCTTTGAGTCCAAGAGCATTAAATTTGACATTGCTTCCATTTCTTCTCTCTCTATTAAGTGATGGGACCAGCTGCCATTATCTTAGGTTTTTGCTTTTGTTTTGTTGGTTTGTTTTTGTAATGTTAAACTTCAAGCCAGTTTTTACACTCTCCCCTTTTCACCTCCATCAGGAGGCTTCTTAATTCTTCTTCATGTAATGCAATCAGAGTGGTATTGCCTGCATATCTGAGATTATTGATATTTCCCCCAGAAACCTTAATTCCAGTTTTGATTTATCCAGGCTGTCGTTTTGTATAATGTGCTCTGCATATAATTTAAATAAATCACGTGACAATTTACAGCCTTGTTGTATTCCTTCCCTAATCTTAAACCAATCAATTGTTCCATGTTTGGTTCTGTTGCTTCTTGGCCCACATACAGATTCCTCAGAGACAAGTAAAATGATCTGGTACTTCATCTCTTTGAGGACCTATCACATTTTGTTGTAAACTACACAGTCAAAGACTTTAGTGTCCTCAATGACGTAGATATTTTTTCTGGAACTCCCTTGCTTTCTCCATGAATCCAGCAAATGTTGGTAATTGGTCTCTGATTCCTCTGTCTCTTAGAAAACTGGCCGGCCCATACTTCTGGTAATTCTCTGTTTACATATTGCTGTATCCTAGTTTGCAAAATCTTAAGCATAACCTTGCTGGTGTGTGAAATGAGTGCAACTGTTTGGTAATTTGAACATGCTTTAGTATTGCTCTTCTTTAGGATGGGGATGGAAACAGCAGTCACTGCTGAGTTTTCCAAACTTGCTGCCATATGGAGTATAGTGCTTTAGCAGCAGCATCTTTTAGGATTTTAAATAACTCAGGTAGAATTCCTAAGGCCCACTTGATTCTCTAGAAGTCTGGCTCTAGGTCAGGAACCACATCACTGTAATTCTCAGTGATGTTAAGATCTTTCTTGCATAGTTCTGTATAATCTTGTCACCCCTTCTTAATTTCTTCTGCTTCAATTAAGTCCCTACCATTTATGCTTTTCATCAAGCCCATTTTTACATAAAATCTTCCCTTACTATCTCTAACTTTCTTGAAGAGATCTCTTAAAGTGTTTCTAAAAATGAGAAATTAGGCATGTAGGTCATTAGTACTGATGTCTACTTATGGTATTATTGGGGTATTAGTATTGCCAGTGAGGTTTCTTTTTTATTTAGGATCTTCCCTATTTTTGAGATAGCTTAAAAATCTATCTGTATGATGTGGTAACCAAAAAAAGGCCTAGAGGAGTGGCTAGGTGGCACAGTGAATAGAGCACTGGTCCTTGAGTCAGGAGGACCTGAGTTCAAATTTGGCCTCAGACACTTAACACTTACTAGCCGTGTGACCTTGGGCAAGTCACTTAACCACAATTGCCCTGCCTTCCCCTCTCTAAAAAAAAAAAAGCAAAAAAAAAAAAAAGGCCTAGATTTGGAATCAGCAGTCTAGACCTTCAATGACTGAATTCTGCTACTGCTGCTGCTACTTGGTACCTGTGTACTGTTTGGTACACATCTCTTGGTTCCAGTTTCCTTGAATTTATTAGATTAAATGACTTCACGGGTCCCTTGCACCTCTTTTGCTATGATTCCTCAATACCTATAAAATTGTAAAGTTTCCAGCATGGGTTTCTTCTAATTATTGTTTTCTTAAGTGCCTTTGTCATTTGGATTGAGTCATACAAGATAGAATGGTATACTTTGGGACCTACTTGACTCCTCCTATTCAGAGGCCTTCAACAAGTAAGTTGACCACTTGTTGGGTCTGTTTTAGTGGGGATCCATGTTGAAGTTGAACTAGATGTCCTTTGAGGTTCCTCTAAGCTCTGAAATTCTATCGTTCCAGGATGTTAACTGGGAATGAGACCTCCAATGAAAGCGCCAAATCAAAACATGACCACATTGTAATTGTCTTATCACATTGGTAAATCAGTGGAATGCTATAGATATAGTTTACCTTAATTTCAGCAGAGTATTTGATAAAGTCTCTTTTATAAACTTTGCAGACAAGGTAGAGATATGGGGACTGGACAACAGGGTAGTTACAGTATGTGGATTCAGGAACCAGTCAAATGACTCACTCCACACAATAAATTGTAGAGAGATTCGAGTAAAAAAAATGTCACCAGTGATTCATCTTTAGCCCTGGACTGTTCAATATATTTATCAGTGACTTGAATCAAGACATAGATAGCACTCTTATCAAATTTGCAGATAACACTAAACTGAGAGGAATAGTTAATATGTTAGATGACAAAGTCAGAATCTATAAAGATGTCCACAGGCTAAGATGAGAGGCCGAAGCTGGTAAGATGAACTTTATCAGAGATAAATGTGAAAATCCACACAGGTTTGAAAGGTCACTTTCTTAATTCATCATCATCATTCTTTGACTCCATAAGATAGAGGAAGTGTTGCTATACAACAATTTTTATGAAAACATCTGGAGGTTTTAACGGGTCATAAGTACAATATGAGTCCACAGGGCATGGATCTTTTTTCTGAAAGTCTCTGTAAGGGACCTCCTATACAGGGAAAAATGCAAACTAATAGATTGTTGAGGAGACTCAAGGAATTCCTCCACTAGTTATTTAGAGTCAAGTAAATGGCCTACTTTTTGAGGAACCATCCCTCTCTCTTTGCCTGTAAAAAGTAGTGGTCATGCTTTTCTCCCTTGCATTTTAAGACAGAGCACAGTACAGCAGAGTAGATATTCCTTTTGGATGAGAATGGGAGTTTTCCTAATTTCCCTACACTCCATCTAATAGCTAAGGCATGGAGATTACAGAAGAAGCAAATGGCAGAGGCCTACATTTATTTCCCCTTTTGGTCCAGTGTAGGATTCTAGTCTTCTAGTCAGAGGACTAGTTCTTGGCCAGCATCAGCTCTGGGAATTGCTCCAAAGTTCCTATTTGGAGTGTTCAGTCATTGGACTCCTAGATAAGAAGTTCTTAACCTTTTTTGTACAGTTTGGGAAATACTTTGGACTCCTTTTCAAAAGAATGTTTTTAAATAATTGAAGAAAACAATAAATTTCAGGCAGAAAATAAAGATGTATTCATTTTCCCCATTAAATTTCCCATAGATCCACAGATAGACCAGGTATCCATAGACCCCAAGTTAAGAACATTTGGCCTAGATGAAGATTTTTTTATAGAGTATCGGTTTTAGAGTAGTGAAAAGGTTTATCTATGAAGGATCACCCTGTAGCTAGAGCCATTCTGGATGGGGATGGAGAAGAAATATGTTTCTTGCCAATCTCATAATGTCTTTAGTTACTCAGGCAGTGAAGGGTCTTAATTGTTCAGGAACCCACTAAGTACTTTTGCCTTATAATGGGAATCCAAACCATGGAGTGGAACTATGAATCTTGGAAAGACTGTGTACTTATTTGAGGCTAAAGATCCATTCTATGCAGTCCAGATGGAATGATAAAGGAATAGCCTAATAGAAATTCCAAATTCAGTTCCCATCCAGAAGAAGTTGCTAGTATATTTGAGTGCTTGGTGTTTCTTAATCTATTTGTGGGCTCCTAGGAAGGAAGGGAGGAAGGAAGGAAGGAAGGAAGGAAGGAAGGAAGGAAGGAAGGAAGGAAGGAAGGAAAGAAGGAAAAAGAAAGAGAATGGAAGGAGGGAGAGGGAAATAATGAAGGAAGAGAGGGAGAGAGGGAAGAGAGGAGGGAGGGAAGGAGAAGAGAAGAGAGGTAGGGATAGAAGAAGGGACAGGAAAGAAAGGAAAGACAGGGAAGGAAGGAATGGATGAACAAAGGAAGGAAGGAAGGAAGAAATGGAGGGAGAATTTATTAAGCCCTAACTATGCACAAAGCACTGTGCTAAGATCTGAGGATCTAAACAGAAAAGTAAGACAGTATTTACCATCCAGGAACTCCCATTGTATCAGCAAAGACCACACATATGGAAGGTTTCAACTATAAGACAGATGGAACAGTCCCATGGTCTTTAGGGTACAGAAGCAAAGCAGATAAAAAAAACACATCTTCTCTAATGACATTTCCACTGATAAAAACATATCCGTTTCTGATGTTGAATCAATTGACAGGCCAAGAATTTTGGAGGGAAGAACTTTCTTCCCGTGGTCTTGGCTTGGCCATAGTATCTGCAGGAGCAGTTTCCAGACTACCTTTTCACAGGGGCGGCTTCTCAGGATGATTTGGGGACCATGAGACTCACATTTAGGAAAAGTAGATGTGAGCTCTCTTTGTTCAGACTTGTCATTTCATCAATTCAAGGAACTCCCACTGATGAAATTCTCTTTTCCATCCGTTCTACAACCTTTGGCTGAGTTATCTACGATGCTGATAGTTGATAATATTTGGCCACAAAACCAGCAAGTGTGAGAGGCAGGATTAAAAGAAGCCAGGTCTATCCATTGAGCCACACTGCCCCTACATGATAAGAGACAGACTGTTGAGTATATTTAGAGATTTTCCTAGAGAATTCCAGTTTAAAATTATGAACCAAAGGAAAAAAATTCTGACCTCTGTGGGGTCAGACTCCTGGGGTCAGACCTCTTCCATTTAAGTCCCAAACCTTTGGACAAAGCAGGCAGACCTGGTCCACAGGTTACAATAATAACAGTTAACACTTACAAAGCATTTAAGATTTCCAAAACACTTTAAAACTAGGATTTCATGTGACCCTCACAACAGCCCTGTTAGTATTATTGTTATATCTCCTTTATGGTTTCAGAAACAGAGGCTCAGAGAAGTGATTTGTCCAGGGTAACACAGCTCGTGCCTGGAGTCCATGTACAAACACTCTCTCTACACTGGCAAATCAACATTTCACTATCAGACCACGTTGCCCTTGGTTAACATGTCTCTCTGCTTAGCAAGTGTTTGTTGACTGAAGGAGTTTCTGGAATTTTTCTGCTGCATTTTTGTAACAACTTTTTGGCTAAATTTGAGGAAATAGTGAAAGCAGATTGAATTTAGCCATTTCTCCCTTTCTCAGTTGGGGGTTTTTAAAAAGAGTTTAATTAGGGCATTGTAATTACATTCAGTGTCTTCTCACCTTTACCTTTAGCTCACTTAGCATTGACTTTGGATACTTGGTCAAATAGGGTGATGGGCTCAATGTTTACAGGCACCTCAAAAAATAAGAAGTTTTTCGCCTGTAGCTCACACTTTCTAACTTAGGAGCCTTGGTCTGATTTTTAAAAACATGATCCTATTTGGTGCTGCCTCAGTCTATGACTTTCTGAGTCTTTTCTTGAAGGTAATTTCCATACTAATCATGTGGTTCTCAGTTGCCTCTTTCAGTTTTAGTGACAAGCCCTACATGACCTCGGTGTTTTTATCCTTGACCCTTGCACCTAGAGGCAGTGTGGTAAAGTTAACATAAATACAGCTGTGAAGACAAAAGACCTGTGGTTGAGTTTCGTGGCTGCTGTGTCCTGGCTGTGTGACCTTGGGCAAGTACTGTAACTTCTCAAGTTAACATCTAGAAAGCGGGCTAGAAGTATAAGAAAGTACCAGCCTGCCTTGGTCGAGTTTCCTTACCTGAGAGTTCCCTATACTGGTGAAATCCCAAATCTAACCCTACCTCCATCCTTGTTCCTACTGTTGCTTCAGTGAAATCTGTGCATTGATTTAATGTCAGGTTCTTTGTAGGATTTCACTATATCTTCATTTGTGCAGTGGATATTGAAGTCTAAACTGCCATTGTTTTCCCCATGATCTGTTTGCACTCTCTTTGAGGGCTACAAATAGCATAAAACTTTTGAGGAATTTATGTTTCATGCTGCTTTGGGGGCAGGAGGAAATCAACTTTTTTTTTTTTTTTTTGCTTTTTGGAGTGGGGGAAGGCAGGGCAATTGGGGTTAAGTGACTTGCGAAATCAGCTTTCTTGATCCGCTTAGCTGGTTAGTGCATTCATAGGCCTCAAATGATTTTATATAAGTTTGTATTTTTCATGTTGAATCTCCCTGGAAGGTAAGTTCCTTGAGCTGTTGTTGTTCAGCTGTTTCAGACTCTACATGACCCCATTCAGGGTTTTCTTGGCAGAAATACTGGAATGGTCTGCCATTTCCTTCTTCAGCTTATTTTACAGATGAATAACATTGTTAAGTGACTTGCCCAGGGTCACCCAGCTAGTAAGTGTCTGAGGCCAGATTTGAGCTCAGGAAGATGAGTCTTCTTGATTCCAAGTCTGGTACTCTATCCATTATGCCAGCCAGTTGTCCAAGTTCTTTTAAGAAAAGGACTATATTGCATCTCCACTATCCAGGACAGTACCTTTTAATAACTTTTGCTAGATTTGATTGGATTAAATTGGCACTACTTTAAATTCCTTTATTCATCCCTCCCTCCCAAGAGAATCTATGAAGAATTTAAAAGATTTTTTATAATATCAGGAAGAATGTGGTGGAATTCTTTCAGTAGTATAATTATGTTAATATGAATAGACAGTCTGAGTGCTAGGCCATTAAAATACATCTTTTCTTGAGGCTTTTGGCACTGACATCATAACCTTTTCTGGAAATTTCTTGCCCACTTCCTTCCATATCAAACCCTGCCTTGTAACTGAAGAAAATAAAACAAAACCATCTAATATAGAGACTGTCTGACACCATATTTCCAACATTCTGCCCAAGGAATTTCCTACCTCTGTCTTTGTCTTGAGGAAGGAGACTTGTTTCATTGTCTGTTCTCCAGGACCATCCTTGGCTTTTTTCACTCATTCAGAATTCACCTTCCTTTTAGGGATCTTTTCATTTGTATAACTATAGCTGTGCGTATTGCTTTTTCTAATTCCTCTTACTCCACTTAGTATTAGTGTACACAAATCTCATATTTCTCTGAATATCTCATATATGAAATTGAGGGGATGTCCATCAATTGGGAAATGGCTGAACAACAATCTCAACCATTGTAACGAAATACTAAACATGAGCAGGAAGATTGCAGAAAAATGTGGGAAGACCAATATAAACTGATACAAAGTGAAGTGAGCAGAACCAGAAAAACATTGTACACAATAACAGCAATACCATATAGTGATCAACTGTGGATGGCTTAGCTATTCTCAGCAATACAATGATCCGAGACAATTCCAAATGACTCATGGTGAAAAATGCTATTCACCTCCAGAGAGAGAACTGATGAACCCTGAACACAGATTGAAGCATACTTTTTAAACTTTATTTTCCTTGTTTTTTGTCTATGTTTTCTTTTGCAAGGTGGCTAATATGGAGATCTGTTTTGTATGACTTCACAAGTATAACGGATATTAAATTGCTTGACTTCTCAGGAGGGATGAGGGGCAGAAAGGAGAGAGTAAATTTGGAACTCAGAATTTTTTAAAATGGTTGTTAAAAAGTATTTTTACATGTAATTGGGAAATGTTTAATGAAATATATGAAAATTTTAGAATTCTAATATATGTCAGTTTCTTGCTGCACAATGATATGCCATTATGTTCACATACCAGTTTATTCAGTTACTACCTAACCAATAGGCACATGCTTTGTTTCCAATCCGTTTCTACACAAAGAGTGTTGCCATCAATATTTTGGTGTATATGAAGGTTTTGTGTCTGCCTTTCCCTTTCTTTAGATATATGCTTTATAGTAGGATCACTGGATCAAAGTTTCTGGAAAGATTAGTCAGTTAGATTAGATTAGCACTCTTTTAAATTCCTTTATTCATCCTTCTCTCCCTACCAATTCCACACAGATATTACTTATTATCCTTAGGATTCTAACTCCCCTTTCTGTGGAAGAATATAATGATCACATGAGGATGAAGACTATTTTTGTCTCTTTTGTCCCTCACTGAAGCCCCTACCCTCCGCCCAAGAAGAGTAGACTTGGTAGCCAATCTTTTGGCTACCCCTCTCTGTGCTTCAGTCAGCTGGTCCTCAGACAGCAGATACAACGTGTGCCCAAGTCCACACCCAAAGCCTGGGCAACTCGGTAGAACTAAAACTTGGGTTCCTCCTGCACATTCTGTTTGGTTTGGTTTTACATGGGACCTGTGATTTCATCATTATTAGGGATCAAAATCTTCTCTGAGACTTAAAGTCTTAGACAGGTGCTGGAAGCACTAAGAAATCAGGGCAAAGGGTCAGAGCTGGTAGTTGATACTGGCCATTTCACAGATGAACAGTTTGGTTGTTGAAAGAGGTCAGACCATGAACTGCTGTGTAAAGAAAAGAGATTAAATCCATCTGTGAAGGATGTAAACAACTGACCCCTTTAGATATGAACAATTTGGTTGTGAAAAGAGGCAGAAAAGAGACTGGGCATATAAAACTATTCAAATACATGTGTGAAGAAAATGTTTTTTTTTTTTCCATTAAAATGAGAGACACAGATTGGAAGAAAGAGAGTAGAGGAATTAAGAGTACCTGTCTGAGGACAAGAATGACAGAGGCTTCAGGGAATTGTGGCCCCTCTGCTCATTTGCATGTAACTGCTTTTTAGAGATTAAAACTCATAAAGAAGTAAATCACGTAACTGTTTGGAAACTATGGGATAATCCAATAAGAACTGTTGGCTTCATAATAACAGAAGGGTGGGTTTCTTTACCTCACAAGGAAAAAATGAGTTATTGAACAACAGAAGGTTTTGATTTAATTCAGTGAAACTTGGGGGGAAAAAACCAGCAGGAGCAGTTGAGAAGGCAGAAGGAGATAAGCAAGAAGATGACTTGGGAGGCTCTTGATTAAAGTGTATTCATGACTTTGGAGACTGGCTGAAGAAAAGATCGGGAGCCTTCTTACTGGAAGAAAAATGAAACCTATTGCAATTTCCATAGCAGTCTAATGACACCATCTATAATCTGAGTGAGGTGAAACCTCTCAGAAATTACTGGGCACTCACTGTTATATTGTGATATCTTTGAGGACACAGATTTTTCCCCTTTCTTGGCACTTAGCACAGTGCCAGGAATACAGTAGGAACTTAATAAATGCTTATTGACTCAGTTTGCTCTCTATTGCCCCATTCTGGTTTGAGAGAGAAGAGAAAAGCTTTGCAGATGTTTTCCTCAGGCACAGCATGAAAGTGTCTAGATGACTTAGCATCCTGTGGAGTGAAGTGCTGGCTGGACTGGTTTGCATTGCCCAAAGTGTTCATCTGAGGTGATTGACAGCTCAGTGGTTCTAGGGAACTTACTTTTGTAGCATAACACTACTTTAGTGCCCTTTTAAGAGTGACCTAAAAGTTTAAAGACCTAAAGAGGAGCAGCTTTGTCCAGGAAATGAGTACTGAGGGCCAGAAGGGAAGCAATTAGTAGAGAAGCTGAAGATCATTCATTAAGGGGCCAAGGACATCAACCCTTGCAGCCTAGAGTTGTGAACTAATGCAAGAACATGAATTGTCTACAATTATGTACCTCTCTGTTAGATTTCTGTTAGTATGTTCTTCCCTCCCCCTCAGAGATTGTGTATGTAGGTGGGAGAGTGTTGTCCAGCTTTGTGGGTCAACTGTAATATATTGATTATCTGTGTTTGTTTTATACTGAGTACTGATATTATTTTTATTGTTTTTACCTTTCTCATATAAATGTTTTATTTTGAGAATTAGTGTTGGCATCATTGTAAATGGCTAATTTTGGGTAAATTGCTTGAATGGGGACTCAGGAACAACAGTGGTAAATAAGGCATTACTCGTAAGACTGAGAGAAGTTGAGTTGTAGTTGTGTAGTAGTATTCTTTTTCTGTAAACCCAGTTGTCAGTGAACAGATTGAGACTAGACAATCAGCCCAGTCCTTATGAGCATGTGTAGTGGCCATTTGGACTTTGGAACATGGGCACACATAAATGGCTCTCTAAGTTGTGAAGAGAACAGTTTTTGATTGACTGAAATGTCCAAAGGAAGAATGGGGTGTGGAATGGGAGAGCATTCAAAATGCACTAACTAGCTAGGTGACTTTTTTGATCTGGCTTTTTTCTGCCTGCCTGACCTTCAAGAAATAGGATGAGCTCCTGTGTGTGGGTCTCCAAGTAAGGTAGATTACTCAGTCCCTCTTAACCAGAGCTGGCATGAAGAAGCATATGGTTCTGCTGTTGCTTGTGGCTTTGTTGTGTCTATTTTCCCCCTGCTTTTAGGTAAAGGAGATTAGAGATGACCTTGAAATCTTCAAAAGGTCATGAGAATGAGCCATTAGATGTCCAAGAGTTAGAGTCTATGGTAGAATTTGCCCAAAGCCAGATGGATCACAGCAAAAAACTGGCTTGACCTAGCCCAGAAGTAGTAGAGATATGGACACACCAATCTGTCATGCTGCATTTGGAAGTGAACTCAGTAGGGGCACATGCTTTGTAGAAACAGATCCCTTAACTAGGATCTTGAACTTGTGAGAAAAAAATCATAGGCTGGGGATCAGAGGACAAGGGTACTTTTTATCTCTCAATGAGGGGCAGTCTGGAATTAGTGGACAGATGATGAATCTTGGAGTCAGAAAGACTTGGGTTTGAGTCCTAAATCTGGCTCACACTTACTAAGTGGCTCACTTAGGGCACCGACAAGCTGTAGAATGTACGATGTTTACACCCTGGTAAAACCATACTCAGATGGGCTAAACCCAGTGAAGCATGGCTGATAGGCCTGAGACTCATTGGTGAGTTAGGGCCCAAGCTCTTATTTCTTCCCTCTTTCTCAGGAAACCTGTGGGCTAAGACTAACCTATTTTCAGGTCCCATGCTCCTCTGCCTCCCAAGGCCTGCATGGTGTCAAGTCTATATTATATGGTCAACAGATTTCATTTGTTGATAGTCAATTCTTAATTTATATACATTCCTTAACAAAAGCCACAGTCTTTAGAAATCTGTGACAGGATATCTAAATTACCCACTATGATTACCATATTCATATCCACAGGGGAATTCCACAGTATAAATCAGCTCTAAATAAACACATTCAGCTCCTCAAATCCTTAAGATATATAAATGATGGCAAATAACTTTGTTTACAGATGACAGTTCAAAGCCTGCACATTTTTCCTCCAGTGAAAAATAGAAGATAAATTTGTCCACAGTGGAACAATTGTTAAGTGACCAAAGGATGTCCAAAGAGGAGAAAGAGTTATGCTTGACATATGTTTCAGCCTTTTCCCTGAAACAATGTATGCATCCACAAAACAATAACATAATCCATAGATTAGTTTGCAAGAAAGCAAAATTCCAATTCCAATTCAATTTCACCATTACATTTCTATTAACTCATGCTTTTACTGGGCTGACACCTTCCAAGTATATTAGAGTTGTCAGTAAACAGTGAAAAGAAAAACTTCCAAAAACATATTTTCAGTCTCTAATTTTTAAAAAATCCCCATGTTCTTTTGCAAAGATGAATTCATAAGTAATTATAGATGACATTTTCTTTGAATTTTGATCTGGAAGGAACCTTAAAGATCCTTTAGTCCACAAACTGGGGACTAGAAAGATGAGGACACATTGATACTTAGGAGCAAAGCTGAGATTTGAACTGGGGGCCTCTGACTCTGTTTACTTAAAGTGTCTTTGCAGGATTTTCCATGAAGATTGCCACCAGAAATGAGAGGCTTCGACAAAATAGTTTCTGAAATGGTTTCTAGGTCAAATATAATGAATTATGTATTAGTTTGCAAGTTTTCCTAGGGAACCTAGGCTCTATCCCTAGAACCTCCCTGCATTTCATCTTATCTCACTCAGAACCAAACCTTCATGTTGGCCAATCCTCCACCCCCACAGGTACTGCATCTCTCTCACACATACTGTTTCTTTTTTATATTATCAGAATGTAAGCTCCTTGAGAGCAAGTAGATGACTGAAGTAGAAAGAATGCTAGAAGTGGAATTAGGAAGATCTGAGTTAAAATCTGGCCTCAGACACTTATAGCTGTGTGAGCCTGGGCGAGCCACTTACCCTCTGCCTGCCTCAGTTTCCTCATCCGTAAAGTGGAGCTAATAGTAGTATCTCTTCCTCAAGATTATGAGGATAAAATGAAATAATATTCATGAAGTGTTATATAAATGCTATCATCATCATTTCCCAAGGATTATCTGGCTTACTTATATTATTTCTGACTTATTAGAATATTTTCTGACAAGGAACAAATGTTTTATATAATCTGTCTCTAATATATCCCTCTATCTTCTTTCTTGATGATAAAGAAAATTTTTTAAAAGACTAGGAGAAAAAAAGAGAGAAAAAAAGACTAGGAGAAGTAACTGTGGCACAGTGGAAAATTCCTGGCTCTGGAGTATTAGGACATGAGTTCAAATCCTGACTCATTAAAAACATGACTTTGGGCAAGTCACTCTTAATCTCTCTGGATCTCAGTTTCCTCATCTATAAAATGAGAGATTGGAATAGATGGCCTAGAAATTGAAAGGAGAGGGAGATGCTAGGTGGCACAGTGAATAGAGCAACAGCCCTGGAATCAGGAGGACCTGAGTTCAAATCCAGCCTCAGACACTTAACACTTACTAGCCCTGTGACCTTAGGCAAGTCACTTAACCCCAATTGCCTTGCCCTCCCTGCTCCAAAAAAAGCAAAAAAAGAAAGAAATTGAAAGGAGTGCTGAGCTTTGACTAATAAGGATAAGATTAAGACAGATCTCTGGGCCCCTGAAAGTATCTTAGAAAAATAAGACTCCGATTGAAGCTACTGGTTGTACTTATATTTTCAAGATTTTAGGGAAACTCCAAAGGATCTCCTTTTCCCCCCACTTGCCCTCCCTGCACCTCTCCAGTAGCTGGCACAATAAATAGACTCAGCTAGCTTCTTTTACTTAAGGGTTTTCCAAAGTCTAATCTTGTCTCAAGTAAATAGAAGCCAGGTGTTAGTTAGGAATTTGTGCACTTTAAATTGGGGCTCAGAGCTCAACCTTTGTCTGAATGTTGGGAACATTCCTGGCTGAGGGCTCAGAGATGCTGTGACTGTATTAATATTTTTATCTGACATAAGCACCATAAAATAGCAGAAAAGGGCAGTAAGTAAACCTGAGGGCCATCATACCACCCCTAGACTAAAAAGATCTAATAATTGTAATATTGTGGCAGATTATACCATTCTGTTCAGTCATATTTTCATCAGTCTGACTTTTTGTAACCCCATTTAGGGTTTTCTTGGCAGAGATACTGGAGTGGTTTGCTATTTCCTTCTCCAGCTCATTTCACGGATGAGGAAACTGAGGCAAACAGGGTGCAGTGACTTATTTGGGATCACAATTCTAGTAAGTGTCTGAGACTGGATTTGAACTCAGGAAGAGGAGTCTTCCTGACTTCAAGCCCTGCACTATGGCGACACCTACCTTCACCAGATTATGTCACAGCATCATAGATTTAGAAGTAGGAGGAACCTTAGAAGTCATCTGGTCCAGTACCCTCATTTCACAGATGAAGGACTGAGTCCAGGAGGGGCTAATCATCTCACTCCACCAGGAAATAGGAGGCGGGTTTTCCTAGTTTCCTAACTTCACTTCTAGCACTCTATCCACCAAAGCTCTCCAAAGAGAAGAGGGGGCCATTGAGGGGAGGGCAGTGACCAAAGAAAAGATTATACCCTAAACCATCCCCGCCCCCCCCCCCCGGAAAGAAGACAGACCAAGCCCAGAAAGGATTCAGTTTCAGCTCTTTCTAGAAAGGAGGAAGAACCAAAATGGACAGAATGTTGGCTAGCCAACACTGTGGACCCTCCACAGTGACCCTCACCCAGTGTTACACTTAATAGCTGAGTAAAAGCTGGGACAGAAAGGGCAGGAACCGGGAAAAGCCCTGAGACCACCTATGAAACAGGACTAACATCAACAACATATATCAGTCAAAACTGAACTTCAGTGCAGTTTAATGGTATAATTACACACTGCATTTTTTGTCTTTAAAAAAATTATACAATATAGAATTTAAAACAATTACATAGAATCATACAGATTACATATTTTAAATGAATTTAAACTAATTTGTGATTCCAAATAAATACATTTACGTTAAATGCTAGTGGGAATATGAAATGTTTTTTCTTAGCTCTCTGCCTCTGGAGAAATTCATTGCCTCCTACTTTACCCAATGTGAGGCACCATCAATCATCTTACAACAGTCTCAGGAAATAAAGACAAATTATGAGCAGTGACCAAACAGCTTTGAGACACACACCCTAAGAAGCCTCAGCCCCTTAGCCATGACAGTTATGTCCTACTGATAGTCATAAAAATCAACTGAGGGAAGAGTAAAATACGGCGGATTGTCAATGTTTGTACCTAGATATTCACTCAGTCTAGCCAGGCACCTAGGATAAAGTACTGGGCCTGGAGTCAGTAAGATCTGAGTTCAAATCTAACCTTAAACTTATTAGCTGTGTGACTCCAGAAAAGTCACTTTAAGCTAGGATCCTCATCTATAAAATGGGGATAAAAATGGCACCTATCTCCCAGGATGGCTATGGGGGAAAAAATGAGATATTTTGCAACTCTTCCTGAGCTCAGATCCAGCCTCAGACATGTGCTAGCTACGTCACCTTGAGCAAGTCACTGAACCCTGTTTGCTTCAGTTTCCTCATCTGTGAAATGGGCACACACTGATGAAGGAAATGGTGAAACACTGCAGTATCTCTGGCCAAGAAAAGTCCAAATGGGGTCACAATAAGTCAGACACAATTGAGAAATGACTGAACAAAATGATATAATCTGTCATAAGGCTTTGCAAACCTTAAAACACTGTATAAATGTTACTGTTATTGTTATTAGTATTGCGTTTAGGATCCACATGATTATGGAAGGGACCCATTGAGACGTTAACACTGCTATTACTGTGCCTAGTTTGGTTTCAAACAAAAGCAGAATGAAGAAAACTCTCTAAGGCTACCCAGAGAGCCAGCCTACTGGAAACTCTTTGGAAACTGATTTGATTCTTTTAAGGGAACAGAAGCCTCCCATTCCCCAAAAGGCCATGCTATCTCCTTCTCATTGTATAACCCTGCTCTGCTTCTATAGACTAGGAGCATACTAAGATTCCAATCTGAGATCCAATCTGGCTTTAAGGCAAAATAAAGGTGCCCTGTGTTCATATTTGATCCAGCTAATTGCTGGATGACATTTTAATAGGCACCTAGGGGAGCACAGACCTGCTATTTATATTAAAATGAAGCCCAGCTGGCAGCCAAGTATTTTGGATATAGATTCCAGCAGTAACGCCTCGATACCAAGGCATAATAAGTGGGAAACACCCTGAAAAGTGAGCTATATTGGAGTCAGTGAAACAGACTGATATCAAAATCCAGTTTCTCAATCTCTGTCAGAATCCAAGGTCAATGCACTCAGAGGATTCTATCAGCTTTGGTTGCTAGGAAGTTTGGGAAATTACAGCCTGTGGACCTTCAGCGTTGACTGTATTATGAAGGTTTTTATCAGAAAATTTTCTACATCTGTAGTCATTCAGCAACCATATTTCTGGATAGGCCCTTTCATCTTTCTGCTGACTTTGGGGCATCTCTTGTCAGGGACAGAAAGAAGCCAAATATTCTGTGAATGAGGCCAAATGATGACATTTCTTGGCTTTTACCTCACAAATATCCTTCCATATACTTTTTTATGGCAGCCTCAGCCTCCAAATCATCCTCCAATTATCACTACTAATCTTAGCCTGTGGGGAAATTGATATGTTCTTTCAGAAGTCCAAAGGGTGGATATTAATTATATAGCAATAATACATATCAATTATATATATAATATCTATCCATTAATAAATGGAATATGTAAAGAAAGTCAACAGAAACTTTCTTAGAAGAAAGTTTCTTGGCCATTGGGCTTTCTTCTCCAAAGACAAAACACTATAAGAAAACATATAAACTACAGATTTTTAAACTTTTCTGCATATTATCTCATTTGATGCTTACAGAAACTCCATGAGATGGGTATTGTTACTATTATCAACATTTTACAGATATGAAAACTGAGTCAGAGAGGTGACTTACCCAGAATCACACAGTGAGTAAGCATCATAGTCAGGATTCAAACTCAGGTCTTCCTGACACCAAATCCCAGCTTCATAATGATGGTTCCACATAGAGTTCTTTTACTGGCTACCTGGACTGCCCTGTTCTATGTCCTGCTTCAAGTCTTTGCTGAGTGATGATCCCATTGGGGGCATTTGGACCCTCTAGTTACTCGTATAACTATTATACTATGACTATTTGAGGACCCATGAATATAATAATATGATAACAATGAGTCACATTAATATAGAACTTTAAGGTCTGCAAGTCACTTTATACTTAAAATAGCCTTGTCCAGGGCCACACAGCTACTAAGTGTCTGACGCAGGATTTGAACCTTAGTCTTCTGACTCTCCCACTTACTCCCTTTATGACCATGGGTAAACTGCATAACCTCACGAAATCCATGTCTTTGATTGTAAAATGAGGATGTGTTGTCCTTTGGGGTCTATATCACTTCATCAAATTCCTATAGATATGATAAAATAATAATAGCACTAACAACAACTCCCATTTTATGTAGTGATTGCGATTTTCCAAGAGATTTCTATTTATTTTGATTGAACATCACAACTAATATTATCTCCACTTTATAAATGAAGGTCAAAAACTTTGACTGCCTTGGAGGATGGGTATTACAGTGGGGAAAGCATCAGCACTGAAGTAAGCAGGAGGGGTTACCAACTCCAAGTCTGATGTTTACTACTATGTAAACTTAACTCTCAATGCCCCACTTCCTGATCCATGAAATGAGGATGCTCTCTGATGTCCCTTCCAGATCCAGATCCCTGCCCATGATCAGTTAACCCCCTACTCACTGAACTCCAGTGCTTCCCTCTCAACTCCAGGATCAAATACAAAATTTTCTATTTGGTCTTCAAAGCCCTTCATAATTTGCCTCCTTCTACCTTTCCAGTCTTCTCACACCTCACTCCCCAACACACACTCTTGGATCCAACCACGGCAGTCTCCTGGCTGTTCCATGAACAAGATGCTCATCTCTTGGTACTGGGCATTTTCTCTGGCTGTCCTCCACACCTGAAATACTCAAATTCCTCCTCATATCCACCTACTGATTTCCTTTAAGCCCCAACTAAAATCCTACCTTCTACAGGAAGTCTTCCCCTTCCTTCTTAATTCTAATACCTTCCCTCTCTCCATTACTTCCTGTTTATACTGCCTTATGGCTTGTTCATACACATCTGTTAGAGTTCTTTGAAGCAGTGACTATTTTCTTCTTCTTCTTCTTCTTCTTCTTCTTCTTCTTCTTCTTCTTCTTCTTCTTCTTCTTCTTCTTCTTCTTCTTCTCCTCCTCCTCCTCCTCCTCCTCCTCCTCCTCCTCATAACTTGGCACAATGCCTGGCACATAGTAGGCATATTTATTGGCTAACTGACTGTTTGCCCTGTGAGAGCTAATATCTAAGGCAGGATTTGAACCCAGACCTTCCTTATTGTAGGTCCAAATACACTAGACCATACTGAATTTAGGGCAATAGAATAACTTTAGGACCTGAAGCCAGAAGGTTTGGCTACAAGTCCCACTTCACTCTCTCCACTGGCCTCTCTGCTTGTCATCTGCTAGTCTTCTTCATTATAGAGCAAAAGAACTTGGATCACAATGGGCACATATGCAATAAACTGGTTGACATTTCCTCATTTGTAAAATGGGGGATGTGAATCTATTTCAATTGTCAAGCATTAGGGATGCTTTTTGTTTGGGCCATGTTAATTCCTTGACATAAACAATAATTTATTAGGTGCTATATGCCAGGAACTAGACCAAATACCAGAGATAAAAAGAAAGAGCAGAAGAAATTCTCATCTGTACTGGGCCATGCGTTATAATAATAGAAAATGAAATTGTGCATCCAAGGGCAAATGGCTTAGAATCTCTTGTCCTCGTCTTTGTAAAATGAGGGAGCTGGATTCGACCATCCTTGGGGTCCCTTCCTATTCTGAGTCCATATTTCCATGACACAGTCATTGAGTTGGAAGGAGCAGTCAGCATTCCTTACCACTAGATCCCCACTTCTCTACTGAGAGGAGTAAGGTTCCTTTTGTGAGTTTCTCCCCAGGAATAAAAATGGTTACTAAAATTAATCAGAGTTTGGCTGCTTTTTGTGTTTTCCAGAAAGGATTTTATGAGTGGAAAATCCTAGGAGGAGGAGGAGGATGTGTCATTCAGATCTCTCTGCTAAAGGGACAGATAAAGAAATACAAAGTAATTTCAGGAATGAGAAAGCATTAATATCTGGGTGGGTAGGAGGGATCGGCAAAGTCTTATGCATGTTGAGAAATGTATTTAAGAACGATATGAAGAAAATGTGAGTGTGAACATTTGAAATCCAAGATGTATACATACACACATATACATATGTACACACACACACACACACACACACACACACACACACACACATATATATATATATATATATATATATACACATACCTGAAGCTTGTGTTAATCTTCCTTTTCTTCATATATATGCACTCAAAGCTTGGATTTATATACACATACATAAATATATACATACATGCTTTAACTTTGATAAATATGCCTATGTTTATATTTATATGTATATACACATTTATATATATATATATATATATATATATACACACACACACATATGTTTAAAGCTTGGGTTTCAGAAGTTCACTCATGTTTTTTCTTCATATCATCCTTGAATATATTCCTCAGAATATATTAGAGTTATATAAGACTTTGCTGATCCCTCTCCCCACTGCCCATTAGTGCTATAGATAGATAGATAGATAGATAGATAGATAGATAGATAGATAAATAGATAGATAGTGCTGTCTCTCAATAGCCATATCCATACATACACATATACACAATACATACAGACATAGATATAGACATACATACATATATACACACATACATATACACATGTTATAGTACTACAGAGAATAATTAACAAGTGGGAAGTACTATATAAATTCATATATATATATATATACACACACACACACACACACACACACAGAGAAAACATATATGCACATGTGAGATGCATGTAATATATATACGATTTTAATAGGTAGATATAATATAGTGCTTACTATGTTCCATGCACTATACCAAGGGGTTTACAAATATCATTTGATCCTCACCACACCCTTGGGGATAGGTGTTATTATGATCCCATTTTAGAGTAAAGAAAACTGAGACAAAAAGTGAAATGAGTTGGCACAGCCAGGGAGTGTCTGAGGGCACAGAGAGGACCTGAAGAGGGCAGGGACAGACCATTCGACATTGGACTACTGAGTGTCTTGGGTCAGAAATCAGTCAATTTACTGATTTACAAGATACAAGATATAAATTTACAAGATACAGGCTCTAATAATGCCTTTTGCTTTTGTCCAAACCCAGTCAATCAGTTAACAAGCCTTCATAAAGCACTTACCATGGGCCAGGGCCTAGGCCAACCACTAAATATACAAAGAAAGACCTTACATCCTAATGTGAAAAGCAACATATAAATGAGCATGTACTTAAAAGGTGTATACCAAGTAGATGGAAAGTCCCCAGACTCTGGCCTTATGGAAGTGAATCCATTTTGTCTGGGTATGTTTCAGGAGCTCTTAAGAGAATGATTTTCTTCTCTACCCTTCTTCCCTTTGCCTTGGGCCGTATTTTGGTCTAAAAACATATTTTCAAATTCCTTAGTACATGAGAATCGTTTTTATAAACAAAGATGTGAAGGAGACATTGCCCCATGAGTCTGATCAGAACAGAGTCTGATCACCAAAGCCCAGGCAGGGATTTTTTGAAGATGTTATTTAATATCGTCAATAATGGGGGCACAGTTTAACATGTCAAGGCCATCAGAATTTTAGAGAAATATTTAGCACTTGATGAATGGGAATAATAACAATGTAATGACATGGTTGGGGAAAAGATGTTAATTACCTACAGAAAAAAAGGCATAGCTCAGCTGTGAAGAACAGTCTCCCCGCTGAATGATAGACATGACTGAGAAAGGCCTAACTCTACTTCAAAGCCCAAACAAAAAATTAACCACTCACCCTAATTTCAGAGTAAAGATTGACAGCTGAGCAGGCCCCGAGTTAATCTCTTGGGTTCTTTTTCATCGAGACACAGACTCCACAGCAGACCATCATTTGTGGTGTTGCCCGTGGACCAATCAAATTTGCTATCAGAGATTTTACAACTTCCTGTATTTAGGGAACAAAGTTCCCTGAAAATGGGATGTAATTTTAGTTACTCATGCTCCTTTCAACTCCCAAACTGCATATTACATTGAGTCAACAAAATTTGGTAATTAAAACCAGTAATATTTACTACAAAGGAAATGTACAGTATGATGAATGGTATTTTTTCCCCTGTCTGAAGGTGAAAAGTTTTGGACTATAAGAACAACTGTATTCAGGCTATTTTGTTTCCTACCAACAACAAAAACATGAAAAGAAGGCATCTGAGAAAAACCTGGCAAAGATCTCCAGAGTGCCCTCTAGACAAATGATGTCATTTGTCTGTTATATGAACCTTCCCATGGCTAAATGAACTTGCTGTTCTAGGGAATACAGAAGGTGCTTAATAAATGTTTGCTCTTTGTTTGATTAGGGATGTCAAATTAACACATAAGGGTGATCCCGAAATCAGAAAGTATTACTCAATACTGCCATATTTATTGCTTTCCTTGTTCAGAAATTGGAGAGTCTGGGCCTCAGTTTCCTCCTATACAAAATGAGAAGGGTGGGCTCCCCTATCATTGAGATCCCTTCCAGGTCTAATTATAAGATTCTTTCAATATTCAGGTTGAACATTTCTCAAGGAGAGACTATACCATTGATTCAGATTCATAATATTAGGCTTGAAGACTGTCTTACTGTCCATCCAGATCGAGAGTCTTGGGTCTTCTTTGAGGGGTTTTTCCTATCCCTCAGAGTCTTACAAAGGTACTGTGATCAGTCTAATGCAGGGCATCCCAAAAGTCTTGGTGTGGTTTGAAGCAATTAAAGCTTTAAACTGTACTAAGATTTTTGGGACATATAGTATACGATTACATTAACATAAAGAGCAGAGGGAAAAACATGCCTTAGTAGCTTGAGAAATTGGCCTGAAAATTGTCAAGATCTGTATTCAAGTCCCATCCCAACACAGACTGGTCATGGAACCCTGAACAAGGATTTCAATTGCCACAGGGCAACTCTTGA
This sequence comes from Gymnobelideus leadbeateri, assembly GCA_011680675.1. Taxonomy (NCBI): domain Eukaryota; kingdom Metazoa; phylum Chordata; class Mammalia; order Diprotodontia; family Petauridae; genus Gymnobelideus; species Gymnobelideus leadbeateri. The sequence goes on along the minus strand of WOXC01008401.1, from coordinate 422,836 downwards.
AGACCATAAAAGGGTCCAGAGAGAGTTTCTCCCCCCCAGCTCCCTCTCCCAGTGAAATCTAATCCTCACATTCAAAACCTGAGACTGAGCTCCCAGTCGCCTGTCAGTTAAAATCCAAATTTCTCAATGTGACATTCAACTATAGGTCCATAGTTTTGTCCTTCCAACCTCATAGATCGATCTAGAACATGGCCTTGGTCCCATTCACTAGGTTGGAAAGGACCAATGGATTTAAAATGGGAAAATCTTCCCTTGTTTCCTTCTCCCTTCTCATAGCCTACACTCTAATCAGTGTGTTGCTCTGCAAACACATTCTGTGCTTCTTACCTCCATGCCTTTGTTGATACTCTTGCCTCTGAATGGAATGCCAACTCCCTATTCCAGTCCTCCCTCCCACACCCCCCCATGTCTTCATTTGTTGAAATTCTCTAGATTCTCCAAGACAGAGCACAAATGCTGGCATCCCATGAAGCCTTCTGTCATCTCCATGCCAACAGTGAGAAATGCTCATAGACTTAGGTGCAGAAGGGATGTTATTTGTTCCAGTCCCCCCTCTGCTTTTTTAAAGTTGGTATATCTGAGCTTCAGAGAGGTTTGCCCAAGACCACAAAGGTAGAATACGGCAGAGCTATGATTCCAGCCCAGCTCCACTTCCTCCAGCTCCATTATCCTTTCCATTACGCCAAGAAGCCTAGAAAAATCTTAGCTCTTATTTTATAGATGAGGAAAATAGAACAGCAACAACTTACCAAATGTCAGATGAGTAAGATAGAGCCTTTCAAGGATTTTAACCAGATCCTTCTCCCCGTCTTCCTTCTAAATTCAGTTAGCACTTTATAACTCTTTTATGTACCTTGTTTAATCTGTACTATGTTTGTCCTTCATTTTCGAAGAGGACCATGGCATCCAGGAGAAGAAGACATGACTTGCAGTTGACTTTGATGTGAGTGAAGGAGAGCTGTGCAAGGTCACCAGTCTCACTTTCTCCCCCAGAGCCCTCTGGGTCCAATAACTAATTCATCAGAATGACTAGAAATGACACAGGATGCAATGGGAGACCCTGGCCCTTTTAGACTAAAGCCTTTTCAGGTACTCACTTAGAGTGAGGTAGTGCCCATTCAGTGAATAGGCCTCTTTAAGAAGTCAGTCAAGAGATGGCCCTCGTAATTAGAAAAGAAAAAAAAATCAAGCTGGTAGGGGAAGACCCTCAGGGTTGCTGTTCTAAAGAGAAAAAGTTACCATTGACATTTACTCAAAGCTAGGAGGGCCAAAAATAAAGACATTAGGTGGAGCTTTGGCAGGAACCTCTTCTGGTCCAATCTATGTGCTTCAGAGTGAACTGTATTAAAGGTTTTGTGAAAGAAGAAAGAAAGAAAGAAAGAAAGAAAGAAAGAAAGAAAGAAAGAAAGAAAGAAAGAAAGAAAGAAAGAAAGAAAGAAAGAAAGAAAGAAAGAAAGAAAGAAAGAAGGAAGGAAGGAAGGAAGGAAGGAAGGAAGGAAGGAAGGAAGGAAGGAAGGAAGGAAGGAAAGAAAGAAAGAAAGAAAGAAAGAAAGAAAGAAAGAAAGAAAGAAAGAAAGAAAGAAAGAAAGAAACAGGGAGGGGAGGGGGAGAGAGGGATAGAGAGGGAGGAAGGGAAGGAGGAGAGAGAGAGAGAGAGAGAGAGAGAGAGAGAGAGAGAGAGAGAGAAGGTGAGAAAAAAGGAGAGAGAAAAGGAGAAAGAGAAAGACAGAAAGACAAAGTCAGACAGAAAGAGAAAGAAAGAAAGAAAGAAAACTCTAACCAGTAAACTCCAAGTTAAGTGTGTAGCTTCTGACCATCAAAATTTACCTCCTATGTAGAGGAGGAGAGGGAGAGGGAGAAGATGAGTTGAGTTACCCAACTAGCTGGATCCCCATTCAGGCAGCTTGGTCTACTCACAGGTTTTGTTTGTCTGTCATTTTTGAAGAGGACCATGGCATCATGAATTGCCTAACTTATCTTTTTTATTAGTTTATAAGTTCATTATATATGTATATATAAAAACATGATTTTAAGTTTGTTCATTAATTCATCATGTAAGTTCATGCTGTTTACAGCATAGTAAGAATTTTAATTCCCTTCAACATTTGTTGAATTAAATTTAATTGTGAGTTGGAAACAGGGATGATATAATAAATCTCTCATCAAGTCAAGACCATTACATTAACACAAAGCATATCCATGTTTGAGGGACCAACAAAGATAATGGGGTAGGAAGAAGTAGTACAATCTAGTCTTCCTACAACTATTCCAGGAAATCTAAGAAAAAAAGCACAGTGGGTCATTTTTCTGCCCAAGGTCACAAATTCATCCCACAGTCGAGCGACCATGAAGAAATTATGGAACAATGCACCCATATCCCTGTCATTCTTACTTCATAGCTGCATTTAGGACTGAATCCAGGGGTGAATGATCAGGCTAGGGACTACAAGGTGATGGGTTACTTCAGAAGTTTCCAGCTATCTGGTAAAGACCAAAGTCAGTGACTGTCTGCTGGAGTTCCACTCAGGAGCAAGTCTGCATTTGTATTTTCTAGATTCAGAATGTGTACAAGAATCTGAAAAGTCTAGGAAGGCAGAGATCATACCAGTCCCTGTATCAGAACATGAAAGGGCCACTTAAAATATGTAGCTATCTGGTCTGAGTTACCCCTGAGAACCTTTAAGAACTTAATATACTAATCAAGTAAATTATTTATTATTTTAATATTAATAATGTTATAGTGTTAATTATTCAGTTAATTTATATCAATAGTAACAATTGGTATTAATTAATAAAATATTTCTTAAGTAACACAAAATATTAATATAATAATAGAATTCAATAGCAGAAGAACATTGTTATTGTTAACTTGTTTTTCAGTAGTTCACTCTCAGTGATCCCCATTTGGGTTTTTCTTTTGGCGGAGATACTGGACTGGTTTGCCACTTCCTTATTTTAGAGATGAGGAAACTGAAGCAAACAGAATTAAGTGACTTGCCCAGAGTCACGTGGCTAAGTCTCTGAGGCCAGATTTAAACTCATGTCTTCCTGACTCCAGGCCCAGCACTCCATCCACTGCTGAACATAATAGCAAAAGTCTAATAATACAAATCAACACCATTCAAGACTCCAAAAGTTAATGGAATTTGGCCCCAACACAGCTCCACTCAGGGAAGTAAAACTTGAAAAATGAGCAAACAAAAGTGATCACATTTACTATTTAGCCTGTCTATACATATGATGGGTAGAATAATTCAGGAACTATTTCACCCATAATCTCTGGCTAAACCAATTAGTAGATTCTCTATGTGGCCAAAGGGCTAGAAAACACCTGGAATGTTGTCATCCCAATTGCATCTCTAAGTATAGCAGATATAGGTGAAAATTGAACCAAGAACTGTGCTCTGTGTGGGTTTAAGCTACTCCAAAACTGCTTTTACTCTGGTAAATGTGGTCTATTGATAATGTTAGTTGGCAAATCCATGCTAAGAGTTGGGCTCTAAGAAAATTGAGAACACATCCACATAATTTTATAATAGCTACCACTTAGAGGTAAGCCATTCACTCAATTGAAAATAATTTATTAAGTGTTATTATATGCTAGATACTGTACTAGCCAGTATTGATACAAAGATAGAGGCAGTCCCTGCCCTCAACAAACTTACCATTTGGGTGATGGTAAGTAAGCACATATGAATAACTATTATGTAGTTTAAGGGAAAGGCATTAGCATCTAGAGAACAAAGCCAAGGCTCATGTAGGTGGCACTTGGACCAAACCTTGTAGGTAATTAGGTATTCTGAGAGGTAGAGGTGTATACCTGGCATGAAGAACAATAAGAGAATAGACATGAAGGCAGTAAATGGAGGGTCCTCAGGGATTAAAATATCTTCTAAGGTGGAAGCCTATAGGCTTTTAATAGTTTTCCTCAGGGGTGGCTAGGTGGCACAATGAATAGAGCACTGGCCCTGGAGTCAGAAGGACCTGAGTTCAAATCTGGCCTCAGATACAACGCCAAAACTAGCCATGTGACATTGGGCAAGTCACTTAACCCCAACTGCCCTCCAAAAAAGCAAAAAAAAAAATTTAGTTTTACTCTTTGGCAAGCCAGAACCAAGTGGTCAGAGAAATAAAAGGATATATTTCTAGAAATAAGAAGGATAATTAGAGATTTAAATAGATAATCTCCCCTCCTTCACAACCGAGCTTTTAGAGCATGGAGCAGTCACGTCAAATATAAAGTTATTCACAGTACTCAGCAATGGTGGTTAAATAAGACAGCAACCAGAACAAAGACAAAGACAGATTCTCGCTCTGTGTAAATAATGAGGGGTTTTGCAATCTCCTGAAGAGGGTCTGTTTTGTTTGTGTCTGCTGGTAGCATCTATGTACGTGCAGTACAAGTTGGTCTCCATCTTAGAGGAAGCAAAGTGACTCACGGGATGTATCTCTACTTTCCTGTTCATTGAGTAGGGTGAAGTCTTCCTTGGGAGAAATGTTTTAAGGAGGAAACAAAGAAGAAAAAGAGAATATGAAAAACAGAGGATGATATTAAAGAGGATGGAGAATGGAATAAGGTGGAACTAAGCAGAAGAAGGTGCATTTGGCTTCCTAAACCCTGGTCACTTGGGTTGGAGGTAGGGGGCCCACTGGATAGTGGCAAACCAGATCTTCTAAGGAGACCTCAACTTCTTGTTACTCCAGAGAATGATAACGGAGATCCACAAATATTCCAGGTTAACGGTTATCCAGAATTACAGGGAAAAGAGACAAGCAGTTAGTGACTGTCAATGAGTAACACAGTGGTATTTGGGGGCATGACATAAAAAGGAAGAAGTCTATTGTCTTCTGTGGGCATGTATATGGGTCATGACCAAGGGCCTCCCAAGGCTCATTATGTCTGCTAGCTGCTATCCAAGTGCTCAGGCCTCTTAGAAAACATCATCACTGATTTCGAATCTCTAGGCAAAGATTCGTCATATCCTATAGTATTTGAAGAAATGGTGGATAGAATTACTGGACCAATGTCAATAATCTGTCAAAGACTTTGGAAAATGGGAGAGGTACAATAGGGTGGCTCCAGTTTTGAAAAAAGGAAAGAGGATGGGCTTTGCAAGATGAAGGTCAGTGAGATTGAATAATAGAACTTAAAAGTTGGAGAACTTAGTAGCCAAACACTTTAACTGATACCTGATAAAAAATCACCACCACTAGGGGTGGCTAGGTGGCGCAGTGAGTAGAGCGCTGGCCCTGGAGTCAGAAGGACCTGAGTTTGGATCCGGCCTCAGACACTTAACCCACACAAACAAAAGCCTAGCCGTGTAACCTTGGGCAAGTTACTTAACCCCAATTGCCCTAAAAGGGGCAGCTAGGCGGTGCAGTGAGTAAGAGCACCAGCCTCAGAGTTGGGATGACCCGAGATCAAATCCGGCCTCAGAAAATGAGCACCCACACATAAATAATGACTAGCCATGTAACCTTGAGCAAGTTACTTAACCCCAATTGCTTAAAAAAAAAAAAAGAATCACCACCACTAAATAAATACTCAATAAGTCATTCAGTCGCTATATGCCCTCATCTGGCATGGAATGGCATGGAGTTAAGGTCATTCACCATCCTGGTCGCCCTCATTCTGATGTCCTGCTGCTGCTGCAATGATTTCCACATAGACCTAAGTTTTACAAAATATTTTACAAATATTATCTCACTTTATCCACGTAACAACTCTGAGGGATGGGTACAACTATTATCACTATTTTACAGATGAGGAAACCCAAGTAAAAAGAAGTTAAGTGACTTGCCCAAGGTTACCCAGCTAGTAAGTATCTGGGACTGGATTTGAACTCAGATCTTCCTGACTCCAGGCTCAGTGTTCTAACCATTGTACCACCTAGCTGCTTACCAATATCCTTCCTAAACTGTAGTACCCAGATCTGAACACAATACTCCAAGTGTGGTTCAAACTAGGGCAGATGGCAATATCACCACCTTATTTCTAGAACAACTCTCAATATAGCCCAAGATGATCATATCTTACTGCTGATTCATAGTAAGCTTCTACTTTCCAATCTTGTTTTAGCATTGTATAGTTGTGCTCTGCCTATTTGGCTGTTCAGGAGTTTTCCCATTTCCTTGTCTTCTTACCCCATAAATCCCCATATCCTAGGCAGTATAGTAGCCAGGAGGGAATACTAGATTTGATGGCATGGCTTCAATAGCATCATAGCTCCAGAGAATGAAGAGGTCTCAAAGGCCCTGTAGTCCAACTCCTCATTTCATAGATGAGGAAACTGAGGCCCAAGTTGGTGAAGTGATTTGCCCAAGATCACATGGGTAACCAGTGGCAGAGTTAAGATCTGAATCTGTGTCAATGCTGACAAAGCTCATCTTTCCCTGTGCCATATTGCCTTGGGTAGACCTGGTTTCAAATTCCACCTTTTACAGTAACTAACTACAATGACCAGTTACGAGTGTGACTGCATGCACAGGGCACTTTATTCTTTTGGTTTTAGTTTCCTCACCTGTAAAACAAGGATACCAGTGCCTTCAGTACCTTCTTCACTGAGTCATTGTTGGGATCTAATGTGAAACTGTTTGTAAAGCACTTATGAGAGCTTCAAGTGCCCAATCAATGCCAATTACATGTCTCAAATCAAGCAGTATTTGTTAAACACCTACTGTGTGTATAACATGGTGTAAGCCATACAGGGCTATAGAGAAACAAGCAAAATGATACCGTCTAACAAGAAACTTAACATTCGTCCGAATGGCATCAGTTCTGCACTCGGATGAGAATTGCTTTTTAAAGAAGAGAAGCAATAAACAACTGTGATTGCCAGCTTTGTTTTAATCTGAGTAGTGAGTGGGGTGGGGTAGAGAGGTGGTCCCAAAGCCAGCAAGATCTAGGGGCTAATCGCAGCTTTAGCAGATGCTCTTAGCTCGCCAGGGAGTTCTCTAAGATGACAAGGTGCCAACCTGCATTGGAAGAGGGAGTTTCTTTACCCAGGAATTCCCTCTGCTCCGTGAATCACAAGGCCAGTTGCTGGTGTTGTTATATCTAGTATTCGGCATCATTACACCCACCATTTTCTAAATCCTGAAATGAGACCCCACTCCTGCTCTGCCTTTTTGCCTTCAAAAAGTAGATAAAACCAAACGGTAAGCCCTTACTTATTTTTTGTTTTTAATCAAAAGTATTCCCAAGCTATTACACATACATGGATATTTGTAGCATCAATGTACTAAAAGACACAAATTCATGCTTATGGGATAAGAAACAAAAATGTCCTTTCCATTTCTGAGAATCCCAGAGAACTATCCCATAGAGCAAAAATGTCAAGTCAGAAACTGCCGTCTGGGAAGAACACGTCATCCACGGCAGTGCTTTGTTTTCTTTATTTTTATTTTCAGTAAAACCATCATTCAAAACTCAGGGGAGGGGCCCATGGCCGAGTGGCAGAGACCAAGTATTCAAACTCGCAGTCCCTTTGGTCAGCAAGGAATAGGATTAGGAAGTCTAGAAGAGACTCCTTCTGCCCTCCTTATTTTACAGAAAATGTAAATGATGTAGCCAAGGTCATACAGTTTACAGATAGCTTGGGGACTCCAGATCTCCTGATTCCTAATCCAGTGTCCTTTCTACTCCATCACTCTATTAGGACTCAAGAGGAATTATTTTGAAAAAAGTTAATTTATGAGTACATATCTCTGGGTTTGTTCATAAGCTCATAAGCATAGGGAACTCCCATTGTGAAAATTCCTTCCACTTGTATAGATTTCAATTCTTCTGCAATGCAGTCAGAGTTGTTACCTGGAGCTTTGAGAGGGTAAATATTGAAAGGGTAAAATTGAGGGGATGAATTTGCCCAGAGTCACATACATAATCTGGGTCAGAGGCTGGTCTTAAATCTAGCTTTACCCAGTTCCAAGGCTGGTTCTTTCTACTGCCCCAAGGATGCCTCTCATAAAGAATTAACCATCACTCTGAAAAAATGTAAACAGATAAAGCAGTCTGAATTTGATGCTATCTCAGTAAGATCCATTTACGGTTGAATTAGTAACACAGGCACTGGTACTGTTTTTTGTAAGGCAGATGGGATTACAGTTACACCATAGGTTTGTCCTGTAGAAATTCTTCCTTTCCTTTTCCCCTCCCCACTCCCAGCTCAGAACTGGAATTAAAACACCAGACTACAATGAAGTTATTATGTAGATACTATATATGCCTTGCATTTGGAGCCAGGGTGGTCTAGAAACTACAAGAAAGGTTTGGGATTCAGGGAGCCTGGGTTCCATTGCAGACACTTTTACTCAGTCTCAGAACATCAAACACACCACTTGATCTCTGTATAATTTGACCATCGAAATAAGCTGAATCATGGTGCAAGGAATTTTTTCCTCCATCTTCCAGTTGAAAGCTGGTTACACTCTGAGGAAAGGGGCACCCTTTCCTGGGAGGGTGGAAATGGCCAGCATTCGGTCATTTCTTGCCTTTTTTGACCACTTAAAAAAGTGAAGATATTGTTATCCTGGGATAACTTGGTTCCATTCGGATTGTTATATCATCACCCTCTGTATCTGTCGACCTCTTCTGTCTGGGAAAATGTATCTGACTCCCAGGATGAGTCACTCTCTACTGGTACATTAAGGAACAAAACACAATTGGCTTCTTGGCTTGGTTAGTTTCATCATCACTGACCGACTTCCCCAGAGTAATGGTGACCTTCTCTAATATTCCCACCAACTATATTCTTCAGAGCACATATTTCTATTAATATTATCAGGCTATGACTGAATCATATGTCAAAGCAAGTTCACATTATGGCGTAGAGGTTAGTTCCATTTCCTGATAAACCAGCTAACAGTTCCTGAGGTCTAACTTACAAGAAAAATTTAAGTCAGAAATAGGCAGTTAGCCAATTAAAGTGAACTGGGGTATTTTTAGAGCTCATTGGTCCCTAGTGTACTTCAATGAAAGCAAGTACTTCCACTTTGGTTAAACTCAACAAACACGAAAAAAAATTATTGATATCCCTTGTTTTTACATCAACTATATTTCCCTGTGCCCATTCCCTTTCCCCACCCCAGAGAACCATCCCATAGAGCAAAAAAAAAATTTCAACAAACTCTTTTAAGCACTTCCTGGATAGAGGGCATAGTGTCATGCATTGGGGTAAGATAACAAAAATCAGTCAAGACAGAGTCGTTGCTCTAAGACTGTTTCATTTTTATCTTTGTGCCATAAACCTGTGTCTGTACATGTTGCCTCCCTTAGAATGTAAGCTTCTTGAGGGCAGGTACTATTTTTGTTATTCCTTTTATCTCTAGTGCACAACAAAATGCCTAGCACACAGTAAGCCTTTAATAAGTGTCCACTAATCAATTGATTGCCCTGAATAGGCCCTTAAGAAATTTTTTTGAAGCATTGAACTGTTAAATTGAAATTGAATTAGCTGTGTGAATTGACTAGTGAGAAAATCAGTTCCTCTTCTATAGTTTCTTTTTTTTTTTGACGGGGAGGAGAACTTGAGAGGAGGTAGTCGGGGTCAAGTGACTTGCCCAATTTCACATAGCCGGTAAGTATCTGAGGCTGGTCTTGAACTCAGGTCCTCCTGATTCAAAGGGTAGTCACTCTATCCATTGCACCTCCTAACTACCCTTTCCTTTACCTTAAGAATAGGCATGGGCTAAGTATATAAAGTCTCTCTCCTCAAGCATAAAATATGACCAGGAAAATGTTAGTTGCTTTTCAAAACACTGAATAACTGAAGAAATTATGTTTAGTATTATCTTGATATTAAATAAATTTTACTCAATTCTTATTCTTCAAAACACACACACACACACACACACACACACACACACACACACACACACAAAACAACCCAGAATCTTTCACTCTAATTCTTTGCTCCCTGACACACAAGGCCAATTTCCTTATCCAAGATGTTTAATGAATCGATCAATAAACATTTATTAAGTGCTTCCTATGTTTCATTCCTAAGCAATGAGAATTTTTAAAAAGAAGCAAAAAAAGTCCTTGCCCTCAAGGAGCTTACAATCTAATAGGAGAGACAACAATTAAACACAGATATAAAGAACAACAATAACAAATATATATATATATATGTGTGTGTGTGTTATATATATACATATATACACACATACATACATATATACATAATATAAATATAAAAACTATATACATATATAGATATATATAGTGTCTGGCATATAGTAAGCACTTTACAAATGCTTTTTCATCCATCCAGTCACAGCATCCAAGAGCAAGAATGTGTCTTGGAGGTCGTCTTTCTTCTAGCACATCCTCAAAGAGGGTTTTCCACCTCCAGCTTGAGGATCTCCAAAGAGGATGAGCCCATCACCTCCCAAAGAAGCACAGTTTACTTTTGGACAGCCCAATTGGTAAGGAAATTTTTTTGTTATATTGAACCAAAATCAACCTTTTGGGAATTCATACCAATTGATCCTCCTTCCACTTTCTGGGGATCAGCAGAACAAATGTGCTATAGGAGGGTTTCAACAGAACAGAACTTCTATCTCCTCTAAGACTTATCTTCTCCATTATGTATTCATTCCATCAAGCTAGATATCAAAGAAGGTTGAAAGTGTCCGTGTGATCTATTGGAGGAAAACATCATTACCTATGAAGGGGGTCAGAAAATGTTGCCTAGAAATGGTTTCACTTGAGTTTTGCTTTAAAGAATTGGTAGAGAATCAAGGGTGGGGTATATACAAGTGAGGGCATTTAAAGTGTAGAAAAGAATATAAGCAAAGATATGGAGGTGGGAAATCACAGATAATCCATTGGCATACCAGGAGTCATATCAATTAACCAATAATAACCAATTAACCATATTCTAAACTGTCTAATATTATGATGAAACTCAAGAGGGAGGAATCCCAAATTAAGTTCATTTTAAGTTTGTCCTCCTAGAACAAAACCCTTTGAATACAATTCTGGGAACCCTTCTATACTGGTAAAATATGATGCCAATGTGGGATACATTGTAGGAAGACAGGTTACAGATACATTGCTGGTAGGGTTGTGAACCATTCTGAAAAATGATTTTTAATTATGTAAGAACACCTGGCAAACGATTCCTATCCTTTGATTCAATTACCCAACTACTGGATTTATTCTTTAAGAAGCAGAACTTTTTTGTAACAATGAAAAGCTGGGAACAAAGTATGTGCCAACAAACTGAATTATGATATATTCAGATAATTGGGTATTGTTGTGCTACAAAGAAGGATGACTATGAAAAATTCAGAGAGACAGGGGGATGCTTGCAGAATCTAATGCAGAGTGAGGGAAGCAAAACCAGGGAGATCACATACACAATGTTTACAATCATGTGAATGACCCCACCAAAAAGACAGCAACAGACAGATCTGCTGAAGCGGCTGGCTCTGGAGCTAGATCCCTTGGTTTTAGAACATGTCTCCTTCCTTGTTTTTAAGGAATGAAGAGCCATAAGAGCGGGAGGTCCCACTTTTTGTCACTTTGTCATCCTGTATTGGACAGGATTTTGTTTGTTTTGTTGTTGTTTCTGCAAGACAATCAGGATTAAGTGACTTGTCCAGGGTCACACAACTAATAAGTGTCTGAGGTCAGATTTGAACTCAGATCCTCCTGACTCCAGCATTGATATTCTATCCACTGTACTACCAAGCTACCCTTGATAGGGTTGCTTAACTGTTGTTAAGGAAATGTACCAAGGACATTGTCAACCACATATAATCCTAGGAGGACAAATTCAGAGCTGGAAGGGACCTTGGCAGGCATTGAATCCAACTCCCTCATTTGACAAATGAGGAAAATGAGGCACAGAGAGGTAAAGTCACTTGCCCAAGTTCACACAATTAGTAAGTAATTGAGGTGGGATTTGAAACTGGGTCTTCTTAAGGTTAAGTCCGTTGTGACCAGATTGGACTAAAGGGTCTCTAACTCCAATTCTGAAAGTCCACGATTCTGTGACGCTATGGGCAGGGGTCTGCACATAGAAATGGGAGATTATTTATTGGGAAGGAATAGTTTTGTCAAAACAAAAAAGTGGGGGTGGCTAGGTGGCACAGCGAGTAGTGTCAGCCCAGGAGTCAGAAGGACCTGAGTTCAGATCCGGCCTCAGACACTTAACACACAAACAAACAAAAAACCTAGCTGTGTGACCTTGGGCAAGTTACTTAACCCCAACTGCCCTCCAAAAAAGGCAAAAAAAAAAGTGTCAATAATTTTAAAATTAAGTCAGTCATTGGTATGGGAAAATGAATAAATGAATGAATGAAGTATTGCTCCTTGCTTACAAATGTCCTCTGGTCAGGAGTCCCCTGACATGCCAGGCTTAGAGCAGGCATTTAATGCCTAGGTAAGAGGGGCTGCTCATGAACAATTTGTCTTTTCTCTCCAAGATCCCTAGTCATGCTTCCTTCACATGCCATAAGGCTTCTTTTTCTGTGCCTCTGGCCTCTCCCTTCTGAATGTCTCTGTTGAGTATGTCAGTGGTTCCTATCTCTTCTCGTGAATTTTTTAGGAAGGGAGGGGTGTTTTCTTTGATTAAAAGCTTACTAATCCTTCCCTATGTTGACCTTTCCTTTGGTTTTGTTTCTCTTCTCTTCTCTTGGAAGTCATTTTTCTGCACATGCTCAGGTCCCTGAAAGATGGACCAGAGTCTATCTAGGAATGTTTCCTTGTTTCCAGGCCTTGAGTTTCCTGTGGTCATTTCTGTTTTCTCAATTTCCTCTGATCTCTTCACTCCATGGCTCAATCATTCTTTTGAAACCACAGAATTCAGGAAAAAACCCAAGCAAATTCTTTAAGAAGAATCTCCCTTGGCGCTATAAAGGTTCGTGCTAGAAAGTTTCTCTTTCCAAAGCCTGGAAGTGTTATTTTTTAAGCAATATCTTTTTCATGAGCCCTAGAAGTTTGACCAGGCTGACTCACAAGGCAGTATAGCACAAGGCTGGGCCTGCCTGGGAGGGAGGATGCAGTTGGCCTCAGAAACACAATGTCCCTGAGATCTATACACTAAACAGTGACCCCAGGGATGCCAACTACCTTTCTGACTGGCCAGGCCTTTCCACAGGAAAGCAAGCTTTGTCTCTGCATCTGCTAGCTTCTTGGTACTGATAACCTTGGTCTAAGTCAAGCCTTTTGTAGTAAGGACGAGCCAATTTGGGGCCCTGCACATAAAAGCATCACCCTCAAATTGCTCAGCTCCCCCAAGTTATGATGAGATTTTTAAACAAGGCTTCACAGAGTGGAAAACTGGGGTGGTAGACTTGGAAAATTGGCTGGAAAAGGTTCCCTCCATTTGGTCATATTAACTGTGAAAAATTTGCCAAGAAACTTTTCCCAAGAAACAGGCTTTTGCTGCCTCTGTAGGCAACTAACCCTCTTCCTTTTCTCTCTTCCTCCTCAAAAGGACTGGCAACATTGCAGGGCACTGGCCAAAGACTCCACTTTCCCCTGGGGTCTGTGAGGGGGAGATATTTCATTTGGCCAGGTTAAGAGAGAATTTAAGAGGGATGTGTTAGTTTTCTTCAAGACTATGAAAGGCTGCCATGTAGAATAGGACCCCCCCTCTAAAGGGTAGTACTAAAGACAAAGGGTGAAGGCTCCAGAAAAGCAGATTTGGGCTTAATGTCAGGAAAACTGTTCTAGCACTTAGATATGTCCTCAGCTAGAAGCCAGAAGCAGCAGTGGCTTCCCTTGGTGGGGATTTTCAGGCAGATGATGGATGGCTATTTGTAAGGTATTATGTAGGAGGGATTCTTGTTTGGGGATAGGCTCTGAGGGCCCTTGGATCTCTGTGATTTCAGGATTCTGGACAGAACCTAGCGAGAGTGTATGTAGCTTAGTCAGCTCTGGGGATGATGAAAACTAGGAGCCAGATGTGTCCTCTGCAGTTCATTTCTTCCATCCACTAAAACACAGACACAGAATTCAAGATACTGTATGATGTCAGCCCTGCTCCGAGGCCAGCTGGCTCCCAATGTACCTGGTGGGGTTACAAGAGAGATACTGAATACCCCACCTGCCCAAAGAAGCCTTCATTCTCTTATATCTGGAATGATTCCTCTCCTAGGGGCTTGAGGAAGAGAAAGAAAGAGGGAGAGAGGAAAGGGTGGGAAAAAATAAAGACAGAGAAAGAGATGGGGGGGCAGGGAGAGAAAGACAAAGGGGAAAGAGAGGACTGGCTATTCTCAAAAGGAGGTCACACAAAAAAATCCAAAAGATGGGAAGAGGTCGCAGTGACCTAATGGCTCATGGCATTAGACTTAGTCCAGGAAAAATCATTTATTTCTTAGACCAATCCCTAACAATTCTTGCACATAGTAGGCGCTTAATGTCTATTTTGGGGTTTTATTTAATGTCATTGAAGGAAAGTATGATAGAATAGGGTATAGAGAACTAATCTCGGAGTCAGGAAAAGTTGGGCTGGAGTCCCACTTCTGACACACACAGGCTCTGGGACCCCAGAAAAGTCCATGAAAGTCTTTATTCCCTAGATACCTCTCTAGGACTATCAGTATCAGGGCATGCGATGATCTACTGTGGCTGAAATGCAGATCATCATAAAAATAAAACCACATCTGGCCTAAAATATGTCATTAAATCCACTAGAATTGTGACTATGCACACACACACACACATACATATACACACACAATACATAAATACAGTCCAGCTATATAAATAGATATAGATACACCTATATATGAGTGTGTGTGTGTTTGTGTGTGTGTGTGTGTGTGTGTGTGTGTGTGTGTTTGGTCCTAAATCACTTAGCCTCTGGATGCTAGTGTCTTCATTTGTGAAATGAAGGGATAGCACTGACAATTCTCTGAGGCTCCTTCCAGCTCAAGATCTAAGGCCCTAAGTCACTGTATGTGTCTGAATCTCAGTTTACTCATTTATAAAATGGAGGTGGCAGACTCAGTTATTGTGATGGTTCCTTTCAAATTTACAACAATTATCCAATGATGCAAAAAAAAAAAAAATCCCTGGACAGCAGTCTGACATTTTCCATGCTGAATAAATTTCCATTCGCTAATATTCTAATACATTTCTCTTTTAATTACATGCTTTAAACCACAAAATAGCCCAAGCACTAAGAATAACCAACTCAGTGTGACATCATTAATGTACTATCATTGATCAGTCTTTTTTGTTCGTGTCCAACTCTTCCTGACCCCATTTGGGGTTTTCTTGGCAGAGATACTGGAGTGGTTTGCCATTTCCTTCTCCAGCTCATTTTACAGGTGAAGAAACTGAGGAAAATAGGGTTAAATGACTTTCCCAGCTAGAAAGAGGCTGACACCAAATATGAACTCCAGAAGGAGAGACTTCCTAACTCTGCCCAGCACTTTGCCCACTACCTAGCTCAAGATGACCATTAATATAAGAATGGGTTTGAGATCAATTGAATTTAATGAAGGTGGAGAAAAAAGCAATATTAAATTTACAAAATGCCAAGATTCCTTCAAATATGGATTTCTCTTATAAAAATGTAGCTGGAAGGAAAAATTAAAGAGAGAGTACTCTGGACCAACCTCCTGATAACCACTCATAGTTATTATTCTACGAGGAAACTTCTTCTCATTAATATTCTCTAGCATCCGGGGTAAAGGGAGGGAGAATACACAGATCAACCCCTCCATAATACATGGCAGGGGTGTTTATTAGATCTGTAATTAGGTTTTTTTGCTCCCTTGTTTCCATTTATTGGTTAAGCACCAATAGCTGACTTGGCCAGGCACCAGATCATGTCTGGGACATAGAAAATGAATTCAAAAACAATTTTATTTTGATGGAAGCAGAGAAATAGGCTCATTCTACCTTCTGGCTTTCTGCTTTTTGAGGGAGGTTTAACCTGAGCTGAATATTATTTCTATGTAAGTAATATAACAGTTCCTGGACTGCTACTGAGATATAGCTTCTGTGAGCAGGAAAATAGGCTTTCATTCAGAAATTGTTCACAAGTCACTGCTCAGATGTTACCACAAGAGAGAAATGACTAGACACAGCACTTTGTCATTGTTTCCTCACTAGCGGGCCCTTGAGAAAATGTCATTTCACAAAATCAGAGATGGAAGGAGCCTCAGCATCGGATTCAACCTTCTTCTGACCAAGTGTCTAGCTGTGTGAAACTAGGTAAGTCACCTATCAGGCTGTGCCTCCGTTTTCTTATCTATAAAATGATGACGTGTATTTAATGGCTTCTAAAGTCTTTTCCAGATCAAAATTTGTGATTCTGTTGTAAGTTGTAGGGTTCCACATCCCCACCTCAATTAATATAATGTGATCAATGCATGTGAATGATGATGTTTCAAACAGATGAAGTGGAAGGTTTACATCATGCTACACCTTAGGAAGTATGACTTTCTTTCATTCAATTAAGAAAAGACATAAGTGAATGCTGGATTTGGCTGACTAAAATTATTGACCGTTCCTCAGGGGGCTTTAAATAACTGAGGAATTTCAATAGTTGGTAAGTCCAAAAGCCAAGCAGTAAAGCTTTGGGAGCTTCTAGGTTTGGGAGCACTTTCAGAAAGGAGATATTTGTGCCTAGACTAAAGGAAAGCAGGGGTGAGAGAGTGAGTTCAGAGGGAGTGTTATGTCCTTTCTCACAATGATCATGTCATCAGAGAGACTAGACTACTTGGAAAAAACATATTCAAATAGAAGTAGAGAGATACACCAAGACCACACACAGACACAGGGCAGATGCAAAAGAGAACCACCTGAGCAAAGAAACAGCTTCAAGGTGTATGGCCCCTCAAACCAAAAGAGTGTGCTGGATTCACAGAAGGACTTCCAGGAAACAAGAGCTTTGAGGTGACCCTTTGGCCACATAGGTGCCTCACTACCATTGTACTATCAGTGCAAGTCCACTCTTCCTCTGAACTCAGTATATACTTGTGGAAAAGTGTGCCCCAGGCTTTTGGGGGGAAATATTTTATATCAAATGTTCTTACTTAACTGTTTTTGCTGAAAGCTAGTTGAGACTACTGACTGATACATAATAAGAAGCATACTGATTGGGGCTCACGATTAATAGTACTAAAATTCCTCATTGATCCTCCCCTTAGAACTTTGAGGGTAGAAGTATTTAGTGCCCCATAGGAATCAGCCTGTCAATGAGAGGGCAGATTCAGCAAGGAGTGTAGCCTTTGCCTCATGACCTCTAATGAGAGGAAACCCACTACCTCCTCAGGAATCCCATTATACTTTGTGATAATTCTACTTCTTGTTATACATAATGATAATTCTAATTCTTAGAAGTGAGAAGCAGCATGCCATAGGGGATGTGGTTAGTCAGGAAGTCCTGTGCTGTTGAGTCTGTCTCTGATATATACTAGCTCTATGACTCTGGATGAACTATTTCATTTCTCAGTGCCCCCAGATACGCTCTTCAATGTTAAGTTGCAGATAAGTTGCCGCACAGGGATAACACCCCCCCAAAAAAAATCTTAGGGAGTTTTTTTCCCTTTTTTCAAAGTCAATTTTCCCCTTGGCAAACTCCCTCTCTACTAATTACACACACACACACACACACACACACACACACACACACACAGAGTCATGTACATGCACGCACACATATATATGAATATACATGCATATACCTATGTATATGTATTCCTCATGTATGGATATAGATATGTAATATGTATGTATGTGTATATGAGTGCATGTGCCTATATGTATTTGTGTGTATCTATGGATATGTCTGTATATAATGTATGTGTATAGATGTGTATATGTACACTCATGTATGTATATGCATTTACATATTACATTACCTATACATAATATTATGCATATTTAGCCATATAATCATATATACATACATGTGTGTATAATGCACATATGTATATGCATATCTATAAATATATATATATACATATACATGTATATTGATGTGTGTGTGTATTTTTTTTCCAGTTTGGTAGAAAGATTCAGCCACTTGTAATTGAAAACTGTCAGATTTGTCTTGCTACAATCAAGGCACCAATCTTTCCATAGTTCCACAATTCTAAGGTAAAAGATTTTTTTTTCTGAGAAGCAGTCTAAAAATGCTTCCAAATGGACTGACTTTGTTAAATGTAAATGGGTGAAGGCCTTGGGCTGCTCCTTCCCCTTTTCCTTGCCTTAGTTTCTTCATCTGTAACTTAGAAATATAACACAGAGATCTGCTTGCACTCCCTCCCTCCTAGTGGTATAGTCAGAGTAGCTGCACATAGTAGGTGTTGATTGCTTAACTGACTGGATAGAGGGATAATGGTCAGTTGCACAGTGGTAATGAGTTAGAAGTCCAAAAACAGGTTCAAAGCTTAGATTTGTGTGATCTAGAGCAAGTGATTTCCCCTTTCTAGGCTTCAATTTCTCCATCTGGCAAATGAGGAAATTCAATTAAAGGAAGGATGTCTTGGAGGATCTTCCATCTCTAAAGCTACAAAATTAATACTGGGAGATTTGGAAGACTGGGACTGAATGCCACCCACGGTGTCAATTGCTGTATGACCCTAAGCAAGTCGCTTGGCCACTCAGAGCTTCCTTAGCAAGAAAATGGGGATAAAAACCCCTGCAAGGACGACTTAGCAAAGTTTTTGTAAGAAGCAAGGGGGACAGTAGGTGGGAAAGAGTTTGGGAACCAGAAAGCGCTAAAAGACGGTAGTTGTTATGGCTACTTATGCAGACATTGTTAAGTCCATTTAATCCGAAATGGAGGGAACAACAACAAAATCTAACGAAAGAGGTTCGGGTCCCTCAAAATTCATTTTGTCTCTGAGATAGAAAAGCATTTAACAAGCAAGGCCCTTGTTCTCTCTGAGGTTCATAAAAAGGAGGGTATAATAATATTATAATTGCATATATGGGAAATAGATATAAAGAGGAACAAAACAGAAAATTAAAAGGGAAATATTTATAGGGAAATAGATGTATATATACATACATAGGAGAAATATACATACACATACATATATATACACATAAACACAGAAGGGAAATGTATATATATACATATATACACATAATATAAAGGGGAATTATGTGTGGGATATGTATAGTAAAATATATACATGGGGAGATGTATATATTATATAAAGAGGAAATATATATAAAGGGCAAATATATTTTGTGTATGTATGTGTGTATTTTAATGTATATATTTGGAAATTATGCCTATATTTCATACCTTAAAGTGTTGCTGAGGATACACACACATATATACACGTGTAATGCTAAGCATTTGTATATTGCTCTGAAATCTGCTAGGCATTTCGGAAACGGCATCTCATTTTGTCCTAACAATTTTGGGAAGCACATGCTATTATTTTACCATTTTACAGATGGGGAAAATGAGGCAGACAGAGAAGTAGGGGAAAGAGAATAAGTATTTCCTAAGCACTTTACAAATATTATCCCCTTTGGTCACTTGTTGATGATCTCAGATTAAGTGACTTGTCCAAGGTCCACAGAACTAGGAAGGGTAGGAGGCAGGATTTGAACTCAGGTCTCCCTGATTTCCATGTTCAGTGTTTTTCTCTACTTGAGTCACCTAGCTGCCCAGGAGGGGCTTTGCAAACTTGAAAATGTGATCAGAGATCACAGACTTGGGGATGGAAGTGACTTCTGAGGCCATCTAGTTCAACACACAATTTTACAGATGAGGAAACTGAAACTCCAAGGTTAAATGACTTTTCCAAGAACATAAAGACGATAACATGGATGGCTGAGATTTTAATTGAAATCCTCTGACTTCAACATAAATATTAGACATTGCTAGTCCAATATGAAGATTTATTATCCCCCTCCCCACCCAACCATGTGATTTGGAATAATCCCCCCCAAAGCCAAACCAAATCATTTGCTTTTTTTCTCCACAGTCCCTTACTCGGGGTATACAAAGTCATCCACTTTTAAATCTCCCTTCCAGCCTGTCCATTAATGAAATGATCTTGAAATGGCAGAACAAGGGAGGCCTCCCAATCAAAATAAAAGAGCTCCCCCTGCAGCCCCAATGCCACCCACAGCATCAGTGCAACATCCAGTGAAATGCAGCCATCACCTAAATGAGATGAAGCCAGGCTGGGCACAGTGTGTTTCCCCCTTGACCTTTCCAGTTACCTTCTCACCCCTGGCATTTCAGAGGAGGAGGAGTAAGGAGAACTGAGGAAGGGGTAGACTTCAGCCCACACTTTGAGGGGAAGTTTGTATCCTTTCTCAGGTGTCCAGGTAATATTCAGAAAAGATACACTGTCCCCAAAGAGCATCCTCTGGGATTTGTTCCCATTAAATGGTATGAGGTGAAGAGATAGTGTTATATCCCAGGGAAAGAAAGAGCCCCTCCATCACTTCCCAGGAGGAGCTGGCAAGGACAGCAGCTGTCATATTTCCAAGTTCCATAATTCCCCCATGACATCATTGGCTTCCCAGCATGGTCAGCCGCATACTCGCTTCTCCCTTAGTGACATTGTTGGGAACAGACCATAGCTTTGCACGTCAGTTCCAAACTGGGCTACTGGACACCAACGTATTGACTCTGAGTCTTCTGCCAGGGGAAGCCGCTGATGATGCAAGTGCTGCTGGGAACTATCTGCTAGGACACGTTCTGTTCAACTCTGAGGATGAGCAGAGTCCCGAAATCTAGACTGGAATGGACTCACCATAGATCAATCTTCTGGCTGAGGCTACAGCTGGGTCATTCAAAGCAACCTTAGCAATATTTCTGACTCTGCCTATAGTCCTTCCTTTTCCATATTGGGCTAGTGCTCAGATCCCTAGTTGTGTGACCCTGGATGAGTCCCATAAACTCTCTGGCACCTTCCCTTTATTTGTAAAAAAATTATCTGGAAACATAACTTTAATAATGGATTTAATAATAGGATTGTTTTGTTAATCCAATGAGATGATGAGTTAAGGCCTAGCACAATGCCTTGCCACTGATGAAGAGCCCAAATAAAGGCTTATTTGGAATGAACTAAATTGCAAGTGCTTTGCAGATCTTCAAATACTACAAAAATGGCATGTTTTTCACAAGGTTGTTGTGAGGATCAAAAATTATAATACGTACAGAGTCTGCAGCCAACCTTAAAGGCTACAGAGAGGTGAATGTTTATTGATCTATTTTATTTAACTATATATGAACTATGAAGTTCATATTTAAGTTTATATTGAACAAAATAGGGACTATGTAGACCTATGACTCCCTTGGAGTGATAAAGTCTTGGTAGGGAAACTTTCCCTCCCAATGAAGATGAACCATTCTTTTCTCTAATTTTTAGTCTTAGAGATTCTTGGGCAACTGAGAGGGTCAGGAACTTTTCAAGTTCCATCTAGCTAGCAAGTGTCAGAGCTGGATTTGAGCCCAGGTCTCCTAGACTCCAAGGTCGGCTTCATAAGTCTTCATCTTCTCTCATTTTATATTATCATTATCATTGCTCATTTTGTTATTCTTTGCCACCTTTTCTTCTTTTTCAGTGAAGTTCATTTTGAAATAGTCCTGAGACAAGTTGTTATACTTGCTAAGGTTTTTTTTTCATCTTGGATGTTCTGTGGTCTCTTACAAAGAAGGATAAAAATAAGTTGTTTGATGTAATTGAGTTAGAGTAAATAATTAAGTAATTGAGGCTGTTCAGCCTCATCCTCTGAACGCTTACTGAAAGCATTCTGGACATTCCAGGATCATGGGGATGATACATATTTTATCCCATTCTCATGTGATTTTCAATTCTTCTATTAGGTCTCAATATTTTAAGAGTTTTTTATCCCACATGGTTTGGAAAGTATCATTGCTTTGCCAAAATCTATTAATAAGGGGGTAGCAAAATGGTGTAATAGATAGAGCACCTGACTTGGAGTCAGGAAGATGTGCATTCAAATCCATCCTCAGACAATTACTAATAGTATGACCCTAGGCAAGTCACTTAACCCTGTTTGCCTCAGTTTCCCAATCTGCAAAATGAACTGGAGAAGGAAATGGCAAACCACGTCAATATCTTTGCCGAGAAAATCCCAAATGGACCACAAAGAGCCAGTCATTACTGAAATGACTCAACAGAAATTAATAAGGCTCCTCTTAAATTTTTATGGATCAGTGTTATGCCTGTCTCATTATGGGCAGCAGTTGTGTCTGTGATGCTGCTGCAATTCCTATGTGCTTTATTTGTTGTCTTCTCAAGGACATTTTGAGGGCTATATTTGCAGTATGGAGCTTTGTCATAGTTTTATGAAAGTTCTTAAACCTTGTATGAATGATTCTAGTAGACACTGGGTCACATCTTGATAGTCATTCAGTAGGTGCTAAATTGTTGTAGCCTGGAGTGGTGTGTTATACGGTGTCTTCTCATTTCCTTGCCTAATATATCTTGATTACTAAATTCAGGCTCTTAAAGATAACTTGTTTGTAATTTCCTGGCATGATGACCTGGCCCTGAATTTCCATTACAAGCCTCTTTTGTTTCTATAAATCAATCCACAAGGAGGGGATGGTCATTTGTTCAAAAAGTCTTTGCTGGCATATTGTTGGTTGAACTTATATGGGAATTACCTATGAAGAACCTTTTGATTCATCTCTTGGATCTTAGACATTTTACTGGTTCCATCCATAGATGGAACTCTCTCAGAGACATTTGACAAAATGATTATTATCTTGTTCTCACCTTTTTTGATGGTTTCAGATCCTGATTTCACTAACATAATTTTATTCCTTCGATTTGATGTTCTTAGACCACTGAACAGCATAGTTGGGTTTTTTTTTTTTGGGGGGGGGGGTAGTGGAATAGATGAAGTAAGGCATCTTCCATGAGCTTACACCAAGCATCCTTGGTACAATTCCAATATCAGAAGGACATCACAGTGATGTGGACCTCATTCTATTCCTGAACGATTTTTCTTTCTCCTGCTAGGTCTTTATTATTATTATTACTATACAAATGTCAGTTATTCTGTTATGTGCTGAAAAATAGGCCCAGTAGCTGTTCTTCTACAGATAATCAATCCATATTTCAAAGCATACTGTCTATTGAAGGCATCACCTTGCAATGAGAGAGGAATTGTAAGGCACAAACTGAGTTTTAGAAAGATATATATGAGGAATAGAATCAAGAAAAGCCTGTCAATGCCAATGTAGTAAAACATGCTATCTTCATTGATTATATGAGCAATCATACTTTGCAGAGCTGGGTAGACTATGCCACTATTTCATTAAATGCATTTTAAGGGCATGAGAGTTATGGAAGATATATTATTAAATAGTATAGTATTCCCCATCCCACTCTAACATCATCTAGCCATGAAAAATCACTTAAAACAGCCAAGTAATAAACAGTGAGGCCCTGAATTTTTATCCAAATGGTATACAGCTTTTAAAGTGACCAACAAGATGTTGAAAGAATGATAAAAACACATATCTGCTTAACTCAAAGTCAACCGAACCTATTTAAAAATCCTACCACAATTAATGGTATTCTTCCCCTTACCCCATACATTTTATGTTCTCCAAGCCCAGTTCTGATCACTAAAGGGTTGGCAACCATGTGATTATTTTGGTCACAGAAATTAATTAAAACTGGGATGGCTAGGTGGCACAGTGAATAGAGCACCAGCCCTGGAGTCAGGAGGAACTGAGTCCAAATCCGACCTTGGACACTTAAAACACACAAAAAAACCAGCCATGTGACCTTGGGCAAGTCACAACCCCAATTGCCCTACCTTTCCCCTTCCCCCCAGAAAAGCAGAAATTAATTAAAACTGCCAGAGTTGATCCTTCCTGAGCTAGAACTTGGGGGGGTTTCTCCTTTGGAGGCTTCCCCCCTTTTTGTCCTCAATCCCCCTTTTTAGTTATATTAGCAGCTCTGACCTTCCAAGGCAAACCCTATGCTCAATCTAGCAATTAATTAATGAGCATTTACTGTGTACCAGGTACTCTGCTAAATGCTGGGGATACAAAGAGGGTGAAAAATAGTCCCTGACATCAAGGAGCTCATATTCTAATGAGAGAGACAAGATACAAATATCTATTTACATACAATATTGATATCAATAATTAACACTTATAAAGGGCTTTAAGATTTACAAAATATGTTCTCTCAACCTCACAATCACCCTGTGAGATAGATACTATTATTACCTCTACTTTATAGAAGAGCAAACAGGTTGGAAAAGGAAGTTACTCTTGCTCAGGGTTACATAGGTAGAAGATATCTGAAGGGAGGACTTGAACTCAAATCTTCCTGACTTCAAGCCCGTTACTTTATCCAGTCTCACCTTTCTGCCTCTGTAAATGGGAAGTAATCCCAGAGGGAAGGTGCCAGCAGTAACAGAGATCTGGAACCACCTCTTACAAAAGGTATGATCTGAACTAGGTCTTGAAAGAATTCAAGATGCCAAGACAAGAGGGAGGAGGGGACAACATTCCAAGTATAAGAGGAAAAAATGCAGAATCAGGAGATGTAATATTCTGGGTAAAGGCAGGGCAAGGCCAGTGTCTCTGGATTATAGAGTTCAGTCTAATAATACAGGAAAGGGAGGAAGGGACCAGGTTGTGAGGGACTTTAAAGTCAGAGAATTTTCTATTTGATCCTGGAGGAAATAGGGAATCACTGGAGTTTAAAGGGTTAGGTCAGACCTACACTTTAGGAAGACTGCTTTGGCAGCTGAGTGGAAAATGAACTGGGGAGGGGAAAGATTTGAGTCAGAGAGACCACAAGCAACAGACAAGGTGATAAGAATGCGGTGTTGTGGGAATGGAGAGAAAAGAGTCCAAAGGCAGAGGTGTGCTGCTAAATATTTAACAACCATCTCTCCAGGAAGGGCATGGGGAAAGAAATGTATGCCCAGAATATTTTTAAGTTTACTCTGCATTTTCCACATTTTTCTTATCACTTACTTAAGTTTAGACAATCGACAAAACAATATATGAACCTCTGATTTGTAGCTTGCCAACTTCAGAGGTGCAAATGCTCACGATGAAAATTCAACAATCGGCTCTCATTTGCAGGTGTGAGCTGGCTCCAGCACAGACAGATATAGCCTGCTGGTCATAAAAGTTCAAACTATAAGACCTGGATGTCTGGTGAGAGTGAGAGAAGATTTGAAGGTGACACTGAATTTGGAGCTTGAGTAATAGGGAGAATAGTTATTCCCTTGACAGATTTAGGGAATTCCGGACAAGGAGAGGGTTTTGGTGGAAGGAAGTGTGAAGGCAAAGTCCAGGTCTGCTTGGGGCCTATTGGCTTATGTCCCACTGTCCCAGGACCCTGCTTGCTCTTCTCTCTGGAGGCAGCCACTTCTTTTTATGCTAACAGATTGGGGGACCCAGTGGGGGAGATAATTAGGATGGGAACCTTTTAAATCCCAACAGGGATGTTATGCCCCGTGTAGCCTACACAAAGCTTGGCTCTATTCCTCACCAGACAGAACTATCCTTATCCTATTTCTGGGTCATGTGGCCACCCAGGACCACTAGCCAAGGCACTGTGCCCACTTTTCAGGAATGAATAGTGATGTCAAAGCTAATGATAGGATATAGAACTGAAAGGTATCTTTGGGATCATCTAAGGCAATCCCTTCTTATATATGATGGTTCTCTGGGAGCAGTGTAGGGATACAGTGGAAAAATTTAAGCAATATAAAGACAAAAGATAGCAATAGAATTTATTTTTAAAAGCCACTTATATGTAACTATAAAACTGATACTATCTTCCTCCTATGCCTCTCCCCAAAACAGAAAGATTGGGTCTATCAAGTTTCATGTGCAATCATCTTTTTTATTATGCTATGTTATGGAAATACTTATTTTATTCCATGAATAAAAAATAAAATGTTCTTTAAAAACTTAAAATTTAAAAATGTTTTTAAAGGGTGAAAAAGGGTCACCATGTGCTCCTCAAAGACTGGAATAAAGACAAAGGAATGGGGGTAGTATAGGAAGGTTATGAAGTATGCATTCAGGGCCATGAGGGCAGTCAGCATGGCTACTCTGTTTTCTTGCATCATAGGATGAAAGGTCATTTGCTGGAGAGAAAGGTGTGGTTTATCAAGATGAGAGAGGAGGAGGTTTGGAATGGCAGCTTGACTTTGGGCTAGTGAGTCAAAGAAAATTGCCGTCCATTAGTGAGGGCTCGGTTGATATGATCATAAATGTGGCACTAGAAGGGACTTCCGTAGTCTAGGCTGATCCCTTCATTTTACAGATAAAAAATTAAGAGCCAGAGCAGTTAAGTCGCTTGTCCATAACACAAATATAAAGTGCATTCATTTGGTGAGTTTCATCTAGTGGCCTTCAGCAGCACAAGAAAAAACGATGATAATGGGGGCAGTTCAGGTTTGGGGACTGGCAGGTCATGAATGATGGGAGAATAGGAGGGCAAAGAATCCAAGGCTGGGGCATACACTGTAAAACCATAATGTTTGATATTCTTGTAATTCACAAAATCTTATCACCTAGAGCTAGCAAGAACTTTAAAATCATTTAATCCAATTCTCTCATTTAAAAGAAATGAAGAAAAACTGACACCCAAAAGATTAAGTAATTTGCCCAAGGCCCCAGAAGCTGGTGGTAACAAGAGGTGCTAGACCTTTTCTGCCTATTAGCTCTTTCCATGACATGAAAATGCCTCCTGTGCCAGTCACTCTATAGGGAAAAACTCATTGCCCCTTTGAAAAAAATTGATTCTGGGGGCGGCTAGGTGGCGCAGTGAGTAAGAGCGCCGGCCTCGGAGTTGGGATGACCCAAGATTGAATCCGGCCTCAGAAAATGAGCACCCACGCATAAATAATGACTAGCCGTGTAACCTTGAGCAAGTTACTTAACCCCAATTGCTTAAAAAAAAAAAAAAAAGAAAAAATTGATTCTGGTCTTCCTTTGAAAGCTAGTCACTATGTATATCTTAGATCTCCATTTAAATGTTTTCCTTTCTGAGAGAGAAGATTTTGTTTAACTTAGAAAGCAGAACAAAATTTAATTCCTTAGAGATTAGTCAAATACTCAACATATACAACTACGCTCCAAAAATTTCAATCTCTTCCTATTCATCAAAATGATTTCTGCAAAGGAAGCAATAAAAAATGTTCCAAGCCCTCGAGCCCCTATAGTCTACATTCTGTATGTATAAATAGACAAAGTACAATTTTCTTTTCTTGAAAATAATTTTTTATGTTGATATTTCCACTTTGAAATTATTTCTGATAAGAGTCTTCGTAGTGCTAAACATGCCTAATGAAAGCTAATAAAATGTGTCGGGAAGTGATTTTGATTTGAACAGTCTTGCACACTTTGTTTTTTCATATCAAGTTATGGAGCTCATTAGCAAATGTCAAAAATGTGTCCTCTGATACATGGTCTCTTGTCGGGGGAGAACTTTTCTCATTTTCTCATGAAGGAACCACACTGTAATGGAATATACACTGAGAGAGCTCACCTACCCTTATTAAAGCATGTGGATTTAGAGATAGAAAGCCCTTCAAGACTATCTTGTCCAATGGCTTTATTTTATAGATGATGAAACTGATGCTTAGAGGGTGATGTGACCATTAGAAAGTCACACAAGAAGTAAATGACAGAATTAGGTGTTATAGTAGATATAATGTAGGACTTGGGAGTCAGGAAGACCTGAGTTTAACTCAG
Source organism: Gymnobelideus leadbeateri (assembly GCA_011680675.1). NCBI lineage: Eukaryota > Metazoa > Chordata > Mammalia > Diprotodontia > Petauridae > Gymnobelideus > Gymnobelideus leadbeateri. The sequence goes on along the minus strand of WOXC01008401.1, from coordinate 395,177 downwards.
ACACTTACTAGCTACATGACTTTGGGTAAGTCATTTAACCTCTCTCTGTCTCAGTTTCCTCATTAATAAAAAGAAAGGCCTAAACTAGATGACCTCCCATCCCATTCTTAGACTATGATACAGTACATTTACAATCAAGCTTTCTAATTCGATCATCATATATGATCCCATGAGTGTTTCCTTGATCAATAATTCCAGGTCAGACCTTTCTGCAAATGAACCAAACTCCAGTCCCAATATCTTTGAATCTCCATTGGGCAACTCTACCTGGGTGTGGCCCGTAGCATTTTTAATTTAGCATATCTAGAAAAATGTGCTTTTCCCTTCTTCCTTCCATATCTAAAAAAGAATTTGCTTCCCCCTCCCCCACCCCCTCCTTCCCTCCTTATCCTGATTTCCTGAATTCTTTCTCCAGATCCACCATTCTCCCCATGAGCCAAGATAAAAAGTTGTTATCTATAATGCCCTATTTCCCATCACCCCCACATCAATCCATCACCAACTTCTGCCAGTTCTTCCATGATGTTTCTACCACCTATCTGTTACTTTCCATTCCACCCTCTTCCAATTCCCTTGTGCCAGAACTAGGTTTCTAGTTTTTCCCTATTAATCTGTCCTTGTGCCTTTCTATCAGATTAACCTGCTTAAAAGAAATCACCTACTATGTGCCAGGCACTGTGGATACAAAAATCACCAAAAACAAGCCCAGCCCTCAAGAAACTCACAACCAAATGGGGAAAACAATCACCAAGCTAATAGATACAAACAAGCTATGTACAGGATAAGTAGAAAATAATTCACAAAAGGAAGGCTCTAAATAAAGGGGGAAAGGTGAAGACTTCCTATCGAAAGTGAGATTTTATTTGGGACTTAAAGGAATCCAGGGAGATCAGCAGAGCAGAGGAGGGAGAGCATGCCAGAGAAACTTCTGGAGCAAGGGATAGAATAAAACAGCACCCACCTTGAACAGTTCCCTAACACCCAGAAGCTAATCAATGTCTTCCTCTTCCATTCTAAACCCTAGCCAGCTTTTCTGTAAGAGCTGCTATCCTGCCAGCTGTAATGGAAATGCAAATTTAAAGATCTTCCCTGCCCCTAGGCCCTTTGATTGGCTTAAGAGACTCTGAGAACCTTCCTTGACTTGAAAATATACTCTCCCCCCTAACAGGCTGAATGTGGTCACATGGAGCCTGTGGCAGGAGGCTTGGTTTTCAGGAATGCCCACACCTTGATTCTGTGTGATGGGGCATTGGGTCAAGAGGGTGGTTACATTCTCTAACCCTGGAGAAGGCTATATAATCCCTGATGTGAGGCTTTGCTTTGGGGCTCACTTTGAGAAGTGTTGCATGATTTGACCAGATGAGACTCTGGGCAGCTGTTAAGAGCCCCCGGCTTTGAAAACCCAGATGTTGATGCTTCCCTCTCTGGTAACTGTGATTTGGTATGGATGTAATAGTTGGACAGTTTGGAAGCCTGTCTGCTTGATGCATTTCTCTGTCTTGTAAGTTCTGTCTGTATACTTTGAAGTTCGGGATGCTGACCTTTTCCCCCTGAACTAGGTAAATGATATATGTTTGTTTGATTAAAGTAATCTTGTTAACCCATTTTGAGTTGCTTTCCTTTAGAAAAGCAGATCTAAGAACCTGTGTTGGCAGCTACCCTGAGGATGTTGGGGTGCTTGCTGCTATACTAGCCTAGACTCCTGCAGATTACTTTGTTTCACTTACCTATAGCCTTTACATTCATCTATAAATTGGGAGATGGCATAATTCAGTTCAAACTGAGGTTTGGATTATGACTCTCCCCCTTGCTAATTATGGGACCTCAGGCAAATGACTTATTTTCTCTGTTTTTCTCTATACAAAATGAGAAGGTTGGACCAGGCAGATTTACTTCCAAATCTATAATTTTCCAATCCCTCTCAAATAAGAATTCCATTCATTGAATCATTCTTACTTCTCTGGGCCTTTTGGATATGCATTTTGTGGTCTGTGGATTGGGATGGGGACTTAACTTGTAATTTCACTCATGTAAGAAACTCCTTAGGGGCAGCTAGGTAGCACAGTGGAGAGAGCACCAGCCCTGGAATCAGGAGGACCTGAATTCAAATCCGGCCTCAGACACAACACTTACTAGCTATGTGACCCTGAGCAAGTCACTTAACTCCAATTTCCTCATCCCCAAAAAAAGAAGAAAAAAAGCTCCTTGATGAGAAAACTCTACCAATCCAGGTGGACACCTTCTCTGTAGCCTAGTTTCTAGAGTACAGAGAGGTTGGGTTTTGCATGGGGTCACATGGTCAGCATATGTCAGAGGCCAAACTGGAACAGAGGTTTTCCTGGCTGCAAGTCTGGCTTGTGCCACAGAATCACAGATTTAGGAGGGAGCTCAGTGTTTGTCATAATTGCTAATAATAATCACTAGTATTTCTACATCACTTTAAGGTTTGCAGGACATTTTACAAATTTTATCCACGTGAACCTCACAACAACTCTGGGAGGCAGGTACTATTAGTATTCTCATTTACAAATGGAGAAACTGAGGCAAGCAAAAGGTTAAGTGACTTACTGAAGGTCACGCAGCTAGTAAGTAGCTGAGACTAGATTGGAACTCAAGTCTTCTTGACTCCAAGCCCAGTGCTCTCACCACTGCACCATCTGCTATCTCTTCTGGAAATCTGTCTAAAGTTCACATGTGCTATACATCTGTCTGCTGTACAAGCCTATCAACCTTACAACAACAACAGGGCAGGAAGTTAGTTAATTTGGCATGACTTGCTTTTACCAATTTCATTCTGGATCCTAGTAATTAAATCTAACCACAACTGAAAGTAGCCTTAACCATAAGATGGTGAGTTCCCCAGTCCTGGAGGCATTTTAGATGGCCTCTTGTTAGAAATACTGCGGAGGGGCTCCTTCATCAACTAGGAAGTTGGACTTTATTCATCACAGATTCCTAGAATCTTAAAGGTAGAATCATTGACTCCCCTTCACCACCCCCTACTTTGGAAGTAACATTTGGGAAGCATTTCCTAAATGTCTACACTTTCCAATACATTGACCAAACTCCACCCTTGGGGGCTAAGCTAGACAATTCCTCCTCCACATGACAGGCCTTCAAGTACTTGAAGATTTTTACCATTTATCCCCCCAAACTTATCTTCTACAGGAATAAAACATGCCCATTTCTTTCATGACCGTCTCACCCCTGGGTCTGCTATATCTCCACATCAGCTGCCTTGTTCCCACTTCCCTCCTGACCTTTCTCCTTCCACTTTCCAACTCTCTTTTTTGGTTTCATCATCCTCTAGTAAAATGGAAGCTTCCTGAAAGCAGAGACTATCTTGCTTTCTTGTTTCTCTATGCTCAGTGTCTGGTACACAGTAAGTGCTTGATAAATGCTCTATCTAGATATCATCTATTCATCAACCCAGGTACTTATCGATTCTTCTATAGGATAGTCTCTACTTCCCTCGTGATCCCAGTCAATTTCTTCTGGATATAATCCTAAACATATAATCTATTTTTATCAAGTCTGCAGTCATGATATAGGTTACTCTGAATCCCAGACAAAAGAAAGTGTCACAGTCAGGATGTCCTAAATTATGGTAGACAACACTGAATAAATGACTTCAGATGTGGTCTGATGAGAGAATTATACAGCACTGTCTTATCAACTTGTCCTAGATACTAGCTTTTTTGACTTCCGTATCACACTGTTTACTCATTTGAAGCTTATTGTGAACTGAAATTCCCATTTTTTTCACATTAACTCTCTAGCCACAGCTCTCCCATCCATCCTCTCTGTGCAAGATTAGTTTTTTGATCCTATGTGGAACTATACCTTCATTCCTACTGAATTTAATCAGAGTGGATTTCACCTAACATTCTGCCCCATTGATACCTCATTTTGGATCCCAAGTATCATCCAATTTGTTAGCCATCTCTAATAGCTTAGTGTGGCCAGCAAATCTGAAAATCATACTATATATGCCTTAAATCATTAAAGAAAATGTTGAATAGCATAAGACTGAGGACAAATTTCTGGTACATTTCAAATTCACATCAACACATTGATCATTAGTCATTCAACTAGTTCTAAATTCATTGAATTACAAGATCATCTGGCCCATGTTTTTCCACATTCTATATAAGGATAAAGTGTGAGACTGTCCCATGCTTTGCTAAAAATGTCTTCTTTGTGTCTTTCCAACTCTAAGTAAGACTCTATGATCAAATTCATTGTTATATGAGATGGTTCTCTGGGAGCAGAAAAGTTTAGGTGATATAAAAGCAGTAGATATCAAGAAATATTTTTTTTAAAAACACCATAATCATTGCTTCCCTTAAGTGCTCAGAAAATATCCATTAAATAATTCATGAAGATAGAAGAGAAACTTACCAGTTTATAGTTTGTGGAATCCACCTTCCTCCCCGTTTTGAAAAACAAGATATTTGTCCTTCAACATCTCTTCTTGGTATTTCAGTGGTCCATGTTCTTTAAGTATCTCAGAAAGTCAAATCTTCTGCCTTAGGAGTAGAGAAGTTATTTAAAACATCAATCAACAAACATTTATTAGATGCCTACCATGTGCCAGGCAGGTACTGTGCTAAGTGATGGGGATACAAAAAAAGCTAAAAAAAAAAACAAAACAAAAAACCTGCCCCCAAGAAGGTCACACTGTAAAGGGAGAGACAACGTGCAAAGAGTGACGTCAAAACAAAATATGGACAGGATAAATTGGGGAGAGTCTCAGAAGGCGGATACTAAGATTAGGGACAATGGAGAAAGGCTTCTTGCAGAAGGTGGGAGAAGTTGTTATATTGGATCTCTGTTTCCACATTTATTCTACACTCTCACTTTAGGATGAGAACACTGAAGTGACATTTGGATTCATCAGCATCCCCTTCTTGTACACTAATAATCTAGTATCCCTCCTCGTCCTTATTTTCTCCTCTTGTTTTGCTATGAATATACCTTTTAAAATACCTCTGTTGCTGTTTGCTTTTTCATAAGCTTCAACTCATTCCCAGCTCCTGACCACCCTGATTAGCATTCTAAGTGACTCTTGTTTTCATCCTTTTTCTTGCCTTCATTCTTTACCTTTTTTTCACATATAAAATCTGAGCTCATCAGAGAAGTCCTGTGCAATTGTTTTAGCCCATGTGATCATACTCATTCTCTCACTGAGATTTTGAAAATTGACTTTCCTTTCTTTTTCTCTTCATAGTATTTTATTTTCTCCAATTACATGTAAAGTTAGTTTTCAACATTCATTTTTATAAGATTTTGAGTTCCAAATTTTTCTCCCACCATCCTTTCCCTCCCCTCTACTTTTTTTTCAAGTAGGCCTGAAGTATTGTTGTGGTTTTTTTAACAGCTCCCTCTGAAAATTCCTGCTATTCCTACTATTTAGTCATTTTTCAGTCATGTCCAACTCCTGGTGACCCCATTTGGCATTTTCTTGCCAAAGATACTGGAGTAGTTTGCCATTTCCTTCTCCAGCTCATTTTACAGATGAGGAAACTGAGGCAAACAGGCTTAAGTGACTTACCCAGGGTCACACAGCTAATAAATGTGTGAGGCTGGATTTGAACTCAAGGAATGGAGTCTCCCTAATTCCAGGCCTGGTGCTCTGTCTACTGAGTCACCTAGCTGCTACTAATACATAAAACTGATTGCTGCCCCCTGCACCACTGATCTCTTAATCGTACAGGCTGCTAAGTTGATATCTTCTCTTTCTCCCTCATATGCCCTTCTAACTGGCTCAAGGATGGGTGCTTAGTACTTAGCACTAGAACCCACCTGCTCAGTTCTACTACTAGACACTTGCTAGATATCCCTGGTTAATTCAGAATGCCCTGCTCCTGCTGAGGGCAAATGAAGTTCTTGCTCATGAAATTCCTGCCCGTTTTCCAAGCTGCCCAATAGCTATGGCCTTCTAACGTTCCGCCTCAGATAATGCCTTCAGAATCCGGGGGGCAATCTTCTTACCTCCGCCTTACCTTCTCACCTGTGGGAAACTGACTTTGAGGATTCTCTGTCTAGGTATTGAAGTAGCGTATGACATGCTCGCAGAGTTGATCAAAATGAATAAATTCAAACCCTGCTTTGGAACAGGGGACATAAATAACTCCCGTGGCAATCTAAATTAGTGTTTGATGTGGGAGGAGGAGAGCTGAAGAAGGCCCAGGTCTGCGTAAGGATGCTCCTCTTCCTTCTGAACTGCCTTCTCACTTTCTCTTTATTCCAACTCAAGTCCATAATTAATAAACAGTATTTGGAAATACATGGTAAGTCATAAGGAAAAGCATCTGTTGTCTCTTAAATCTGGCTTTCCTGTCAAGTGAACCAGCAGCCACATCTCTCCCTCTCTGCCCACAGCCCCTAGTTCTTTCAAAAATGTATTAATGTCCACTTCAGCATAGGTTCAGAAATTTCAAGACATAAGGGACCTTAAAGGTCATTTGGTCTAACTTCTCCCCCAACATCTGACAGCTGAGGAAACTGAGGCTCAGAGAGATTAAGATGCTTGTCCAATATTATATGGATGATGAGTGACAGGTTCAGGATTTCAGTGCAGTTCATCTGCCTCCAACTGCAGCTAGGTGACCTGGTGAAAAGACGAGTGATGTCCTTAGAGAAGTCAGGCAGTCAATAAGCATTTCTTAAAACACCTATTATGGGTCAGGGATTGTGCTAAACACTGGGGTTAAGAAAGGGGGGAGGAGATAGTCCTTGCTATCAAGAGGACCTTCAAAACCATATAGTCCGACTCTTTCCTTTTACAATTGAGGGAACTGAGGCTGAGAGAGGTTAATTGACTTACCCAAGGTAGTAGTTAATGGCAGGGCTGGGACTTGAACCAACATACCTTCAAAGATGGGGGCACAGGGAAACGGGTTCATATTGGGAGCAGGATATGGGAGAACTGAGATGATGCAAAAGAATCTGAAAAGAAGGAAGCTCTGAAACCAGCAGTGACCTTTGTGAGACTAAAGGTGGGGAACTTCAGCTTGGAGGAACACGGCCAGGCTGCCAACAACTAACTCTAGCAGTACAACCGTATAAGATTGGGGACTGCATCCAGGTAACCAACCCCTCCTTTCCTCAAGAGGCCAAGCAACTGAGGTATCTTATGTGCCAGTCCACCAGGAGGGCCTCAGCTGCCTAACTGGGGACAGGTGACAGACCAGCTTTGCGACCCAACTTTTCAGACTCATTCCAACAGGCAGAGTGAGAGCACTGCTGGCAGCGTCCTCTGGGAACAGCTGCAGGCAGCAGACAAATAAAGCCTACTGAGGCCTCCTTAGAATTCAGTATTTGGAGATGATCATCAGTCATCTGCTACCAGAATCGTCTCACCACGACTGGGCTATTCCCACTGCAGGATACAGCACAAACATCTTGTTGCTTACTATGCCAATGAAGCCTGGTAGGAAGAACCACTGGGGAAATCTGAAGGAATGTGGATGTTTCAATAAAAACTTTTTACAATGGGAAAAAAATTGATTATCCCCCTCACCAGAGGCAATAAAACTCATAAACAGGAAATGTTTCATTTATTTCTCCTCCTACAGTGCAAGTAAATTTAAACAGATTCAGGAATTGCATCTGGGAAAAGGGCAGTGGATATATTGATATGGAGGATGGGAAAGCCTAGAGTTGCTTTTCCCACCATGAAAATGTAACGGATCCTCTTGGAGCACCCTCTACCTACAGAAGGCTTTGAACCTGGTATTGGAGTCTGGGCACAGATGGTCAGGCCCTTCTCCCATTGCTCCAGGGGTCAGTTCTTGCAGAAGCTGGGTCTGCCCAATGTTAATGAGGATTAACCAGAGGAAAATCAAGCCCACGGGGCAAGCTTCCCAAGGGGCTAACATAATCTATTTCTATATCCTACAACTTCCGCTCTTTTCTCCCTGACCCATTGCCAGAGAACAGAATCAATGACTATCAATTCTCTCTTCAGCCTTCTCCACTGCATCAGCCTGAGCTTTCTAAAAGGCACAAGGGTTAATGTGACCTGACACTCAGCTGCCCCCAGGACCCTGAACCTGCCTGCAGGCCAGCAGTGCTACAGTCCAAGACTGAAGAAATGACTTTAGCTTCCCCACCCCCAACTTTGCTCTGTTCTATTGAAATGAGTTTTTAAATTAATTTTTTTTATTTTTTATGAACAAAAATCATTCTCCCACCTTCCCTACCCTCATCGAAAAAAAAAATAACTTTGTACCAAATATGTATAGTCAAGCCCAAATAAATTCTTTCACCGCCCATGTCTGAAAAATAAATGTCAAACGCCATGCTCTGAGCCCACCACTTCTCTGCTAGGAGGTGAGTAGTGTCCCACTACTATAAAGCCACATCCACCCCACCCAAGAAAACCAAATAGTAAATGCTGTCTTATTATAATGGCCAATCTTGCCCTCACCTGCAAAAAAGATATGAGAAAATTTGCTTCTCTCTCTCTTCTTTGTAGTGTGAGCTATGAGCATGAATCAGAGCATATACTGTCAGACTCATTTGATGCGCCTGGCACATAGTAATAATTATAAAAATTAATAAATATCTGTTTATTGATTGATGTGTTAGCTAGTTTTGCCAAATTGTTTTCTCCCCCTCTTCTTTTTATGCTTTGTTGCAAGGGGATATCTGACAAGGGAGGGAAGAGGAGGGATATATTCAGAAAGGAAAAACCAAATATATGAATAAGAATGAAAAATTATATGTTTTACATGAATTTATTATAGCTTTTGTAGAAAAAGATTACTGAATTTTGGAAATGAGAGAAGTGAAGTTTTATAAAGAGGACAGGAATCTTGGACAATTCAGTAAAACTCTCTGGGCTTCATATACAACTATACATACATAACCTCTATAAAATAAGGAAATTGGACTCAATAATCTCCATGGTCTTTTCTATCTCCAAATTTTTAAATAACCAAAACAACTTAATACTATGACCCTATAGTTTAGTATACATCTGTTAGTCATAAACAAATGATGGACATGATTCTACATGTATGACTTGAGAAAAGAAAATTAGTGAGGCAGCTGCAATGTTCACTTTCTACTGGCCAAAAGGCTCTGAGGAAGGAACAACGGTCAATTTAATATTACATGGCTGTGATCTTCCCGTCACCCTCCACAGGAAGATACAAGAACCCCTGAGAACCAAGAGAAAATATAGGGAAAGCTACCTAAGACTTTTACTCACAGGGGCTGTGAAACAAGCTTCACAGTATTAATCACAGCTGAATCCAGTAAAGCAAATATGGAATTTCATCAATTAAGAACAGAACAAAAGGAAACTGGAAGGTCGCTTTTTACATTCATATAAATGGGTTGAATCTACCTACATAGACTTTTGATTCAAATTCACATAGTGGTCTCAGAATCATAAACAAACTCCATATAAATAAATAAATAAATGTTCATAATTGGAAGGGTTAAGTGCTATCATTCTCAGTCACAGCTTAAAGAACACAGGCTTCGGTTCTGATCTAGACACCATCTTCCTGGGTTCTCCCAGAGAAAATGAGATAACTTCTATAGGTTTCAGTTTTTTCATCTTTAAAATGAAAGGGTTGATACTGAAAAGTTAAAAGATAACTAGATCAGGTATGTTACACAGCTAAGACTGGAAATAATGAAGCAAGAGAAAGAAGTTATCATAAAACATAAAAGAGATCATTTCAATGATAAGAAATTGAAAATCGGGATGGCTAGGTGGCACAGTGAGTAGAGCGCCAGTCCTGAAGTCAGAAGGACCTGAGTTCGGTTCTGGCCTCCGACACTTAACACACACAAACAAAAAAACCTAGCCCTGTGACCTTGGGCAAGTTACTTAACCCCAACTGCCCTCCAAAAATGCAAAAAAAAAAAAAAAGAAATCGAAAAGCTTTTGCATGAACAAAACCAATGCAGCCAGGACAAGAATTGTAGCTGTCAATGGCTGACTAAGGTTTTATATCCAAGAGATATAAGAAATTAAATTAAACGTGTAAGACCATTCTCCAATAGATAGTCAAAGGATATTACCAAACAATTATCAAAAGAAGAATTACAAACTCTAAAAGCCATAGGAAAGATTACTTTCACTAAATGAAGGGCTTGGACCACCATGATCTCCAAGGTCATGTGATAAAATATTTCAAGCTAAACTTAGAGATAAGATGGAGAGATGTGAACTAAATGATATATTTGGAAGTGGTAGAATAGCTGACTCAGAAAGCAGTTGTTAATGATTCGATCTTAACTTGCCAAGACATCTCCAAGGGAAGACACCAGGGATTTGTGCTTGACCCTGGGCTATTTAAGATTGTCATCAGTGATAAAGATAAAGTTACCAACAGCATCCTTATCAGATTTGCAGAAAACACAAAGCTGTGAGGGGAGTCTAATAAGCTAGATGACAAAGTCAGGAGCCAAAAGGATCTTGTGGGCCTGGAGCTTCAGGACAAATTTAATTAAATAAAATAGGGATATCTGTAAAATCTTATCCTTTAGATAAAAAAAAATCAATTTCCTAAATTAAAGAATGGAAGGAGATGATTAAGATTTTGTCCCAAAAACAGATGGGAGTTTAGTGAACTATAAGCTCACTATGATTTAGCGGCACGATGGGGCAGCCAAGAATAGCTAATGTTAAGAGAGGCATAACTTCCAGGATTAGGAGGCAGTAGTCTATCTGCACTCTGTGCTATCCAGAAAACATCTGGAATATTGCTTTCAGTTCTGGGCACGAATATTGCTTTCAGTTCTGGGCACCGTATCTTATAGAGGACATTGGTAACCTGAAAAGCAGCCAGGTGAGGGGTGTTTGCCTTATGGAGATTATCTGCAGGAACAGGGACTGTTGGGACTGGTTCACAAGCTATGTGGTAGTTCTGTTTTAGGAAAGAGGCATTAGACTAATTCTGCTGGACCTCAAAGGGCAGAAAGAAAAACAAAGGATACAAATTTTAGAGGCAAATTTAGATTTTATATGAACATTCTGACAATTAGAACTAAGCAGAGTTTAGGCAGTTAGGTGGAGCAGTAGGTAGAGGGCTGGGCCTGGAGTCAAGAAGCCCTGAGTTCAAATCCAACCACAAATACTTACTGACTGTGTGACCTGGGACAAGTCACTTAACCTCTCTTTGCCTCAGTATCCTCCACTTTAAGATGAGAGTAATAACAACACCTGACTCTCAAGGTTGTAGTGAGAATCAAATGATAATATTTGTAAAGCACTTAGCACAGTGTCTGGCATATAGTAGGTGCTATATAAATGCTTCTTCTCTTTCCCTCCCCCCAGATCAAAGGGGAGTGGGCCCCCATTGGAGGTGTTCAAGCTGAGGCTGGATATGTGTTGGATGCACTATAATAAGTTAGACAATATGACTACTGACATCTCTTCCAACCCTGTGACTCTATGATCCTTTCCTGCATTGTAAATAATTCTACAATTAATGATGTGCCTATCTTGTTCTAAATTACATTTTAGAATGGTATTTGGAGCTAGAAAGAATCTTGAGATTCATCTTACATCATTTTACAGATGAAGAAACTGAGGCCCAGAGAAGTTTGATGACATCCAAGTTCATACAGCTCCCATGGGTTCAGCTGTCATCTCAGAAGAGGACTCTGGATCACCATGTCTGTCCTCCATCTCTCTAGTTGCCACTAGGCACCTCCTCTGGATGCTGCACTGGCTTCTTGAACTCAGCATGTGCCATACTAGACTCATTAACCTTCACTTCCAGACAGTCAGGTTCACCACCTCATCCCCCATATTTGATCAGTTGCCAAGTCTTGTCACTTCTACCTCTATGGCTCAGTACCTTACCACCTCTCTCTTTTGCTACTGCAATAGCTTCCCAATTGGTCCAACATGCTCACACAAGTAATGGCAGCAGCCTCCTAATCATCACGCTGCCTCCAGCCTCTCTCCTCTACCTTCCACAGGACTGCCAGATTTATATTCCTAAAGCAAAAGCCTGACCATCTTACCTTCAGTGACGCTCTACATCCTCCCAGAGGGGAAGCAAACTCCTCTAGCTGATGTTTAAACCCTCCAAAGTCTGACTCAAATCTATCTTTCCTTCTTGATTTCACATTATTCCTCCTCTCACCAACCCTACATTCTGCATGCTGTTCTTCATACATGATGTCCTAGATTCAGACTCTCTTCCTTTACCTGGAATGTTCTCCCTCCTCACCTCAGCTCTGCAGAGCTCATGAGGCAGCTTACAAGTGGCCCTTTGATATGTCTATATTTATCTATATCTATCTATATCTATATCTACATCTATATCTACATCTATATATCTATATCTATATCTACATCTATATCTATATCTATCTATATAAAGAAATAGATACAGATATATATGTATGTGTATACACTTGTGCATATATGTATGCACACATATCTATGTATAGGTATGTATATATAGATGCATGTGTATGCACATGTATGTATAGGTAGATGTTTATATGTGCACACACATAAATATACATATGTGCACACATATTCATAAATAAGTATATGTGTGTGCATGTGTTTATAATATATATGGGCATATGTATAAATATATATGTATTGTGTATATATTTATACATACACACACACGCATATATACACATAATATAGTCTTGACTTACGTGTATATATGCTGTAGCTCTCCAGTAGAATGTAAGCTCCTTAAGGCAGGGACTGAGTCCTTATTGTGATGGGACCTCCAGTTCCTAACATAGTGCCTGCTATGTAAAAGATATTTAATTTTTAAAAGTTAATTTAATTAATAACAAAATCTTTTCCTATTATTTTACCGTAGAAGAGAATGCGATTTCCATCTGCATCCAATGGCTAGTACTTGCTATATAAATTAATGTGAATAATTATAATATTGCATTTTACACCTCTTCACCACAGACCATCATTATTCTCCCCTTTTGAAGAAGGGAAATGAATATAATACTGCAAAAAAGGGATTGCTGCATTATGATAACTATTAATACAGTGCCAATTGAATCACTAAAGTTACAAACTCAATCTCATTTGAAGGGGTTGTAGTTCTGGAAGGGTTTTTTCCAAGAAGTATCTGAAGTTGGAATTCATAGAAGGAGGCTCATCTTAAAATAGCTCATTATGTGCTCTGTCTGGGAAGTCTCTATGGTAGAAAGAACACCACCCTTGCAATTGGAAAATGAGAGTCAGAAACTGGCTCCAGGACTTATTAACTTTCTGACCCTGGGGAACTCATTTTCTGTCTCTGAGTCTCAGTTTCCAAATCTGTAAAAATGGAGATGATAAACCTTATACTATCTCCTTCACAGGGTTGTTTTGAGGGAAGTGCTTTGTAAACTCTAAAACACAGCATAAATGTGAACTGTTTTATTTTCTGTCTTTAAAATGACTGGATCAGGGCAGCTAGGTGGTGCAGTGAGTAGAGCATAGGCCCTGGAGTTGATGGGGTCCTTGTGATGTATATATGTCTGTAGTATCAATCTGTAACATCAGTTTGTAAATGGGGTGCTTTGGGATCTATGTCTGTAAAATCAATTTGTAAAAGCAGTCTGTAAGATCACATTTCCACCCCCCCAGCCTCAGAGCATTGACTCTGCCCCTTCCCCCTTCCAGCACTCTGCCCAGCAACAACTCATGACCTGTTTATCTCTGCTTGAAACAATAAGTTATGTAAATGCTATCTCCCTTAGAGTGGCCAGCCCCACCAGAAATTCTTCAATACCTTATCTATAGGGTAACTCCTTAGTACAATATACTCACACTGTCTCTGATGACCTTGGTGAGTGGCAGACTGGGCACTCTTTAGTGACGTATCAGGCCTAAAACCACAGCTACAGCTAGCCCCCCCTTGAGCTATTTCCCAGTGAATCATGGGCAATACACCTGCGCAGTTGATATTAAAAGTGTATGGTCCTTTGAGCACTGACCACTCCTTAACTCCTCCCTGATCCCACCCTTACTCACCTAGTTAGCATAATTGACACCTTAAAACTATGCCTGCAGCCTCTGCGAGTTTGCAGGTTGCAGAAGAATCTAGCCTGCTGTCCTTGTACAGCGTAACAATAAACTTTACAATTTTGGCTTCAAAGTTTGCTTGAGCCTGGTGAATTCCTTCCAGACTGGATGCCAGGGTGCATCCCTGGCAGAACCACTTACCCTTCCCCGCTCCTTATCACCCTTCCCTCTTCAGAGTCAGAAGGACCTGAGTTCGGACCCAGCCTCAGACACTTAATGCACACACAAACAAAAAAACCTAGCCATTAGACCTCGGGGCAAGTTACTTAACCCCAATTGCCCTCCAAAAAGGCAAAAAATAAATAAATAAACAGATAGATAAATAGATAAATGAATGAATAAATAAATAAATAAGATGACTGGATGACCCCAATCTGCTCATTCTATCCCTCCACAAAACCCAAACCCCAACTGGAATCCTGAAGCCTGACTGGTTCTGGTTCTGTAGGAAATGCATCAAGTCAATTTAGCCCAGGGAGATAGTCCAAGGAACAGCAGGACCCTTTGTAAGAGAAAGCTCACACAAGCCAGGAATCTGTTGTTTATTGGATAGTACCTTTTCAACCAAGCAATTATTAAGCACCTACTATGTGTTAGGGATTGGGGATTCAAAGACATAAATGAAACAATCCTTGGTCTAAGAAACTTTTATCATTAAAAATTAGTTCTCAAACACAGAAACGTTTCCTAGTAGTTTTAGCAATGATACAAATGAGAGTAAAAAAGCCCCTTGTAGATAATTCAGTTAAATATATTATTAGTCTTGTTTTTCCTATTGTAATATTTTGTACGAGCATAACATTGTCAGACCCACTACCTGGTATTTGGATTTGCCTTATTATACATATGCTGCCAGCTTAGGTACCCACAGATAAAAAAGGAAGGTAGAAATTGGGGAAAAGCCTATTAAGATTTTTGCTAATTAATTATGCCACTTTTATTGCACATCCTGGTGCTGATAATATTAATTCAGCTAGCATGTCTGATTCTATTTCTGGTATGAAAAATGCCAAATGAATATCTCATTTACTTTCTTATTATTCTGTTTCTGAAAACCATTCTTTATGAGTTCTTCCTTTTCTAATAAGTCACATTGCCTTACTTCAGGATACTTGGTTCAAGTCAGTAATATAGAGTAAAACCTTTTTAAACTATAATTTGTTTTCATTTTTAGGGAGTAGCATGGGGGAACATTTTTTTCTTAAAATGGTTATTCCATAAAACACCACAATAGGGAGTAAATGTAACTGAAAAAATATATAAGAAGCATGACGTAAGCTTGAGCGACTTTTCTCCTGATCTTTCTTATCATTGTCTTAAAGCCTCTTTGTGGGAGTCTTACAAGTTTTTACATTGGGTATGCAAGAGGCCTGCCTACCCACTTAAGTCTATGTGAGGTGACGTTGCCATACTATGGGACTTTCACATGTACTTTTGCGTTGTGTAGAGTCTATCTATAGCTCCCTCTGACAAATGAGGCCCTGGGCCCCAAGAATTGTGTGAAGATGGATTCCATGCATGGACACACTGCTCTCTACCTCAATGATATACAATATGTTGTTGTTGCTTATCCTTCATTCTCAGAGAGAACCAATGATGTCAGCAGGGCAAGGTCTTGACTTGCAAGTGAATTAGATTTAAGTGAGGCAGAGATGTTCAGTCTTCAGCCTCACTCTCTCTTCATCAGAGTCCAGTGGCAAAACATGAGTCAAGACAACTAGCAATGACCCCCATACCCTATCACAATCTGGATGAACTTGTGGATGAATTCATGAGGGTGGGGTGGGTGGAAAATAAGAACTAGGAATGACCCTCACAATCTCTCCCTGCTCTGGACTCCCCTACAATTGTTTCCTGTACCCTAGGATTTAGCATTTGATACCCACTTAAGATTCCATGTGCCTTTTGTCTTTTTAGTGAATCAAAATGTAAGCTCCTCAAAGTTGCAAAATTCTTGGGATCCCCAGAACATCTGTAGTAAATGGGCCCTCCAGCAATTCTTGATTACTTGGGCAGAGGCTATGCTAAGAGGGTGATAAACACCACAAGTACAGAGTTCCATGTCATACCCAGGCATCCTCCTCTCCCCACAGAGCAGCCATGGAGCTGAGTTTTCTTTGGTACCCTTAAGCCAGGATGTTGCTAAGGAACACTCGCCTACAAATGTTCTGACCTTTGGTTATTGCCAAAAGGATCCAACCCAATCAGGGCTAATTCTTCTCTTAGCACTGGGACTATCCGGGGTGAAAAATAAAGAAATGCCTTTTTCTGGCATCATTCTTCATTATTTCCTTCAGCTCAGTTTTGTATGGGCTTCAAGAAAGAGATAGCCTCCCTGAACAGAGACCTTTGAAGTTCCTAGCACAACATCTTTTCTCATGCAGCTCAAGTGCTAGGAATAAAAAAGCTCCATAGGAGTAAGCCAAGAAGAAGAGGTGTTTATAGGGCAAGCTTTGAGGAAGCCCTTGAAAAGTCCTACTCATATAAGCATCCTACTTTCTTCTGAAATTCTCAGAGTTAGAATTATTCTCTAAAGAAGAAACTTTTACGTGGTAGGGTATATGTTGGCAAGGGCAGTTAGGTGGTATGTGGATAGAGTGTCAGCCATGAAGTCAGGAAGATTTATCTTCTTGAGTTCAAATCTGGCCTGAGACACTTACCAGCTGTGTGGCCCTGGGTGAGTCACTTCACCCTGTTTGCCTCAGTTTTCTCATCTGTAAAAATGAGCTAGAGACAGAAATGGTAAACCACACCATTATCTCAGTCAAGAAAATCCTAAATGAGGTCATAAACTTTTGCCAAGAAAACCTCAAATGAAGACACAACTGAAAATGACTGAAAAACAATAAAAAAAATAAGTTGGTAGAGATTCATTGATTGAATTAACCTCTAACCTCCTAGTGTCATCTTAATGTTCATCTCCCCCAAGAAAGAAGGTTAAATTGTCAAGGAAAATCCTTTAGAAGTTTATTATTGACTCCAGGAACCCTGTGTTGCCCCTGGCTGTGTTCCATTAAGTAGCAGAGGTGTTTTTCCTTATGGTTACCTAACTAGAAAGTAGGTCCTTCTGGACTCGGAGCATAGGATAATACAGTTTGGGTGTTGGTACTCCAGGAGGACATCTTCAAGGCCATGATGACACCCGATCCCTGGGAGGAGGAGAGGCACCAAAAGAATACTTCTCAATTTTGCTTAGGGGAACATGTTATATCTAACAGAAATGGGGGCTGGATCACTGACCAGGTTGTGGACCCAACCACCTGCACCCTCTTGTCACATTTCCTTTTATACTAAGTAGAACAACCCTCTCACTGAACCAAGTCATTCTCTTCTTGGGGAATGACGACTAGTTACTCTCCTTAGATTTTCACTTCTGGATGTAGCATAAAGCAATTTCTGGGACAACTGAGCCGGTAGAAGTTATCTAGGAAGAAAATTATTCAACTGCATAAGACATAACCAATCCAGCCATCCTCAGAACAGCCTTCTGGGCAGACTTACTCTTTCAGAATGTGA
This sequence comes from Gymnobelideus leadbeateri, assembly GCA_011680675.1. Taxonomy (NCBI): domain Eukaryota; kingdom Metazoa; phylum Chordata; class Mammalia; order Diprotodontia; family Petauridae; genus Gymnobelideus; species Gymnobelideus leadbeateri. Next base: position 377,629 of record WOXC01008401.1, on the reverse strand, counting down.
ATGCAGCTCAGATGATCGGGTGAGCCAAATGAGATAAGAAATTCGTGGACATCTTTCCAAAGTACCTCGAATTAGTGTTCAGTTGAGCGTATCTAGGACACGCAAAAGATTAAACTGTACTCACCATTTTTCTTCTTTTCTAAAGAGTGAACAGGAGCCCTTTGTGAAAATGATTTCTTTCACATGGACAAGGAGGCATATGATGTGATATAAACAAATCAAAATTAAGACAAGGAAATAAAGAGAAAAGAGAATGTTTGATCAAAATGAGAATGCAGCTAACGTTGGGTATCTTTAATAACTAACCCAAATCTTTACAGATGCCTCCCTGCATCACTGATATTTCAGTATGACTTCTTATGGCTAATGTTTCCTATTAATTATCTTTCTCATCTCGCACAATACCAGGTGGAATTAAGTCAGGGTCATGTGTTCTAGAGAAGACAGGTATATGGTTGGCAAAGAATGTATATTTGGAAGGTAGATTTGGGGAATCGAGCTCATCATCAGCCTTCTAAAATGCTGGCATACCCCATCTCCACCCCCCTTGCTCAGCTATCCACTCTTCCAGAGTTATCAAATCACAGAAATAGAAAATCGGGGAGTGAGAAGAACTAGGAGACACCTAAATCTGCATCCCAACATTAAGAATAATCTCTAAAGAAGCAAACTTATCATACCATAGCAATGCAAAAGGCTTCCTTACCCTCCAGATTCGATCCAGGTCACTGAGTCCAACACTGTTGCTTTACACTTGGGGAGACTAAGTCCCAGACAGTAAAGAGATTTGGTTAAAGTTACACAGCTAGTGAGATCTCACTACAGGTCCTTTGATTTTGAGTATAGCATATTTTCTACTGCCCCATGTCCTACAGATTTTGCTCAATGGAGCCATTCAGCAAGACAGGTTCTCTAGCTAGCTGCCTGTAAGACGTAGAATATTGGGTTGCCCTCCCAGTTTTTGTAGGAGTTTCACAGTCATACAAGAAATTTCTTTGGAAATGATGTTTGTTTTTCTCATTTCTCTGACCTGGGGAAGGAAGTGGCTTTTACCCCTGAAATACTTGGGATCCATGAGTTCTTTTCATGCTAGTCATTTTTAAAGTATAAATTTTTGGTTTTGTTTTTATATAGCAAGACAGGAAGCTATAAGCTCATAGAGTGCTAACTTGAATTTATCTGCACTTAGCATTGCCTGATGAATAGGAGGTAGCTGGGTGACTCAGTGGGAAGAGCACTGGACCTGGAGTCTGGAAGATTCATCTTCATGAGTTCAAATATGGCCTCAGACCCTGGGCAAGTCATTTAACTCTGTTTGCATCAATTCACTGGAGAAGGAAATGGCAAACCATTCTTGTATCTTTGCCAAGAAAACCACATAGGGAGTCACTAAGAGTTGGACACAACTGACCAACAACAGTAACAACAATGACCAGGAGCCAAGGAATATGCGTCCTCGTTCCAAGAGTTATCATTCTGGCTCAGTAACTGACAAGTAAACCACGTGATGTTTTAGACCCAGTTTCCGCTTTCAGAACTGGGGACCATTATCACCATCAGCCAAAGGTGTAGAGAAAGCCTTTCTTTAGTGCCTCTCCCCCTTTCCTATTTGGTGCCCTTCTTGCTACCCATAGAAATTAGGTACCCTTTCTTTCCCTAATTTCATTGCTCTGGAATCTTGTGCCCTCCTAGGGCCTGTACTGCCCTCTCCAAGACAGTCTTCCCCATCAATGCCCCTGTATTTGAAAATTTCCCTCCTCCACTCCCACCAAAACCCTTCTCAAGTCCACTAAAATGAATCCCCTTACAGATCTGATCTGTTCTCTCCCACAGACAGGAAGGTAAATTGAACAATTAACTCACACTAAAATGTGAATGTACCAGAAAGTCAGCCAAAAAGGTAAAGACTTTTTCTGACCACATGATCCATGAAATGAATGAAACATAAAATGGTCCCAGGGCTTATGTGGTTTCTGTGATTTTCTCCATTTTTCTAAAGGTGGCAGAAAGGGAGACACGTTTTAAAATAGGAAGCAGAACGATAGAGAGGACAAGGCTTGAGACCAGAAGTCTGGGTGTAGATGCTGTATCTGTTATCTAATGCCAGTGTAATCTTAGGGGAGTTCTCCTTCTCTGAGCCTCAGTTTCCTTATATGTCAAATGTGAGGGTTGGGCTAGATGATCCCACCAGTCCAAGTCAATGTTCTTTTTGTTGTTGTTGTTGTTTATTTTTGGAGGGGGGAAGGCAGGGCAATTGGGGTGAAGTGACCTGTCCAAGGTCACATGGCTAGTAGATGTTGTGTTTGAGGTCAGATTTGAACTCAGGTCCTCCTGACTCTAGGGCCAGTGCTATATTCACTACTCTACCTAGCCACCCCCAAATCAATGATCTTTTAAAGGCTAACTGCCATTTCCATTCAGCCTGATGACATGGATTCATGAGCCACCATAACATGACCTGGCTTCTCTTGAACTGAAAGCTCTTGGTTCACCACATCATTCTAATTAATTTCAGGGAGTTTTCATTCATTTCCCAAAAGGTATAGTTATCGGGGCGGCTAGGTGGTGCAGTGAGTAGAGCATCGGCCCTGGAGTCAGAAGGACCTGAGTTCGGATCCAGCCTCAGACACTTAACGCACACACAAAAAAAACCTAGCCGTGTGACCTTGGGCAAGTTACTTAACCCCAATTGCCCTCCAAAAAGCAAAAAAAAAAAAAGGTATAGTTATCACAAGACTGTGAGGACCTTATACTTTTTAAAATTAACTTGTGATATCGACAACAAAATGCTATTGGTTCCATAAAAAGAAAAAAACAGGGTTTTTTTGTTTTGTTTTGTTTTTAACAATAGAATGAGCCGGCACCATTTCCTCAGAGAAAATGAGAGCTTTGCCTTTGAAATTCTGCCTTTTATCTTCATGGGAAATACAACTAGCTTACAAACCAAAAAATAAGTTTCCATTTGGATATATCCCACAGACTGTGGCTTTAGGATATTCCCACAGGCTTCATTATTTGTCACAGCGTGACCCTACTCAGCAAGAAATTTCAAGTAAAAAAAAAAAAAAAGAGTTGTTCTCTCTTATCTCTCTTGTTTTCCACCATGAAGAAAGCTCATTATGCTGCCTAGGACCACATATGATTTTGCTAAAATCTCAACAGTTACAAGTCTTTTATTTTTTGGCCTTCAAACCACCTGATTCAGATTTTCCTTCACCATAAATCTGAAATATTACTGCATATTATCTGGGCCTCACAACAGATGGGATGAAGACCAGGGAGAATACAATGGGAGGAAATGAAAAATAAAATTATTGGGCTGCAGCTAAATGGGAATGAAATGATTCTCAGATAAAAGGGGAAAAGAAGAGTTCTTCTAAGAGGAAGAAAAGGGTCTGAAGACTAATTCCATGCAGGAAAAGTTTTCTCTCTTAAATAAAATATTCTTGTTCATTGTTCAGTAATGTCCAACTCTCGTGACCCCACGAACCATACTGTCCATGAGTTTTTCTTGGCAAAGATTCTGTAGTGATTTGCCATTTCCTTCTCCAAAGGATTAAGACAAATGGGGGTTAAGTAAGTTGCTCAGAGTCACACAGCGAGTAAGTGTCTGAGATCAGATTTGAACTCAAGAAGATGAGTTTTCCAGGCTCCAGAGCTCTATCCATTGAACCATTTAACTGCCTCAAAAATAAAATATCCTCCACCCCAAATCTATAGAAGAAACTAAGAATTTACACTTAAAATGGTTGAAAACTACAATAAAAGGTGGTTTCACTAAATCATATTTCAATATGTCAAAATATTTGTAATTTAATTGGAATTCACTGACATAGATAACTGGTTCTCTGTACTAGGAAGTTGGGAACAAATAGATCATCACTATGAGTGTTATGACTAGAAACAGTTGCTTCTCCAACTAATTACTCCCCCGATGATCTCTTTGTCCTTCTTTAGGCATAAGAAGCTATCTTAACTTCATAGGATGACAGATTGAGAGCTGAAAAGGATCTTAGAGGACCCTAGCCCAATGTCCCCATTTTGTAGAAGAGAAACTAAGGCCTAGAGACATCAGATAACTCAACCAATTCATATAGGTAGTAAGTAGAAGAGCCAAGATTTGAACTCAAGTATTCCGATTCTAGGGGCAACTAGGTGGAGTCATAATGCACAGAGTGCTGGGCCTGGAGTCAGAAAGACTCATCTTCCTGAGTTCAAATCTGGTCTCAGACACTTAGTTGCTGTGTGACTCTGGATAAGTCACTTTACTTTATTTGCCTCAGTTTCTTTATCTGTCAAATGAGTTGGAGAAGGAAATGGTAAATCACTCTAGTATCTTTGCCAAGGAAACTCTAAGTGGGGTCATGAAAGATTAGACACAACTGAAAAACAATAAATTCTGATTCTAAAACCAGTTTTCTTACCATTGTACCACTAACTTTTATCCATTGAGTACCATTTATTAGGTATTTAAGTGATTTTTTAAATGATATTTTTAGAAACTTTTACTTCCATGCAGTGACTGGGTCTCAGGGTATGAGGGAGCCGTAGTAGGTTGGCCACTCTACTGAAACTGTTCTCCCCAAGGTTACCAATGAATTCTTAATTCTTAAATCCAATGACCTTTTCTGGATTCTCATCCTCCTTGACTTCAGCTTTTTGATTCTGTTGTCTATGTGTTATTACTGGGTCAATCAACTGACACACATTTTTATATACCCACCATGCGTTAGGTGCTGGGGACATAAAGGGAAAAATGTATTGATGCCTGACCTCAAGGAGCTTATATTCTATTAGGGAAACAACACATATATAAATGATGATGACAACATTAATAGCTAGCTTCTATATGGTACCTACTATGTGCTATATGTAATATGCTAAGCACTCTATAAATATTATCTTAATCAATCCTCCCAACAACCCTAGGATATAGGTGATATTTTTATCTCCATAGAAGTAAATACAAAATGTGTACTAAGTCAAAAAGTGGTAAATTTCAGCAGGAGTCAAAGAACTGAGAAAATCCAGGAGACTTTAACATTGAAGGTAGAACTTGGGTTGAGCTTTGAAGGAAGGTAGGGAATCTAAAAGTTGAAAGTGAAGAAGGAACTTATTCTAGGGAGAGGGGAGTATTGCACAAGTGAGGAGATGACAGATGTGTGTAAGTAACAAGAGTAAGTCAGCTCTATGAAACCATAGAGAAGAGAAGAATGAGAAATGTGCCCAGAAAGCTATTTTAGAACCAGATTATGAGGTATTCAACTGCCAAAGAGAGGAATTTAGAGTTTATTCTTGAGGTAATAGGGAGCTCTTGGAGCCTCTTGAGCAGAGGAGTAACACGGTCAGATCTGGGATTTAAGAATATTACTTTGACAGCTTCATGATCCAGCCTCTCTGCTTCCATCACATGGCTCTCTTTGTCCTCCTACTTGACAGAACAGTCTTCTTCAGGTGGTTTTCCTCATTTGTCATCCCATCTCTCACTCACTAAATCTGGGTGATCTTCAAGTCTCTGTCTTCAGCCTAATTAACCACTTTCCCCCCTCATGATCTAATAAGGTCCCATGGATTCACTTATATTTTAGAATTCAAGAGTTTGAAGGCATCTTTGAGGTCATTGAGTCCAATCACATCATTTTACCCATGAGGATGCTGAAGTCTGGAGAAGTCATGTCTCGCTCAAGGTCATACAGGGAATAAATTGTAGAGACAAGATTTGAACCTAGATTCTTTGATTCCAAAATCTTTCCACATGTCCTCCTCTCACTCCCAAATCTATATAATGAACCTTACACTTTTCGCCCGAACTCCAGACCTGTGCTGTCAAACATCTCTGCCTGGATGTACCATGGGCACCAAACTCATCAAGTCTGAGATGAAACTCATCAGCTCGCCCCTTACATCCATACTTGAGTCCAACTTCCCTATTTCTGTGAAGGCATCAGCACCCTCCCAGTCACCCAGCTTCACAGCCTCAGAGTCTTCTCTCTCCTTTGTTCTCTCTCCATTCAATCTACTACTAAGGCACTTAATAGCCCTGTGATCCTGTGCAAGACACTTAACTTCTGTCTGCCTCAGTTTCCTTATGGAGAAGTGAAAATAGAGGAATGAGAAGTGGGATTAATAATAGCACCTTCCTCCCAAGGTTGTTCTGAGGATCAACTGAGATCATATGTGTCGTTTGTTTGCAAACCTTAAAGTGCAATAAAATGTTAGCCATCATCACCGTCATTATCATCTCATCATCCCGTTATCATTGTCAATCAACTATCACTACCATCACCATCATTATTACCACCATTTCATCACTACCATTATCATCACCATCATCACCACCATCATCATCACTACCACCATCACCACCACCATCATCATCACCATCACCATCATCATCATCATCATCACCACCACCATCATCATCACCATCACCATCATCATCATCATCATCATCACAACCATCATCATCATCATCATCATCATCATGTCTCATTGACCCTGCCTCTGCATCATCTATCATGTCACTGCCCTTCTCAACCCTCACATCTCAGTTCAGGTCTTTTTCAAACTTCATGACCAGATTACTTTATAGCTGCCTCCCAATTAATCTCCGTCCCTCTAGGATCTCTCTATTCCAATTTCTCCCCCATATGGGTCTTCCTAGCTTCAAGACCCACTCTCTATTTCCTCTGCCAAGTTGTCTTTTCTGTTAGTATCATGTTAAACTTAATATACACTTAAAAGGAGCTCTAGATAACAAAAGTGCTTGACTTCATATCAAACTCCCCTTTCTGCCCTTTATTTGTTAAAATGTTCATATCTGTTGGAATGAAATATCAGCAGCTTGGACTCCACCCTTGACTCCCCCTACATTGTTAGATGGATTTTTTGCCTTACCTTGCTTAGGGTCCAGAATTCCATGCACCTTCTCACAGTATCCTCCCCATTCACCAGTTAGCATACCCTCCCTCCCCTACTTTCTAGCTCTCCTTTCTGTGTCATCTTTCTGCATTACAATGAAAGCTACTAAAGGTAAGAGATTCCCTTGCTTGCTTGTAATTATACATCAACCTTGAGTTCAGTGTCTGACGCATAGTATGATCTTAACAAATGCTCCACATATCTATCAAATAAATAAAATCTTTGTTATAAAAAGAATGTAAACCTCTTGTTTGTTTGATCATCTTTCAGTCATGTCTGATTATGTATGACCACATTTGAAGTTTTTTTGGCAAAGATGCTGGAATTGTTTGCCCTTTTTTTCCTCCAGTTCATTCTATAGATGAGGAAACTGAGGCAAACAGGGTTAAGTGACTTGCCCAGGGTCACACAGTTAGTACATTCTGAGGCCAGATTTGAACTCAGGAAGATGAGTCTTCCTGCCTCCAGGCCTGACAGTCTATCCACTATGTCACCGGGGCCTATTTCATGTTTATATCCCCAGGCCCTGCCTAATGCTTGATGATTCATTATCGAATTGAAGCTTCCCAAAAGATATAGACCTACAGTCAGGCTTTTTGGCCTATTAGGCTCTCTGAGCTTCATTCACTTCCAGCTATTTGTGTAAACATGAACACTGTCACTGAATCCAAAATGTTAGCTGGCTCCTAGCAGTGGGACTTGAGTGACCTTCAAATGAAAGTCCATTTTGCAACAGGGCCCCTGTTCATTCATTGCTATGCTGCTATGTAATAAGATTAGCTGTTCTTTTTTTCAAAGAAAAGAAAAATCAAATCTCACTTGACCCCAAGAACCACATAAATAGGATGCCAATGGCAAACTGGCTGCCTAATGCTCATGTTACTGTAATGTAATGCCTCCATTGTCAAGAAAAATCTTGTCGATGGGCAGTTGAGCATTCTTAGAGAGAAAAAAAAATGTGGAGAATGTTTGAAGAACTCAGGACAGCTTAGAAACGCTTCTGTGGACACATTATAAAAGGCGATTTCTTTAGTTTTTACCACTGAATCTCCCAAAGCCTTGGACATGCTCAGTGACTCTTATTACATTATTCAGCATTAGAAAAAATCCATTTGAAATTGGTCAAAGGTGCCATGTCACTCTTGGGGAAGAGGCCAAGCTCCCATGTCAGAGTCATCTGAATCTTTGTGGCTGACAGACGCCACCAGAGAAGCATGATTTTATGCTCACTTTTCTCTCCAACCTTTGGCTTATTTAAGCAGCCCAGACTTGGCAGAGAAAAGTTTTCATTAAAGAAAATGTTTTATGAAACAAGGTGAGGCTTGGGGGAGAAGTTGTGAGAAACATTAGCTCTTCTCTCTGCTACAGCTAAGGGCTCTTTTTCTACCACACAACAGAGAACAGAGATGGAGATGTGGAGCAGAAAGGCCTCTGGCCACTCCAGGGCCAGGGAAGGGGCATCAGGTGTCATTGTTTGTCCTTCATTCTGGAAGAGAACCATGATATCATGACAATCTTACAGTCAGTTAGATCATAGGGTCTTTGATATAGAGTTAGAAGATATTGCAGGGGCCATCTCATCCACCTAAGTGTTCAAAATGCGACAATCCTTCTTGTATATACTGGATAGAATGTAAGCCCATGAGGTTAAGGACTATCTCATTATCTTTGTACCCTCAGCACCTAGAATAGTGTCTTGAACATAGCAAATATTTAATAAGGACTCCTTGGTTGACTGATTGATCCCTACAATTTCTGCTTAGGGATCTTTGACTTATGGAATTGTATTTTAAGAGAATACTTTTAGGAACTGGGAGTCATCAGATTAGATTGTTATTTGACTAGGGTCTCTCTCTCTCTCTCTCTCTCTCTCTCTCTCTCTCTCTCTCTCTCTCCCTCTCTTTCTCTCTCCATCTTTCTCTCTCTTTATCTCTCTCTTACTCTCCATCTCTCTCTCTGTCTCTTTCTGTCTCTGTGTCTCTGTGTGTGTGTCTCTCTCTCCATCTTTCTCTCTCTTTATCTCTCACTCTCCATCTCTCTCTCTGTCTCTCTCTGTCTCTCTGTCTCTGTCTCTGTCTGTCTCTGTCTCTGTCTCTCTCTCTGTCTCTCTCTGTCTCTGTCTCTGTCTCTCTCTCTCTCTCTGTGTCTCTATCTCTGTCTCTCTCTTCCGGAAAGGGTACTAACATTCAGAAAGATACAAAGCTGAAAAACATAGTGTGATATCCAGAGAAACATAGGAAAACTTCTATGAATTGATGAAGAATGACATAAGCAGAATCAGGAAAACAACATATGCAATGACTACAACAATGGAAATGAAAAGATTAATAAAATGAAGATAGACACTGTAATTCTCAAGATCAATTTGGCCCCAGGAAAGAGATGAGGAAATGCCCCTCCCTCCCTCCCCTGGGGATGCTGAGGGACTGATAGTATAGAGCATCTGCACACACTGGCAGCGGGGGTGGGTATGTAAATTTATTTTGCTTAATACTTTTTTTCCCTTTCATTGTTATAAAGGAGAGTCTGGAGGGGGGAGGAGTGTGTCTGGAAATGAGTGTGATGTATAAACTAAAGGTATCAACAAAACTTTAAAAATAAAGCAAAATGTGATCTGTCCTGTGCCTGCAAGCAGCAGTCTGGGGTGGGGGCAGAGCTCCAAAACACCAGCAATGTTGACAACAACTTTTAGCCACCACTTCTTCATGTCCAACTAGTTCTCAACTCTTTGCAATTGGCCCTGCCCTCCGCAGTAGAATATAAGCTACTTGAGGCAAGGGACTCCTTTTTTTTTTGTGGTGTGTTTTTATCCCCCGAATGCTTAGTGACCTCCCTTGCATGATTGTTTATTGAATAAAACTGATCTGAATAAAAATCCTGTCTCCACTTGAGCACCCTTTCTTTGATGGAGATCCCCACCCCCCCCTAAGCTTTAGCAGATGGTCTTTATGAGTTGCTGGGGCTAATAAGAAGAACGCATGACCTAGTACCCAGCCCTTTGGTTCCAAATATAGCTAGATGATTCTTCAGAAGGCAGACACACACTCTGTCACTGGTTTCTTACTCAGAGTATTTCCAGCTAGGCAACACCTTCCGGAGATAGAATTTGATTGTAAGAAACTTGGAGAACTAAGGTTATATCCATTCTGTACAATGAGACACTGGAAAAAGATTTTAGTCCTGGAGTTACATTGATGATATGATTTTGCATTTCTAAGACACTTCCCAGTTGTCAGTGTCCTTTTCTGTATATCTAATCTTTCGCCATACACCTCCCCAAATTTCCAAATACAGTTCTCATGTCTCCTCCAAACTCCTGTTCCCTGCTGCATTTGCTATTTTGTGAGGATACCAATTGAAACAGTGTTCTTCCCATTCTCCAGATGAGGAAACTGAGGGTTTAAGAAGTTAGGGTCCAAAACCACCCAGTGGAATAAGAGTTAGAGTAAGGACTCAGTTCTTCTGACACCAAATTCATTATCACATATTGCTATCCCCAGTCAGTCAACTGATACGTATTAAACACCTACTTTGCATGTTTGCCTTTTTCCAATCATTTAGTATCTCCCATTTCATAAGTATGTGTATCCACATGTTCATCCCTCCTACACACACCCACATACACACATACATACACACACATACACATATTTACACCAAGTTTATTTGGGCCACATCATCATAAAAAAGAACAATGATTAGGACTCTACTTCATTAGTCTCTCACTTCCTTCTTCCCCTTTCTTTTAGAATGTAAGTTCCTGGGGATCAGGAATGGTTTTGTTTTTTCTTTGTATCCCCAAAGCTCCAAACATTCCTATGCTCCATCCTTTATCAAGACATAACTGTCCCATGTCCCTGTTCTTGAGGTCATTCCCTAGTGAGAGGGTATAAGATACACAGGCAGGCTCTAGGCAGACTCAAAGGCAGAAGGAACCTCAACAGTCATCTAAGACAACTGATGCCTGAATAAGAATTCCTGCTAATAATAGTGGTTCAAATTTATATGACACCTTAAGCCTTGCAAAGCACTTTACAAGTATTATTTTACCTTTCCAACAGCCATGGGAGGTAGATGTTATTGTTATCCCTGTTTTACAGATAAGGAAACTGAGGTAGATGAAGGTGAAATGATTTGCCTAGGGTCATACAATTAGTGAGTGCCTAAAGTCAGACTTGAACCCAAGTCTTGTGACTCCAGCTCCAACCTCAATCCAGTGTTTCTCCTTGTTGTTCAACCTTTGCAAGACTACCTTAATAAGAGGCAATTCTCAAATAAGAGGAAATAAGATGAGGACTTCTGGGATCCAAGATGGCAGAGTAAGCAGTAAATAGCTATAACTCTTCCATAATCACCCCCCTAACAACCATAAAATGGTGCCCCAAACAAATCCTGGAACAGCAGGACCCACAATAAGATGGGGTGAAACAATCTTTTAGCCCAAGAAACTTGGAAAATTAGCAATAAAGCTGTGTCTCACTCACGTAAAAGGGGAACACAATCCAGCTCAGGAAACATCCCAGCAAGGTAGCAGTAAGTCTCACCCCTGGAAAGCAGTGGGAGATCCTGAGCCCCAGTGTGGTGGAGCAAATGCCAACACCAGGACCCCTCATGTGCCTTAGCACAGCCAGGGGAGCTGGCAGACTCTAACTCCCAGAACCACTGTGCGCTTCAGCACAGCCAATGGCCAGACCTTTCTATGCTTCAGGGTAGCCCCAGGGAAATGCAGAAACACCCCACTTGGCTTCAACACTGCCAGATACCACCACTAGGACCCAAGTTCAGCAGCAGGTAAGCTGTCAGACCCCTATAGCCTCCAGTAATGCCAGCCACACCTCCAGGCCCCTCCCTCAGCACAGAACCAAACACGAGAGGCCCCTATAGGTCTCAGGGCAATATCAGTTCAGCACGAGGCAAACAACCAGGGCCTGCAGACACTAGCACAAGAAGCCTAGACAGTGCCCCTTCCACCTCAGGACCAGAGCCCAGATTTAAAAGGGGAAAGAAAAAAAATGAACAAAAAACAATAAGAAAAGAATCTGACCATAGAAAGTTTTGGTAACAGAGAAGACCAAGAAAACAAATTCAGAAGAGGACAACAATGTCAAAACACCTATAGACAAAACCCCACAGAAAAATGAGAAGTATCTTAAGCCCAGAAAGAATTCACGGAAGAGGTGAAAAAGGAGCTTTAAAATCATATAAGTGAGGTAGAAGAAAAATTGGGAAAAGAAGCAAAAATGATATAAGAGAATTGTGAAAAAAAAGAGTAAAAAGTTTGGAAAATTGCTTAAAAAGTAAAATTGACCAAATGGAAAAGGAGTTACAAAAATCTACAGAATAAAACAACTCCTTAAAGAGTACAACTGGCCAAATGCAAAAGAAAGTACAAAAGCTAATTGATGAAAACAACACCTTAAAAGTTAGAATTGGGCAAGTGGAGGCTAATGACTCTATGAAACATTAAGCATCAATCAAACAAATTCAAAAGAATGAAAAAGTAGAAGAAAGTATAAGATACCTCACGGGGAAAAGAACTGACCTAAAAAGAAAAATCCAGGAGAGACAATATCAGAATTATTGGACTACCTGAAAGCTATAATAAAAGGGACAACCTGGACAATATCTTTCAAGAAATTGTCACAGATAACTGCTCTGATGTCCTGGAACCAGAAGGCAAAATGAACATTGAAAGAATCCACTAATCACCTCAGGAAAGAGATTCCAAAATAAAAACTCCAAGGAATATTATAGCCAAATGTCAGAACTATCAAGTCAAGAAAAAATACCACAAATGACCAAAAAGAAACTATTCAAATATTGGAGAGTCACAGCCAGGATTTTACATAGACCTTGGCAGCTGCAACATTAAAGCATCAGAGCTCATGGAACATGATATTCCAAAAGGCAAAGGAGTTAGGACTATAACCAAGAATCACTTTCCTGGCAAAATTAAGTATAATATATCAAGGGGCAAAATGGTCATTCAATGAAAATAGAAGGTCTCTTTTCACAAGGAGAAGACAAGAACTAAAACAAAAGTTTGACCTCCAATATCAAGACCAAAGAGAAGCATAAACAAATAAAAAGGCAGAGGAAGCATAAAGGATTCAATAGAGCTAAACTATTTACATTCCTACACAGGAAGATGATACTTGTAATTCTTAAAATTGTATCATTAATACTATAGACAAAAGGAATATACATAGACAGAGGGTTTGGGTATAAGGTGAATTTGAGAGAATGACAAAAAAATATAATGGATGAGAAAGAGGAGTACAATAAGTGTAGAAGAAAGGGAGAGGTGAAATTGGGTAAATTATTTCACATGAAGAGGCACAAAAGACCTTTTAAGGGGAGAGAAAGATGAGGAGGTGGGTGAGGAACTTTGCTTGAACCTTATTCTCATTAGTATTGGCTAAAAGAAGATATAATATACACAATCAATTAAATATAGAAATCTATCTTACCTAACAGGGAAGTAAGAGAGGAGGAAGGAGATCAAGTAAAGGGGGTGGGGTGGGAAATGACAGAAGGGAGGGCAGATCAGAGGAGAGGGTGGACTGAAGCAAAACACTGATGAGGAAGGAAGGGGTGAAAGGAGAGAGAGGACAAATAGGATGGAGAGAAATGCATGGGTAGTAATCATAACTGTGAATGTGACTGAGATGAACTCTTGTGAGACAGAAACAGATAGCAGAGTGAATTAAAAAACAGAATCCTGTAATATATTGTTTACAAGAAGCACATTTGAAGCAAAAAGACACACACAGAGCAAAGATAAGGCATTGGAGCAGAATGTATTGTGCTTCAGATGAAGTAAAAAAGAGCAGGGATAGCAATCCTGATCTCAGACAAAGTAAAGGCAAAAATAGACTTAATTAAAAGAGATAAAGAAGAAAACTGAATCTTGCTAAAAGATACCATGGACAGTGAAGCAATATCAATACTAAACATATATGCATCAAGTGGTACAGGATCCAGATTCTTAAAGGTCAAGTTAAATGGATTATAAGAAGAAAAAGATAGCAAAACCATACTAATGGGGGACCTCAACTCTTCCCTCTAAGAAATCAGTAAATCCAACCAAAAAAATAAACAATAAACTAAGGAGGTAAATAGAAGATTAGAAAATTTAGATACGACAGACATTTGGAGAAAACTGAATGGGAACAGAAAGGAATAGAGCAAGGAAGAATCTACCTGTCAGATCTATGGAGAGAGGAAGAATCCATGACCAAACAAGGAATAGAGAGTATTACAAAATGTAAAATAGATAATTTTGATTATATTAAATTGAAAAAAAAGCTTTTCTATAAACAAAACCAATGCAACCAAGATTAGGAGGAAAGTAGAAAGTTGGGAAATAATCTTTACAGCTAGTTTCTCTGATAAAGGCCTAATTTCTCAAATATATAGAGAACTATAATGGTAATGCAATTTTGAAATTGAAGATCCCTTTGTGTTGTCAAATATAGCAGGTACTTAGCACTTAGTAACTGATCAAGCCTCTGTTGGGGAAACAGAAGGTATGAACTCCTGTGTCCTGTTACTGATGTAACAGGAAGAGGTTGGCTGAAGGAAGTAGTTAATGCTGCATGTAAATAAGAAAAGCCCCAGAGAGGCACAGTCAGAATTTTCTTGAGACCAGGATCTGGTGGCAGAGCAGCTACAGAACAGAAGAATGGAGAACTGAGCCAGAATTTCCTGAGAACTTGTGGTGGTGGAGTTTCTTCTGAACAGGATCCCAAGAGCCAGGAGCCAGGAGCCCAGGAGACCAGGGCCCAGGAGCCCCAGAGCCTAGGAGCCAGGAGTCAGGAGCCAGGAGGCTGGAGCCTGGAGCCTGGAGCCAGAAGCTCAGAGCACAGGTGACTGATACATGACTGGGATGCTGAGACTTTGTTTGTGGCTTGGTTGAGCCTTGAATTCTCTGGAGTAGAAAGGTGAAGGATCTGACATGGACCAGACCCTGGGAACTTCAGTGTGGAGAAGGAACTACCCAGAGAGCTGGACAAGGAACTGGAAGCTGAATGCCAGTGAACCCAGGTGATAGTCTACCTGGTGAATCCAGGTAGAATCTGGGACCATGGAAGGGGATCCAGGGAATCTGAGAACAGGCCCTAAGTCAAGATGAAAAGACCTCTCCCTGGGTACTTAGTAATTATGGAATTATAGTTTACTAGTGACCTAAGGGGTGGAGGGTTTTGTGTATGATACTTCGTAATTGATTGCTGAATAGTGACTGATTGAGTTAATCAAGACTTTGCCCCAAGAGTGGAAGACTTTGACTATTCTACTTTGAGACTACTGATAAGTGACTGATTGAGTTAACTTAGTTGCCCCATGAGTGGAAGACTTTGACTATTATACTTTGAGACTATGTTGTGAATTATTATATTGTGATTTCAGTGATAAGTTGTAATATTGTGAATGCTGTACCTTGATTTTCTGTGAACGTTTTGCTTTGATTTGTTATGGAATAAATAGTGATCACTATACTGTGTAATCAGAACCTTAAAAGCTGTTCACAGTAGCATTCTTCTGGAAAGCTGCTTGTGCAGCTGAGTTAAGAATGGCTTTCATATTTAAAGCAAAATTTATTGAATAATAATACAATGTGATTCAAATACAACAAATTCCATTTTAAACTGTAAAAAAAATTGTTAGCTCATGGTGCCATATAAAAATAGGCTCCCGGGCAAACCAGCCCTTGGGCCTTAGTTAGCCAACTTTGAACTAGCAGAATAAGTCCAATCCTTTCATCACATGATTGTCCTCTGTAGCAAAGAGAACATTTGAAATGTTCTCCTCTCCCCCAAATGTTCATTTTTCAACTTTGTTATTTGGTAATTTTCAGTAATGTCCAACTCTTTGTGAACCCATTTGGGGTTTTCTTTAGCAAGATACTATAGTAGTTTGCCATTTCCTTCTCCAGCTCATTTTACAGATGAGGAAACTGAGTCAAATAGGGTTAAGTAACATGTCACACAGCTAGTGTCTAAGGCCACATTTGAACTGAGAAAGATGAGGCTTCCTGACTCCAGGCCTGGTGCTTTGTGTACTATGTGCCACAGAGCTGCCCTTACTTCAAACTAAATACCCTCAATTAACATCAGCTTACTTCATATGGTGTTATCTTGATGCCCTTTACCACTGTGTTTGCTTCCTCTGGATACTATTCAATTCATCCTTTGACTTCCTAAACTTTATCTCAGAAGTGAATACAATATTCTGGATGTGGTTTGATCAAGAGAGAGGACAGTGGGAAAATCACTTTCACTTTCTTGGACACTGTGTCTATTAACTAGCTAAAGAATCCATTCGCCTTCCTGCCTGCAATATCACATTGTTGACTTATGTCGAGCTTGCAGTCTACTAGTGCTCCAAGATCATTTTGGACAAACTAATGTCTAACCATGCTTCCTGCATCTTGTCCTAGTGGTGTTGGCTTTTTGAAACCAAGTGTACAATACAGCACAAATTCCAATCAAATGTCCTATTTTTTAGATTCAACCATTCCTAGGATCTTATTGGCCAGAATCTTTTTGACTCTGCAATCTAATGTGTTACATGTCACTGCTAGTATTGTGTCATCAGCTCATTTGATATTAACTATACCATCTATGCCCATATCAAATCATTAATAATAATATGAAACAGCACAAATCCAACCACAGATTCCCTCAGACACCTCACTGGAGACCTGCCAAAATGCTCTGGAGACATTAATGACTACTCTTTCAGTCTGTCCATTAATCTTAGTCCATCAAATTTTTTATACTTCAGTCTACCTTGATCCACCTTTCCCATAAGGATAGCAGAGGATAATTGATCAAACACTTTATAAAATTTAGATTAAACATGTGTATAGATGATTTACTAGTCCTGATTTACTAGTTTGGTAATTTATTGGAAAAAATAAGATTAGTCTGGTGTGGCATCTTCTTGATGAAGTCATATTGGTTTTTTATGATCATTTCTCCCCATCCCTTCCTTTTGTGATGTTCAATGACTATCTCTTTAATAATATGCCCCAGAATTTTCAAGTTTTCTCAGATATAATTGAAGGACTCTCTTCTCTTCTCTTTTTTGAGAAATCAGAATGACATTTGCCCTTTTCCAGTCCTGGGGAATCTCTCCCATCTTCCACTGCCTTTGAGATATTACTGACACTATCTCAGCAATCACAGCCTTCAGTTTGAGAGTATAACTCATCTGCACCAGGTGATTTGAATTCATCACAGGCAGCTAACTGTGCTCTTACTTTCCCCTAAATAATCTTCAATACCAACTCTCTATTAGCACATTCTTTTTTCTGGTCTTTTCAGTCCACAATTATTTTCTTTGACAGAACAAAAAGTGAAATAATAATTAAGTAGCTTCCTTCTCTCTGTTATCAGTAATATTCCTATCTACCTCAAGCAGTGGTTCTGTCCCTACTTTTATCATTCTCTTTCCCTCAACATTGCTTAGAATTCCCTTGTTGGCATTCTTAGTGACCAGGTAACTTAGTGAATAAAGCATTAGACCTAGGTTCAAATCCAACTGAGACAATTATTATTATCTGGCATGATATCTTTGGACAAGTCACTCTGTCTGCTTCTATAAAATGGGGATCATAACAGCACCCAGCGTTGTCGTGAGGATCAAATAAAAACTATATGTAAAATGCTCTGCAAACTATGAAGCACTGTATAAATGGTAGTTACTGTTATTCCTCTATAGCTTTGATTCATTCTAAGCTTCCACACTCCTGTAACTATTTATACTGGTCCTTGTCATGTATTTTTATTCATCTCTGGCCTCTCTGAGTTTCTGTTTGCCGCACATATCCTTTTATAAAATCTAGATTAGTGAGATCTCTGTGGATACACCTTGGTCCTTTTAGAAAACTTCACATTTTTCCTCCTCATTGGATTGTTGCTTTTGGTGTTATTCTTGAGAACTTCTTATTCTTTCTGAGATAAAGTTTGGGATAAACTTATATCGATGTTGACAAAATTGGGATCTTCCCTATCTTTGTTCTGAACTCTTTGGAATCTCCTAGCCTAAAGTGCAATGTATTTGTCAAATTATGCTTTAATTTTCCTTTCACCCTATGTCACATCCTTTCTGTGTTTACTCAATCACCCTCAAAGATTCTTATCATTTCATTATCATTATTCAGCAATAAGTTCCTCTTTGGTGAGAATTGGATCTGCTGCAGCATTTATTCTAATTGATTCCTCCACCTTTTGAAGGATGAAATGATCATTGAGGCAAGACAAGAAAATTTTAACTGCTTTGTTTCTGGAAGAAAGAGAAATCTAGAGAATACCCAGGTGCTGAAATTCCTTCGCCAGTATTATATCATGTCTCTGTGCTGTTTTTTTTTTTCCTCAAACACTTCATCTAGTTCTTCCTTCAGCCCAGGTGGTCTGAAGTGCGTTCTAATTATCTATTCTGTTTTGATTTTGCTTCTATTGATCTTCACTCAAATGGTCTTCACCATATTTTACCCTCCAGTTCCTCAATTTCCCCATATGATTATATTTCTAAACACACAAGTCTTTTTTATCCCTTTTCATTACTCTGGTTCTGTATCTCAAGGAATTGAAACAGTCTCTCTCAACTTTTACCTAACTACAAGCTTTAAACCATAAAACACAAGTGAAATTCACTTTCAGAAAAAGGAAACAACATATGTTTGCACTTCACCATCACTCTTGGTTACCAGTATTGGTCTCATTCTGGGAAATGAAGCCACATCATTAAGTGCAACCCAGGAAATTTGTTCTATCCAAACAAAAGATCAAGTCAGAGCAGCTCAAAACACTTATGTTTGGAGTGTTTTTATATTGTAGACAGAGATAGGTGGAGCCTTTTATAAATACATGCATCTAGGGTCAACAGACCTTAGCCACCTCTGATACTAATCATGAGGTCAGATAAGTAAACACAGGAACTTGTAGAATTCCTTTACGGTCAGTGCTTGCTTTCATGAATGTGTCAATCATTCTAGCTGTTTCTGTCTACATGGCCCAATCCATCCTTCTGGGGGAAGAAATTTGGTCTAGCTAGCTTGAATCATTCCTTTGCTCTATCTTTCAAATAATTTATGTCCTTCCAGGGTCACCTCATCCCAACAAGTCTCAGTGATGTAAGATCACATCTACCTTCTTGCATTAAGAATTCTAGTTTACCTTGTTTCTTATCCATATTTTGTCCCACTTGAGTGTAGATGTCTGAGGCCATGGATTTTGTTACTGTCTCTATTCTTAACTTTCTCTCCTTTGAATATGTGCGTGTCTTAATTGCTGTTCTTACATTAAAGCTACTCTGTCTGGTGCATAACTTAATGCACATAGCCTTAGAGACTTTTCTCCACCACTACCACGACCCACTTATTTCCTCAGTTTAAAACACTTTCGGATAGTTCTGCAAATTTTAGGCCAATACATTCTTACTACTCTTTTTTTAGGTGTGCTCTCTCCCTGAACAACAACCTGTTATTTCTGTATGTCAAGCCATGATCCAGACATTCAATTTCCATTCTCAGAAACCATATTCTTAATTAGTTGTTCATTTGCCAAATCTGCTTTGGAGATCCTTACCCTGGAATGGCAGCAGAGATGAAAATACTATTTATGCCCATAAGGTCTTCAGTTTCTTACTCAAGTGTATGTAATCTTTAGTGAAGTTTTATCTACTCCTTCTGGAAGAATCATTTGTGCCCATGTGAATCACCCAAAATGGGTGATGGTCATAAGGTCTGACAAATCTCAGTAAGGTTCTCTTTCACAGCTTGGATAAATTCCCCAGAAGGGTAACAAAGTATTCAGTTATCCATACCAATCAATTTACCAAAAAACTACTTTATAGAGCTAGAAAAAGTAATAACAAAATTTATTTGGAAGAACAAACGGTCTAGAATATCAAGGGAGTTAATGAAAAGAAATGCTAGGGAAGGTGGACTAGCTATACCAGATTTTAATCTGTATTATAAAGCAGCAGTCATCAAAACTACTTGGTACTGGCTGAGGAATAGAGTGGATCAATGGAATAGATTGGGCACACAAGAGTCAGCAATCAATGAGTATAATAATCTATAATAATAGTTTGATATTAGTTTGATATAGATAAATAAATAGTTTGATATAAATAATAAATATAAATAATGTAATATAATACATATTATATATAAATATAATTCATATTATATATACTATATTTTGTTTACATATTTATTATATATTATATAATGTTATATATTATATTATATATAATATATTTATATATAATTATATATTATATGTAATATATTTATATTAAATATATTTTTATATATAATATATATTAAAATAAATATAAATAATGTAATATAAATAAAAACAGTTTTATATAAATAATAGTTTGATAAACCCAAAGACCCCAGTTTTGGGGATAAGAATGTGCTAGTTGACATAAACTGCTGGGAAAACTGGAATATAGTATGGAAGAATCTCAGCATAGACCATTATCTAATACCATATACCAAAATCAAGTCTAAATGGGTGCATGATTTAGGCATAAAGGATGATACTGTAAGCAATCTGGGAGAATAAGGAATAGTTTACCTGTCAGATTTGTGGGGAAGGAAAGACTTTATGCCCAAATGAGAATTAGAGAACATTATAAAATGCAAAATGGATAATTTTGATTACATCAAATTGAAAAGCTTCTGCACAAAGTCAATGTAACCAAGCTCAAGAGGAAGGTGTGAAATTGGGAAAGAATTTGGCTAAGATGGCTCAGATTGGCTAAGATGACAAAACAGGAAAATGACAAATGCTGGAAAGGATGTGGGCAAATTGGAACACTAATGCATTGCTGGTGGAGTTGTGAACTGATCCAACCATTCTGGAGAACAATCTGGAATTATGCCCAAAGGGCTATAAATAATTTCATACTCTTTGACCCAGCAATACCACTTCTAGGGTTATATCCCAAAGAGATCATAGAAGTGGGAGGAAGACCCATATGTACAAACATATTTATAGCAGCTCTTTTTGTGGTTGCAAAGAATTGGAAATTAAGGGGGTACCCATCAATTGGGGAATGGCTGGACAAGTTGTGATATATGCACATAATGGAATACTATTGTGCTATAAGAAACGAGGTGCAAGGGGCGGCTAGGTGGCGCAGTGAATAGAGCGCCGGCCCTGGAATCAGAAGGACCTGAGTTCGGAGCCAGCCTCAGACACTTAATCCACACAAACAAAAACCTAGCCGTGTAACCTTGGGCAAGTTACTTAACCCCAATTTCCCTAAAGGGGCAGCTAGGTGGCGCAGTGAGTAAGAGCGCCGGCCTTGGAGTTGGGATGACCCGAGATCAGATCCGGCCTCAGAAAATGAGCACCCACACATAAATAATGACTAGCCATGTAACCTTGAGCAAGTTACTTAACCCCAATTGCTTTTAAAATAAAAATAAAAAAAAGAAACGAGGTGCAGATGGACTTACCTGTAGAGGCTTATATGAACTGATGCTGAGTGAGAAGAGTAGAACCAGGAGAAATTTGTATACAATCACAGACGCAACATATGTGTGATGACCAACTATGACAGACTGGACTCTACTCAGCAATGCAGTGATATAAGTCAATCCCAAAAGACTCATGATGGAGAAAGATGTCTACATCCAGAGAAAAAACTAGAAACAACTGAGTTTGAATCCTAATTGAAGCAAACTACTTGATCTTTTTTCTTTGTATTGTTTGCTTTTATTTCCTCTTTATTATTTTTCATTCCATCTAGTACAATCTTCCTTTGTAACCTGACTAATGTCTAATGTGAAAGTATTTGCAGATCCTATACTGAATTGTATGCTGTCATGGGGGGGGGGGGAAGGGAGGGAGGGAAAGAAAATTTGAAACTCAAGGAATTGTGAAATTGAATCTTGTAAACTAAAAGTAAACAAACAAATTAATAAAGACAAAAAATAGCAAACAACAACAAAGTGTTTAGTCGTTATAAGGTCAGTCAGTATTGCTCTGGTACCTCTCTGCTGGGAGCTATTATCTCTCAATGTCTACCCCTCCATCCTCAGACCCTTTCTTAGCTGACTGCACCTGTGCATGTCATATGATGTGACATCATAATTCCTTCAGTGTCTTAAGAAACAAGAAGATCCCTGCTTTTTAGACAGAGATTCAAATTGATTTATCTGTTTCAGGTCTAACCAGAAAAATTAATTGGGTTTTCCCCAATCTTCTTCTATTACTCTATAATTTCATCAATTTGAGCAATCCCTCCCATTAGACAGATCATAGCCCAGAGATTACTGCCCATTCTTGTCCTATGTAGCTTGTATCAGTCTTCCCTTAAATCTGCCATAGAAGGTCTACCCATCATGTTGGGAGCCTTCCACTAGTTTTCCTGACATTTTATGGATTTAATGGAGCACACAGGTTGTCAGTGATCCCTCATTCTCACTATGTAATTGGCTGAAGTTATTTCTCCTATGCCTCTCCTGCACAATTCCTTGCTTGCTATGGTCCAACCTATTTTTCCATTGCCCTTTGAATTATCTATAATCTCAGTTCTATAGAGACTAGTATTAGATAGACAGCCTGCAGATAGCACTGTGAAGGAGAGTTTAGGGCCACAGAGCTGAGGGAATAACCCTGGCCCTGTGGGATTTAGAGAAGGGGGTGGCTAACTCCAAGCAGAGCCAATGTTTCCTGCTCTTCTTTCTAGATCGCACTTTCCTTCTCCCACTGGATGTGTGACCTTTGCCTGGTCCCACCTCTAATCTGTTTCTTCCTCTGGAGAGCAAAGCCCTCTGAGATGTCTATTGGACTAAACCACCTAAACATGAAGAGCCCCAAGACGAGTCTCATGGTTTGTCAATACCTTTAATTTAGGAAATTATAAGTTTGGGCCACATATTCTCATTAACTCCTTTCTTACAAGCTCCCTGTACTCCATTAATTAACAAACATAATACACAAATTATGATCAATAATATTTTAGATGAAATAAATAAAAATTAGAAACAACTTAAAGAAATAGAGAAACCATGTAGAAAAAATGCCTGCCAGCCATGCACATAAGGAAAGAAGAGGGAAGGAAACTGAACCATGACTTTTCTTTTCTGATTTGAAAGGAGGGACAATAGCTAGCAGTGTTAGTTCACTCCAGTCACTTTCCTCAGAAATTCTTTCTCATGTGTGCAGGCTGGGACTCCTGAAGTCATGGCTGTAACATCCAGAGTGTAGTAGACTGTGTGTCTGGATTTTATTGTTAAAACATCTCCCAAAGGCTTGCTCTCTTTCCCTCCCCCCACCACTCTTTTTCTCTTCCTCCTCTTTCTCTTCCTTCCAATTGCCACCACCACATCTTACTCTGAGTATAAATTTCTCCCCCATCAGAATTTCTCTCTTGGGGTAGGGAGAAAACAACACTGTCTGTTCAGGACTACATTTCCCAGATACCCTACAGGTAGATTTCAGAGCCTTTATATGGCTCCAAGGCTCTATGGTCTGAATACTTGGTTATATATAACTCCAACCTATACAATATCATCCTAAAATTATTAGTACTAAAAAGATAGGCCTTTTCAGGGATAACTTGGATGCCATTAATATTACCTCACAATTTCCCCAAAGCAAGCCAATACACTCTTCTGGTCAATTCCAAGTCCAGATTTTTGTGCATTTGCAATCTGAGATAGACATACTGATGGTTAAACTTTGTGGCTTGTTCATACCACTGCATATCATGTGCTAGAAAAATTCATTCCCTTGGTTTTTCTCATGCAGCTAGGTAGGGCTGACTGCTTTTGAGGGATTATGGATCCCATAATCCTGAAGTATTAATAGTTTAGTATGCCATATTACTAGCAATTCAACAAGAGGCTCCCTACACTTTAAAACAAAGGAGTGACTAACATCAGAATTTCCATCATTCTAGCAGGTCAGTGGAAGACATTTTGGCAGCAACATCTTTGGGGCCATTGGCAACCACACCCCATCAACTTTCTCTGACAAGGAATATGGTTATTGTGTCCCAGAAAAAAAAAAAAAAAACCAACTGACTCAACAAGGGAGGCAGCTTTGAGTAGTAGAAAGAACCTTCATTTGAGGACCAGAGAGACCCAAAGTCCTGATTGTGGCTAAGCCCCTAACCAGCCTGGTGATCTTAGGCAATCCTCCCTGGGTCTCAGTTTCATCATCTGTAAATGACGATCTCAGTTCTCTTCCACTCTAAAATCCTCTATCTCTATATATCTATGAAAAAAGAGGGACATAAGATTCTTCTCGTGTGTTTAGTGCTGATAGTGTGTGTCTGATGAGGGCCTTTGGGGGGGAGGGGACAGCTTCGGGCATACCCTGGAGACTCAAGTCTTACATGCCATCTCCATGAATTCTAAAATTCCAGAGAAGAGAAAATGTTCCTAAGCTTCACTCCATTTCCATGCTTGAATACCATACATGAGGTTGGCCCATCCCCATATTTCTACATCAAATTATTTTTAACCCGTTGTCTATTTTAAGAAACTCTTTCAGATGTGCAACAGTAAGCTGGCTGCACAATAGAAAAATGGGGAGGAGCCAGGCTCGTTTTCTCTCTCTCATTGGCCTGATTGTTTTGATTAAGTAAAGTTCAAATGAAAACCACAGGAGTCTGTCATCCTGGGAGTCAGGCAGGCACAATGTTAAAGGCATTCTTAAAAACCTATTAAAAGGAATATTCACATGAGCATGGAGAATGCCCTGGCAGTCTCTGCAGTTTTCTCAGGAACATTTTCTAAGAGTCCAGCTTGGAGGTGGGGATGAGGGAGGACATTGATTATTTAAGTCACCTGCTCCCGACCAAAGGTTTCCTCCTCAACTGAGTGGTCACCATCTGAAATCAGACACGGTTAGAAGTGGAAATGACCTGGGAAATGATTTAGTCAGAGGGTGCTTCCTCTTTCCTTGTGACATGGGCATGAACTGGCAGCCTGATGAAGTCAATGGATACCTTTTCAGAATAATGTTTTTAGACAAATAAAATAAAGTGCACAGTTTAATCACTTACCCATCTGGGAAGACTATAAATTCTAAGATCCGTAGTGAAGGCCCAGAACTTTACTGTATCCTTGTAAGGCAGCCAACAGTCTGAATACTGTTCCATAAGCCCTCTAAGACTCAGTCCTGGATGACAATTAAGATCCGTGAGTTTCCTGCCACCTTCTTATTCTGAGGGAGGTCTTCTCACCTGCCAAGTCCGAGAACTTCTTTGAGGTCTCAGATGACCCATCTCTCTAGTTGAAGAGTTAACCTAGGAGTTGTGAACTTAAAAAAGATTTGATAACTATTTCAATAAAATCTTTTTCCTTTATAACACTATGCATAGTACTGGGTCTAGAGTCAAGAAGTCTCATCTTCCTGAGTTCAAATCTGAGCTCAGACACTTAGTAGCTATGTGACCTTGGGAAAATCACTTAACCTTGTTTTCCTCAGTTTCCTCATCTGTAAAATGAGCTAGAGAAGGAAATGGCAAACCACTACACTTCTTGCCAAGAAAATCCCAAATGGGGTCATGAAGAATGGAACATAACTGAAAACAACTGCACAACAACAAATTTACTTTGTGTATTTAACAATGTGATTTTGAAAAGGGATCATCAAACTGTCCAATGGGTCCATGATATACAAAAGTTTAACAATCTCTGGACTAGGCTCAATCGACACCAGGGCCCCAAGGGCTCTCAGACTTGAGAACGTGAACCAAGATGCAGCTTCCCTCCAAGCCCCACACCTAGGATTATCTCTGGTAGACCCCTTCCCTTGATAACATGGGACCAGTATTTAGGTAACTTATTTATCCATCACCCACTTGTCTTCTGTCTCTATTCACTTTGATCCCTTCCCAACCACCTCTCAGGTGACCTTGATGACTCTCCTTGATGATTTCATCTGTTAGAACAATAAAGGAGGAGTTAGAAGGGACCCCAGAGATACACACCCTCCCCTACTGTCCATTTACCCATTTCAATCTGTTCTAACCCTTGATTTCCATACTAATCCTGGATGACACTCCCGTTAGGAACTCTTAATCAACTCTCCTAGATTCCTGCCCCTCATTGACCTACCACTAGTCTTGTTTCCAGAGCAGGCCCGCCCTCTCCTGCCCCTGCCCTTTACCCCCAACATGAGGACAGAATCAAGGGGAAGGACCTCTGTTAGGTAAACAACACTCTACCATCACCAGCTGTCCAAACTCCTTCTAGACACATGGCTTCCTAGGCCTGTGTTTGGGTAAGGGCTCAAATTAGAACTCAGATCTCCTGACTCCCGTCCCCTGCTCTAGACCACAGTAAATGTTGTCCTCATTTCTATGATCAGGGGTCTATTATTGAATGGGCCCTAAAAGGCCATATAGTCCAATGCCATCAATTTACGCAGAACTGTCATTTGGATTCTGGTCTCCTACATCCAAATCCATTGTTTTTTCTCCCCTATAGAGCTGAGGTTTCTGGTTTTGGTTTTTTAAGTAGACATAACACAATGAATGGCTTAATTTGCTCTTATGTGTTTCATCTCTGCTCAATTGATTTTGTCTCTGATTGAGCCTCTTCTCGTCTGAATTCTGTCCCCAATACCAGAGCTCTGTGACAGAAAGCCTTTTGGCTAAAAGTTTTCCAGAGAGCAGCTGTTGGAAGGGGTGATCTTCATTTGACATATAAACTCACATATATTTTGCTAACAACCTGCTATAAAAATAATAAATACGGCAATTACTCTTAATCTCTGCAGTACAATTGCTTACTGACAGAGCCCATTAAAAAGTTCAGGGTATGTTACAGTGCCGGCTGTGAATCAGAAGGGTATGCATGCTTCCTGATCCCAAAGGCCTCCTCCATGAGCAGTACTAAGTGGGTCTAGGGGGGACTAGGCAGAAAAAGCCAAATCCACTCCAAGTCTGACCTTCTTTGGTGAAGAGCAGAGGGATTCTCCACTTCTGTAAAGGGCTTCTGGGTCAGTGTCTGCCGTGAGACTGCCATTCCTGCCACCCCCAGTGAGCCAGTGAATCATAATTACTTTACACACAACCACTTCAGGCTTTCTTCAGAGAAGTATTCCAGTTCCTACCACCTTGACAATGCCTGGTTTATATCTCCGCTCCCCCCCCCAATGGATTTCTTGACTCCTCACTGCCTCCATCTCTATTTTCAGTCTTTCCAGAGGTGGGGGGAAGCATGAGTAAACACTGAGATGGGAATAGAGGCTACCCAGGGGTGAAGCTTCAGGGGCAGTGTAGAAAGGCCTGGTTTCCTTCACAGCAGGAGGAGAAATCTGTTCTACAAAATTTCCATGTAACCACATTCTCAGAGGACTTTTGACCCAGTGTTATGCAAATTACCATGCCCCCAAGGAATCTAGGGAAAATCAGTCACATAAGGCAATTCCATAAACCTTGGAATGTTAAACTTGGGTTAGAATTAAGACCCTGAGAGCATAGAAGTAATGAATTTCTACTGGAGCATTAGGGCCATGTTAAGTAAATAGGGTAACTATGCTAGAGATAGAATTTATTTGTTAATCTTGGCACACATAGCATCTTATCTGTTGAAGTGTTGCTCCTGGCAAAATTACAGACACTTTCAACTCCATTTCAAGGAGACACCTACAGTGAATAAAAGCCATTTCATTAACAGTTGATAACAATAAGAAAAGGGGGAAATGAACCAAGAATCCAAAGGCATTTTCTGCAGAAAACACTGTTTGACATGGCCAGCTGTAATTCATTCTCTATTGCAGATATGGGCAAGACACAGTCCAGGAGGGCTTCAGGAGAGGTGGACAGCCCCAGCCAGGAGCCATCTTGTGCTGGTCCAAATGTCTTTTCTAAAGCCATTACTAAGGGTAAGGCTTCTCTGAGGCTTCCACTGGCAGCTTGGTTCAGTCATCCCCAGCAGAGGCAGGATGCTACTTGTTTGGATGTTGGCCATTGGAAGCAAGGAGATGGAATTCACTCTACAGCGCGCACGCGTGCGCACACACACACACACACACACACATACACACTCACACACACACACCACTTCAATCCTAGACAGTGGGGTGGCCTCCCACCAAGGAAGTTACACTGTGTTCCCTCTGCAATCAGCTACAGGGTCTGCCCCAGGATGAACTTGGAGCTGCTTCTGAATGATGCATAAGACTTACTGCACCTCAGCCTTGCTGAACCAGCCTTTCTGTAACATTTTAGGGAGACAGAGCTCTTTCCAGCTCAGGGTCTATGGATAGCTGGCATTTAATGCTTCAAGGGCTGAATTGGGGCTCTTTTAGAAGACAGTATTGTGGTTTCGTGTAAGGGGATCTAGAGTTCAAATTCCAGCTCTCATCTGCTATTGTTGTGACCTCAGACAAATTATCTCATCTCTCTGCACCCTGGTTTCCTCTTCTGTAGAAGAAAGGAAGGTCATTGCATTAGATGACCTCTGAGGGTTCATCCTGCTCTAGCACTATGATTCTATTTATGGTTGGGGGGGCATCTTACCTTTTATAGACCCCATTACATTAGAGGGATCAGAGGCAAAGGCAGAATAGAAAAGCCCAATTTGTGACTTGTTTGAGGTCAGAGAGGTAGTGAATGCCCTGTCATCTTTTCTGACTTTAATACACCCATAGGTAACAATAACAACACCCCAGATGCCTGGTTGTACAACCTCCTCAGCTTGCCTGACCTTGGCCCAAAAGGGCAGCCACACCTTAGGCTTCAGCATCACTAGAGACAGTTGGTAGTACAAGGGAGAGTGTTGGGACTGGAGTCAGGAAGTCAGCGCTGTGCAATTGTTTCAGTCTAACTCTTTTTACTCCATTTGGGGTCCTCTTGGCAGAGATACTGGAGTGGCTTGCCATTTCCTTCCCCAGCTCATTTCACATATGAGGAAACTGAGGCAAACAGAGTTAAGTGACTTGCCCAGGGTCACATAGCCAGTAAGCATCTGAGGCTGGGGTCACACAGCAAGCACACAAATCTCAGGTCAGATTTGTATTCAGGTCTTCCTAACTCCTGGCTCAGAGCTCAACTCACTGAGCCACCTAGCTTCCCCCAGAGTCGAGAAGAAAAGTTCAGATTTCCTCAACTATGGGATAGTCATAGGACCTACCTTTCAGGATTGTTGTGAGGATCAAATGAGTTAAAATTGCCCTTCCCTTTCTTTATCCCACTTAAAACAACTTCACTTTCAGTATTTTGAACGCTGAGGTTTTCATCTATGGGCATAAAATCCTGTCCATTATTTCTCTGGCACCTCCTCTGTTTGCAACCTGATCTCTAGTCTTTGGGTTTCTCTCTGTTCTTCAATTAATTGATAAGGTTTTTTAAAATTAATTATTGTTGGGGTAGCTAGGTTTTGCAGTGAACAGAGCTCAGGCCCTGGAGTCAGCAGGACCTGAGTTCAAATCCAGTCCCAGACACTTAGCACTTACTAGCCATGTGACCTTGGGCAAGTCACAACCCCAATTGCCCTGCCTTCCAAAAAGCAAATAATAATAGTAATAATAAAAGTTAACTATTGTCTTAAAAACTAACAAGCAATTATTTCCTCTCCTTCCTATTCTTCCTCTCCCACTGAATGAGAGAGAAAGAGAGAGAAACTCCCCTAAATCTGTGTAGTCTATAGAAGCAAATTCCCTAGCTTGTATGTATGTCATTGTACATTTGGAGTCTGTCCACCTCCCTGCCAGAGTGTGTCATCTTTGGTCCTCTGGGACCATGGTTCATCATCTCACTGATTATATTTTCTAACGTCTAAGCTTTTTTTCTTTTAAATGTTGCCATTGAATAAATCCTTTTCATGTTTCTCCTCAGTTCCTTCTGCATTTTTAACTACTTCTCCCCCACCTATTAACAAAAATTGATTTCCTCTACCCCCTATCCCTCCCTACCACTATGGGAAAAAGAAAAGCAATACCCTTGTAACAAATATGCCTCGTCGGGCAAAACTAACCCCCCCTGGCTGTGCCCCAAAACTCTGTTTCATTCTGTGCCCTGCATCCATCTCCTCTATGTTGAGAAGTGGGTAGCCTGCTACCTTATCTATCCTCTGGAATCATGGTGGTCAAAAAGTAGGTAAACCCCTATTATGCATGAGATCCTGTGCTAAGCATTGAGTGTACAAATAGAAAGAAGGAAGCAACTGCTCCTCTCTCCTGACCCATCCTCCTTCTAATGGCTTCTGCTCCCTTTCCTACACTCAGCTCTTCCCATAATGCATTCTCAAGCCCTTATTCCCTTTCAACCAACCAACTAACATGCATTTATTAAGCACCTCTGTATGCCAGGCAGGCAGTATGCTAGTTAATGATGAGACAAGCACAAAAAAAAAAAATTGAAAAAAAACCTCATCAATTCTCAAGTAGCTAAATTTTAAGAAAACATTTCTTTCTAGTAGTAACCATCTCTAGGGCAGGGGAGGGAGGAGAGGGAAGGGGAAAAAAAAGAAAGTTACACGATAACTTTATTACATATTTAAAAGGAACAGCAAGTTGCACATAATAGATTTGTAGTTTCATGGGCAATTTCCTTTTTAAATTCTGTGATGTGGAATACATATGTTATTTCATAAATTAAAAATTAAAAAAGAGAGAAAGTGCACACACACACAAACAAATAATTACAAAGTAAGGATGAGGTAGCTAGGGAAAAAGTGCCGTTAGGCGCAGCTAGGGGGCGCCACAGTGCACAGAGAGTTAGGCCTAGAGTCAGGAAGCTTTATCTTCCTGAGTTCAAATCTGACCTCAGACACTTACTAGCTGTGTGACCCTAAGTGAGTCATTTAACTGTGCTTTTATTTCATCATTCTGGAGGTTAGATGATCCTCCTCCTTGCTAAGGAAAACACCTCAAACTATGCCTTTGATATCAGCCCCTCCCTTGTCTTCTCCTTGAAGGTCCTGCTCCATTGGTTCATAAGCTCTGTCTTACATCTCTCTCTTTCCCAGCTCCTCTTCCTCTGCCTAGAACCTCTTCTGAGGTCTCTCTTATTCTAAAACAAACAAAGAAACAAACAAATAAATGAATGATTGAATAAAAAAAATGAATGAATGAATGAATAAATAAATGAATGAACGAACAAACAAATAAACAAACAAACAAATAAATAAATAAATAAAGCAAGCCATAAGGATTTACTAAGTGAGGGATGATAGCTGAATGTGTGGCCTCTACGGGGGTATTTCCATTTTAATCTTGGTCTTCCTAGAAATAAAATTTCTGGATACAAAGGAAAACATTTCTCAGGATGGCTTCTCTGACATAATAGTAAATAATCTCATGCAGGCCATGGTGAGGGCCCTAAATAACACAGAAAGTTATTTAATATCACAAATTAAAAACTTGGATTGTTGAAGATATCTGATCCAATCCCCTCATTTTACAGTTAAGGAAACTGAGTCTTAGAGTGATTTGTTCAAGGTCCCAGATAGAAAGTGGCCGTTATCTCCTCTACTTCAAATCAACACAATTTCTGTTGAGGTTTAGGAAAGCTGGGACCCCAAAATATTGACACACAGGGCCTGCCTGAAGGAATTTGACTCAAGCTTTCTTTTAGTCAAAGAAAAACAAGGTTTATTAAAAATCTGCCACATTGGCCAGACTCTTAAGGAATCTGAACATTTGTAAAGCTCATGTAAGTGGGTCAGATTGAATTGGAACACCTTCACAGATGGAAGACTGTGGTGTGAGGGATAATTTGCAGTGAAGTTTCCCCATTCCAAAAAATCAAACCTAGAGTGGCTTCAGCATCCACTAGGCCTAGGTTTAGAAGCCACCTGACCTTACAGGGATCTGGGACTTCGAGAAATGGAGACCCTCCCCAGTGCCACCTCAGCACAAGATATGCCAAATAAGGACAGAAGTGCTTTCTCAAACATACGTTGGGTGATGTATTGTTTCCTTGTTCTGGTACTTGAGGTAGATTGCTGTGCTTAGATCGTACACCTAACTTCCAGCCAATGGAGAAAAAGGGTCAGAAGGGGGCTGGGGGAGAATTCGACATTAGGGCTTTGTAACATTGCCATTTCCTTTTGTAAACTGATTCTCCTCCCTGACCATTTGTCAGGAGGGTGGCCCTTTCTCAAGGTTGTAAATAAATCATTCTTCTCTGCTTCCTGCCTTGAGAAGCCTCTGAGTATTATCTGGGTGAGGATCTCTGTTGCACACAGTTTTTGGGGTGCACACAGTGGGGACAGAGAAAGGGTCTATATGGTATTAAGAAGTGGTGGTCTCAAGTGGGTACAGGTGCAGACAATGAAAGGACAGCTAATTAACTGGAAGGGCTGATTGTGCCTGCCTGGGACCTGGGCCTCCTGGGAAAGTCCAGGGACTTTTCCTTTTTTGGGTCCAGATGCCAAAGACATGAACTTTTCCTTTTAGGGGTCCAGATCCCATCCCCATCATTTCCACAGTACTAAAGTTCATAGGGCCACAGTCCCTTCTCCTCTCCTTAAATTATTGACCATGAGCATTGTCCATTTTAGACAGGGACATGTGGATCCAAGCAGCTAGGCTCCTTCACTATTAGAAAATCAATTTGAGAATTTTTTTAAAAGTTAGTATTTTTTTTTAATTGAATTTGTTGAATTAATGCTCTTCTCATCTCTGAGCTGAGCCCCTGGGTAAGATGGCCAAAGTCCCTAGTAAAATTAGTAAGAGTTCCTCCTATAAGGCTTTCTATCTCCCACCCAGATATTTGCATTGACTGTGCCCTCAGGCCTAGACAGCTCTTCCTCCTCACCTCTGGTGGTAGAATCCCCATCTTACTTAAAAGGCTGTCTCTGGTGCTGCCTCCTACATGAAGCCAGTCCTCTTCTCCAGCACTTGATAGTGTTCTTCCTATCCCTACCCCCAATTAATTTGTATTCTTTATGTACCTCTTTTATTTTCCACCACGAAATGAAATCTCCTTGAGGTTAGGGATTGTTTATTTATTAAACTCCCTAACACAGGGTAGGGGCTTAATAAGTTCTCATAGAATGGCATAGAGTTGAATTGGGTGCATGGGATGGAAGGAGTCCCTAGGATATCTGCTTATCAGTAGCACATTTTCTTGTCCTATTTCAAGAAAGGCTTGTATATTGTAAGCTTCTCTCCCAACCACTAATGACCCTATAAATCCCAGTTCCTTGATTATAAACATATTTCTCCAGCCAAATGACTCCAAGGAAACAAACCTGATCTGTGAGAGCCAGCGATTTGTCGAGCTTTCAGAAAGGGCCATAATTATTCTCATTTAATACAAAAGAGAGAAAGAGCAAATAAAAAAAAAAATCCTGGGCTGGCCCTTGGAAAAGGTTATGCATTTGTCCAACTCCCCAGGATACACTATTCTAAAGCAGATTTCACCTTTTCTTAGACAAAGGCCAACACAAAGGATGCCTATATCCACATTAATTTGTTTCTTTCTCTGGCTGCCTTTAAGACCTATCTTAGGGGCTACCTCCTATAGGAAGTCTTTCCTTATCCTTCTACCAGGGGTTCTTAGCCTGGGCTCTGTGAGCTTGTTTTAAAAATATTTTGATAGCTGTATTTCAATATAATTAGTTTTCATTATAGTCCTATGTATTCAAAACTTTATTATGAGAAATGTCCATTGGTTTTACAAAACTACCCAAAGCACCGAGCACACAAAAAAAGTGAATTCCTGTTCCCAGAACTCAATAGTTCTTCCTTCTCCTTAAATGTTCATGTGTCTATCAGTTTTCATGTTATATCCTCCCAGTAGACCGTAATGTCCTGAAAGGAGGGACCGTTTCTTATTGATCTGTTTTATCCTGGAAGCCTCAGTTCCTAGCACAGTACATTGTACAGAGGGGGCACATGGCAAATGCTTGTTGGATCAGACTGGATGTCAGTATATAGAAAGATGCTAGATTTTCCACCTATCTGTGGTTAGTCTTGAGTAAGCAGTCCCATTTATTCATCTATGTTAAAAAGCATAGTGACACTGCCCCAGAATGCAGTAAGCATGACACAATGGAAAAGGTGTTGGAATTTCCATGAGAGGGCCAGTCTTAAACCCTGAATCTGCTATCTGCTGCTACCTCTGTGACCTCTAGAAAGTACCTGAATGTCTCATTTTCATCATCTGCAACATGAGAAGGTACAAGTAATGACCTCCAAGGACACTTTTAGCTCTAAATCTCCCCTGTTTTTCGGAGGAGGGGCCAAGAATAAAGAATAGGGATGAAGAAATAACAGAGCATTGCTATCTTTGAACATCATTTCATGACAGACTTCATGATAAGTTACATGGCATGATTTGCTAATAAGAATGGATATAACAATTTTATTTGAAGTTTGCAAAGCATTTTACATAAATCAACTAAGTTTGGCCCCATAACAATCCCATAATGTTATCCTTCCCATCTTCCAGGTGTGAAATCAGAGACTCAAAGGAGTGATATAACTTGTTTAGGGTCACATAGCTAGGAAGTGTTTGAAGCATGATTCAAACCCAGGCCTCCCTGACTCCAGGACCTTTGATCATATCTACTATACTATCTATTTATTACATAGAAGTTTAGTGCTGTTACATTGATGAATTTGTTGGCAAATTGGAAAGACCATTGATTGAAAGTCAAGAGGACATGGCTTGGAATTTCATCTAAGCCATTTACCAACTGTGTATTATTGGGCAGGCTGCTTCACCTTGGCTGGGTCTGCTTCCTCCTCTGTACAACGGGCAAAAAATCTCTAAGGTTCCTTCCACTTAGGAGTCCTTTATTCTAGGACTCTGAACCTCCTAGTGCAATTCATTCTTTCAGTAATTAATAATAATAATTATAATAACAAACAACAGGAATAATATATTTATATAAATTTGAAAGTCTGCAAAATATATTCTATATATACGTGTATGTTTATATATATTTACATCGTGTTCATTCCTCCTAAGAACTCTATGATATAATGACAATGATTATTACTTCCACTTTACAGATGAGAAAATCAAGGCTCACAGAGCTAACAAACCCTGCTCTGGTTATACAAGTGTCATAAGTGGAATTTTAGCCTGGGTCTTTCTGAATTGAGGCTCAGAATTTTAAATGCTATTTCGAGTTTCAGAAATCCATACTGGATTTCACAAATTCCCTATTGGAAAGAATTATTGAGGTGATCTAATTCAATTCCTCTCATTTTCAGTTAAGGAAAAAGAAAAAGTCATTTAAATTTATTCTATAAATACATTGTGTTATGTTAAATGGTTTGTCCAATGTCATGGAGGTAGAAAGTGACAATCAGGATTTGAACTCACTCTCTAAACTCTCTGGAATTGTAGGGAACAATATCTTCCAAGCCTAGAAATCCCTAGCCCCAAACATAACCTGCTTTAGGCAAGGGGCATGTTGATCTAAGCTACTTGGCCCCCTTACTAACAGCAATCCCACTTGGGAATGACTAAAAGCTTTAATAAATGTTTGTAGAATTAAATTGAATTTGTTGAATTAATGCATAGCACATCTCTGCTCTGGTTCACTGGGTGAGACAGTCAGAATGCCCCTTGGAATACTGATAGTCAGCCCATCAACAAGCATTTATGGTGTCAGCTACTTGAGCCAGGCACTGTACTAAACATTGGAGAATATAAGGAAAGGCAAGACAGCCCTAGCCCCCGAGAAGCTCACACTGTACATTCTATCTCCCATCTGTAAGCATTTGCTTCCAATATCTCAAAAAAAATTTAAAAAAAAACAGCAAAATCTCAAGGTCATTCAATTGGCCTCATATTTATGAAATCAGGAGACTGATATTAAAAGCTGGTTGTAAAAAGCCCAGAGGCAAGATATCATGGCAGACATGCTACCCTAAGATTGCACACTCTTGCCAACTCTTTCCTGGCAGCTGTGACTTTAGAAAACAATTACTTATGAAACCACTCTTTCCAACCCATTGAACCATCAAATGGTGTGCCTTTTAGTTAGGGTGTGGGTCATACTGTGGGAGCAGGGCCTGCCCCAGACTGCATTGGCTGGCAAGGGCAGGGAAATAAGCTCTGGAAGAGTTTGAAGATGAAGAGACCCAGAGTGAAAGACACAATGAAATGTGGCTTCCCAAATACAGTGGACCCTTTCAGCTTGGACAACTGCACCTGGAGAGCAAGCCTGGCCTGTGCCTCATTTGTAGGGGGGAAAAGAGTGAAAAATAAAAGAACAAAACCAAGAGCCATTTACTTGGATGGTGTGGTGGCTTTTTTCTTATCTGACTTATTGTTTTTTTCTTTTAATGATTTTTTTTCCAAATTAAAGAGAATGCAAGGAACTGGTTTCAATTAAAGGGTCACCACAGAATAGTTGAGGCCAAAGATTAGACCTATTTTTAAGTTGTCACAGACTAATTGGAAATAACCTCTCAGTACTAAGGGAGGAATTGTGACTTCAAGTTTCCTCTTTAACTTATTGAAAAGAGCCATTGGTGCAGGAGTTGTGATAGCTCTGGTGGCCTGTGTCAGCCTGGAAACCTCCTTTTACTTCTCATCCTTCTGGGGTTTGTTCTAAGGGTTATCTGGCTATGTTTAGAACTATTTGGGACAGTGACGTGGGGAGCCATGTGTAAAGAACACTGAACTTGATATCAGGAAGATTTGGCTTCAAGTTCTATTTCTTGTACTTTCTAGGCATGTGAACCTAGGCAAGTCACTTAACTTCTCTGTGACTCAGTTTCCTTATCTGCAAAATGGGGATGAGTGCCTTCAGTGAGGAGCAGCATGGCATAGTAGAGACAAAATCAGCTTTGGAGTCAAGAAGACCTATCTTCAGAGATTATCTGTGTCTTATATTGGACAAGTCACTCAACCTTCCTACCACTCCTAGGCAGCTTTCTACAACTAGAAATTGCTAGTAGTTGTTGATCTTCATTAGTAGAGGAAGTTTCCATACCTTTTTAAAATTCCCTCTGCTAATGAACTTATAGATTCAGACTCCTCTACTATTCTCCCCTGAAAAACAAAAACAAAACCCCTATTTAGTATCTGGGTAAGCCCTCCTAATTCATAGGCAGCTCTCCCAGTAGATAGCTACCTCACTCAAGACACTGTAGTTCCATGTCCTTTGAAAGCATAGCTTACAAGTCCGCAGCCATGTGTTTACTCTTAATAGACAACTAGAGGACATAATTAATTCAGAGCAAGGACATTTAATCAAGTGACATAGTAAGAAAATGTAGTTGAAATTTATTCCATGAATCTGAAGTGTGTTCTCCCATTGATATCTATAAATAAGATAAGTGGGGGGAGTAGATGGACACACAAGGGCAACATGACAATTCACACCTCTGACACTGTGTCAGTATTCTTATCAGATCACTCTGCTAGGTGGTGCCATAGGTCACAGAGTGCTGACCTGGAGTCAGGAAGACCTGAGTTCAAATCTGGTCTCTGTCACTTACCAGCTGTGTAATTCTGGGCAAGTAACTTGAAAGGCTAGGGTCTCCCATTGCATCCAGGGCCATCTCCAGTCATCCTGATGGATATCTGGTCATTGGATCCAGATGTCTCTGGAGGAGAAAGTGAGGCTGCTGACCTTGCACAGTCCTCCGTCACTCCAATCAAAGTCAACTGCAAGTCATGACATCAGTTTGAAAATGAAGGGCAAACACTACTACTGCTATTACTACTACTACTGTTACTGCTACTGCTACACTACTACTACCACTACTACTACTGCTACCACCACTACTACTATTGTTACTGCTATTACTACTACTGCTACTATTACTACTACTACTACAAGTACAATAGGCCTCAGTTTACTCAACTGTAAAATGAATATAATAATAACCTCTACCTCCCAAGGTTGTTGTGAGATTCAAATGAGATAATTTTTTTGAGAGGGAGAGCAAAACATTTGGGGTTAAGAGACTTGCCCAAGGTCACACAGCTAGTTAATGTCAAGTGCCTGAGGCCAAATTTGAACTCAGGTCCTCCTGACTCCAGAGTCAGTGCACTATTCACTGCACTACCTAGCTTCCACAAGATAATACTTTTAACATGCTTAGCTCAGTGCCTGGTGCACAGTAGGTACTTAATAAATGCCCATTTCTTCCTTTCCTTCCCTCCCGATCTGCTCCCCACTAGTTTCAAAGACTCTGGCAAATGCCGCTCTGCTAAGAGTGTAGTCTCCTGACTTTGGCTTACCTGAAATCCTTGACCATCTATTCAAATGAAAAATGGATGCTGCTGTCCTACTTTATCAAGCGCCTGGACTTTCCCCAACTCCTTCAGAAAAGGTAAAAACTGAGAATTCATAAAGAAACAAACAAGCAAACAAACAAAAAAACACAAACGCCCTCTTGGGAAAATTCTACTAGCTTTCCCCCTCTAAATCATGGCTACTGAAGTCTCACTTCAACACAACAAAAGATGCTCAGTCCAAAGCCAAACCTTCTAAAAGAAAGAGAAGGGTACTGCCTATTGTCCTCATGTTTAGTCATCAAAAGAGATTAAGGAGATACTGTATGTAAAAGGCTAAATAAAATAACGAATAAATTTAACACTAAAAAAAGCTATTATTATTACCACTATTATTAATCATAATTATTAAATTTTAGTAATAGTCCTTTTGAGGAGAGGGAACCCCTTTTGCTGTCCTAGGGTCTATGGTCCCTTTGTCAAAGATGTAATTCTTGTGAATATTCTACCAACTTCCCAATTTTTAGACTATAACCATAGTAATATTGATTTGTCTCATAGCTACAAAACAATTTTGGATTTGGAGTATGATACCCAGTTTTCTTTTTATTTATTTTTTATTTTTAATTTATGGAATAAAACATGCATTTCCACAACGTAGTATAATAATTCTTATAAAAAAGGTGATTGCACATGAAAATGTAAATCTACCATGTATAATTCATTGTTCATTTTAAATATACAACAAAATTATCATGTAAATTTCTTTTTTACTTTTTTGTCCTCCTCCCCCACCCCATAGATGGCCACCACTAGAAGCAAATAGGCATATATAAATATATATGTATGTATGTGTGTGTGTAGTATGTTTATATGTACATACATATATGTGTATATGCACACATATATACTCATATAAAATCATTCTATACATACTTTTCTTTATCCGTTATTTATCTAGATGCAGATAGAATCTTTCTTCATATGTCCTTTATGGATGATTTGGATATTTATAACAGTTAAAATACAATGTCTACAAGTCTCTTCTGTTCAGCCACTTAGTTGAGTGGGTAGGTAAAAGCCACATTGGTAAGCTAAGCATGGGGATCAACAAAATGACCTCTTCTAACCACTTAGCTGTGCCAAGAATCTGTTAAAATGCAGATACAGAGCACCCAGAGCCTCAGAGTGGCTTGGGGCCATCACTTTATACCCCAAAGACTTACTTTACAAGGTTGATGTGAGGAACAATAAGACAGCACATGAAAGGGAAGTTGGAAAGTTGAATGCACCACATCACTCACTGTCTGTGATTGTTGCTATCCATAGCCCTATTATTACTATTCCCAAGAAAATAGGGAGGAAAAAATGTGTTATTAGCAGAGAGGGAGGGAAAGATGATGAAGAACACTGCCCTCTTCATGACAGATAGATGATGTGCAGAATGAGAAACACAGTTTTTGAAAGTCAATGTGGGATTTTTTTTTTCTTAACTATGCTTCTATAATACAAGGGTTCTATATATCTTGCATTTTCTTTCTTTGCTTTTTTTCCTTAAGGTGTAGAGGGAAGTGGGTGGGAGCAAAACAAATGTCTGAGAGTTGAAAAATAAAGAAGGGGAAAAAATGGTAAGACCTGCATTCAAATCCTGACTCTTCCACTCAATGAATAGGCAATGATACGTCATATAACTTAGTTTTCTTATCTGTAAAGTGAGAGGATTGGATTAGATGATATTCAAAGCCCCTTACAGCTGTAGATCAATGATTCTACAACTCACAGGGGATTAAGTTGTGGAGACAAACCCAAGAGATAACCAGTGGGCATGTATATGCCTCCTTGGTATCTCCCCAATTTCAAGAGAAACCAAATAAATGAAGTAGGCAGAATTTAGGGGAGGACACGGGCTAGATTCACATGTGAATTGTGATCTATATCTCTGGAGGAGAACTGACTACTGTAATGTCACAGATTTCTTTGAGGATTTGATCCCTAGCAGGAAGGGCACTAGAGCAACTCCGCAAGAATCCAAAGTTTGAGTCCCAGATATATTTTGCTGGCAAGGAATACAAATGTTCTGACTCTCAGTTTGTTTATCTGCTAAATGGGGATAGATGTTTGCATGTACCACCTCTAGGTGGTTGAAACAAAGCATGTGAAGGTACTCTGTAATATTTAATCTCTACAAACATGAACTGCTAGAATGATTTTTTTTTTCATTCTATCATCCTATCTCTCAGATAAATTAGTTCATTTCCCTGGTACCTCTGAATTAAACCACTTAGAAACATGTATATAATGTTCGTAAAGATCAGGCCCTGAATTACCACTGCCACCCTCTTGCTATATACTCTTGTCACATTAGATGAATCAATAGACTGTTCTTGTCATTGGCAGGCAAACCTTAGCATTTATCCAAGAAGTAAAGAGGGGAAATCAATGCTATATCGATGAGAAATTGCTCCTGATGGGCTAGGTAATGGCCCTATCATCTTGTTGCTCACATCTATTAGCTAAATCATTCAAAGAGCCCTTCATTGGCATGTGAAAGAAAGGATCCAGATTTCTAAAGACGGTTAATAAAGCAATAGCTGGCTTCAGTGTGATGGTGCTTAAGAGCTCTCAGGGTGTGCTTTGAAGAAATGTGAGGAGCTCTTAGGACTTCATGATTTGTCAAAACCAAAGAGCCAGAAACAAGCCAGATGCCAAATCCCCCCCTCAGCCTATCATCCTTCGTTAACTTGATGACTGTTGAATCAGCTTGGTGAACACTTGACATATTACAGCTGGGTTACCTATTCTTAGCAGTTTCTTCAGCCCTCTAATTTTAGCACATTGGCTGAATGTGTGCAAGTGGGAGTCAGGGAGCAGAGCTTAGAGCATCAGCACATCCTTCTTCCAGCTAACAAGGGTGGATTTCTGAACCCATCATAGAACCCAGTCATTTACTAATCAGCAAAAATGAAAACACACTTGGAAATTATCCCAATCCTTCCCTGGAAGTCAGGTTCTGTGGAAATAAAAGAATCTTGTTGGAACATTCTATGGTATACTGAAAGAGCTCTAGATGAAATCGGGAGAAACCTAGGCTCTCATCATGCTTTTGGCCCTTATTATGTGACCCTTGGCAACCTTGGTTTCCTCATCTGAAAAAATGGGATAATAATGCTTGTCATATTTGCTTCACAGAGTTGTTAAGAGGATCAAAAATGTCATGAATGCAAAGTATCTCATAGACTTCAAACTACATGTGGTGGTGTTCCTGTCTTGCTATTTCCATTGCTATATCTTCCCTATTCACAGACTCCCTTGTAATTAACTCTATGTGAGATAATAGGTCTTGCTTAATCTTGGGTATAACCTTAGAGAAGATTCTTCAGCTCTCTGGTCTCAGTCATGAGGAAATCAGTACCAAAATTCAGCCCTAATTCCCAGAAACCTTTTCACTAGAATGTGGAGTTTTCCATTATGTCTCCTCCTCCAATGATCCCATTTGTACTTTTCTGTTTACATGTAATGTCTCCATGGTTGAATATAAACACCTGAAGGATAAGGAATGCTTCTTTATTCAATTTTGTATGCCTGGTGCCTAGAGCCATGCTTGGCATTGAGTAGTCATTCAATAAAAGCTTGCTAGACTCAATTGGATCAGCCAAATGTGGCTCAATATTTTGTTTTTTCTTTCATTTTGTATATGTGGAATGGAGAAAGAGGTCAGCAGTACCTAATTTTAAATTGCAAAATGTGCTTTTGGGGGGCTTCTATTTGTGATTTTGCTTTTGTTCAACTTGGCCTGAAACTTGAGTGGTTCAGTCACTATTTATTGTTTAAAATTAATTCCTTGAGATGCAGAACATTCCCAATGGTAGTAGGAGTTCTAACTGCATCATTATATTCCATAAATTGATTTCCTAGGTGTTTGGAATAAAGCAGGCAAAATTAAGATCCCAAACCAATCAAAGATAACAGAAGCCAATAAATCAGTCTTATCTATGGTTGTTAAAAAGAAAAATGACCTCATAATGAGACTTCCAATCAATGCAATAGATGACCTGGGCCTATGAAACTAAAGGCTGCTGATCTCTCCCTACTTTCTGGGGTCTTGCTAAAGGAAACATTTTAACTAAATAAATAGGTTTTCTTCCTCATTATCTTTGCTTCAATAAGATTCTATTTCTATCCTTTGTTTTTATATCACATACATTTCTCACTGCCTCATTGGCTTTTAATTCCCCAAATGGATATGCTTAAAGCATTTTCAGTCTTTTTTTTCCAGTTGTCTGA
This sequence comes from Gymnobelideus leadbeateri, assembly GCA_011680675.1. Taxonomy (NCBI): domain Eukaryota; kingdom Metazoa; phylum Chordata; class Mammalia; order Diprotodontia; family Petauridae; genus Gymnobelideus; species Gymnobelideus leadbeateri. Next base: position 335,281 of record WOXC01008401.1, on the reverse strand, counting down.
CTCTTCAAGACCCCATTTGAGGTTTTCTTGACAAAGATACTGAAGTGATTTACTATTTCCTCCTCCAGCTCATTTTACAGGTGAGGAAACTGAGGCAAACAGGGTTAAGTGACTTGCCCAGGGTCACACAGCTAGTAAGTGTCTGAGGCCAGATTTCAAGTCAGGAAGATGAGTCTTCCTGACTCCCGACCCTGTTCTCTGTTCACTGTGACACACCATCTAGCTGACCATTCCTAAAGTATAGGTGATATCATGTAACACTTCTCTGGTCTAAAAGCTTCAGTGGCTTCCTCTTGCCTCTAGAATAAAATGACATGAAAGGCCTTTTGCAGGATCCTTTCCGTCTATCATATCAAACTGATCTCTTATTACTTATTCCCATCTATTTAGGCTTCCACTCAAACTGCCTGTTTGCTGTTCTGGGGACCTAGAATTCCATTGCCAGCCTCTCTGCTTTGACAAAGGCTCTCCCCCAATGCTTGTGATGCACTTTCTGCTCCCCTCTGAATCTGAGAATCCCCATATCCTTTCAACATTTAGCTCAAGGACCATTTACTACCAAAAAAACCTTTTCCAGCTTTTCCTAGTCATAATACCAACTTTGGATTCAGTTTGTACTTATTGACTTACCTGTGTACATTTCCCTCCAGTAGAGAAGGTGTTAGTTGAGACCAAGTGCTTTCATTTTTGTATTTCTATGCCTATTGGCCATTACATTGTCTTGCAAGAGTGGGTTCTCTGTTGGGGCAGTTAGGTGGTGCAGTGAATAGAGCACCATTCCTGGAGTCAGGAGGACCTGAGTTCAAATCTGGCCTCAGACACTTAACACTTACTAGCTGTGTGACCTTGAGCAAGTCACTTAACCCAAATTGCCTTGCCTTACCCCCTCCAAAAAAAAAGAGTGGGTGCTCTGTCAAATGAACAAAAAAATGTATCCACCACATTTAAAAAGCAAGGGACAAAGCAAGTTTTGTCATCTGGCCAAAATTACTCCATTTACTAATATCAGTGGAGGCAATATGATCTGCATACTTCATCCAAGAAATAAACCCTGGGATTCGGTGTAATGGAAGGGAAACAGAAAGGCAGTCAATAATGCTGTCACTCCAGAAATCAAAGCAAGATGGTCACATGGAGAGTAAATTTGGCAGATGACAGAGCTGGAACTCAAGCCCCAAGTCCAGTCCTCTCTCCATAATATTAATAAAGATCTGTTTGGTGTTAGTTGAAATGACACACAAAATAAGGTGTGAATGGTTAGAATTTAGTCAACAACTAACATGGGCAGATAAACACAGTCATTGCCTAAATCACTGGTATTACATGATGCCTAAGAAATTATTGGAAGTTCATTATGGCATTAAAGGTGGTCCTTGGATCTCATAGCCTGTGACAGGAAAGGGCAACTTTCCCCATCCAACCAAACTTGAAGGTCTTTGAGTACAAACTCAACAGTGGGCTTATTGGAGGACCAGCCTAGGTTTGTGTTTTTGTTTGTTTGTTTGTTTAGTACAGAGAGACTCAGAATCAGTAGTTTGGCCATTCTTCAACCACCCCAATTCATAAAGATACACAAAGCATATAGGTATCATGGTATAAGTAACCAGAAGGACCACCCACAGCAAGAAAATCGCACCACCTTGACCTGTTTCAAAGAAATGAGCAGCATATGTATGCCTCAAGAAGCTTCCAGTCTAATTGGGAGCAGAAGACCTCTATGGCCAAAGAACAATAGGTTATTCACTACTTCAAGGGATTCATGTTCTTATCAATGTGGGTTTTCCCTCCACTGGTAGAAAATGTAACCCATCCATGCCTTCTCATTCTCTGTAACTTTCATCCACTTCCATCCATAAGTCCTCCATATGGGCCCCACCCAGGATGCTTCCTCTAGAAGGTATGTTGACAACTGATGGGTACCAGTGCACTACTCATGTTGATTCCTTTATCTTGCTGCATGACTAACAAATCTCCTTTTCTAATGAGAGAGAGAGAGAGACAGAGACAGAGAGAGACAGAGAGACAAAGACAGAGAGACAGAGAGACAGAGACAGAGAGACAGAGAGAGACAGAGAGAGAGAGACAGGGAGACAGAGAGAGTGGGGAAGGGATTAAAGCTAAAAAGGACCTTATAAATCATTGATTGTCCTACCAATGCATTAGGTAATTTTCCTAGGTCAAATAAGCAGTGAAGCTGCCCTTCAAATTCAGGTCCTTTAATTCCAAATCTAGACTTTTTTTTCCATTTTAATTTTTCTAAGAACATTCACTCATTTGGCAGGTCAATATCTCTTATTCCCTACGATATAAGGCCAATATAAAATAGACTACAATATGCTATAGGAATTCAGAGAAATAAAAAGACCATGAACTTCAGTACTTTGACCTTGCACATAACTACTTGCATTTTGCATACTTTGTAAAAATTTTATTTATTTTCTCTGGGTCATTATAGCTGTGTAGCTTGACCAAAGGGCAGGCACAGGCTAATTAATGTACATAAAGTTATCTGCAAATATTATGTATTGTGTATGAGCTATTACTATTTTGCTTAGTCGTTTTAGTTGTTTCTGACTCTTCATGACCTAATTTGGGTTTTCCTTGGTAAAGGTCCTGGAGTAGTTTGACATTTCCTTCTCCAGCTCATTTTACAGATGAGCAAACTGAGGCAAACAGGGTTAAGTGACTTGCCCAGGGTCACACAGTAAGTGTCTAAGGATGAATTTGAACTCAAGAAGAGGAGTCTTCCTGGCTCCAGGCCTGGCACTCCATCCACTGTGCCACCAAGCTGCCTATAAAAATATATTACTGTTATTATCATAACTAGTATTATTATGTTACTATTAGCCTAGTTGGCTCATTGTCTGGATTGGAAGGTTTAGGATATTTACAGAGAGCTCTTGCTTTTAAGTAAGTCACTCAGACAAAGCTATTTTTACATAATGTAAATTAGGCAAATTTAGGATTAAAGTCAGTGTGGGGGTGGCTAGGATTAGGTTGGAGTGAGAGGGTTAGAGACAGAGACCAAGTTAGAGGTGCAGGTAGATTCAGGTTTAGGGCCTAGAGTTTGCCCCTGGCCATCTTTCTTTAGCCTGTATAATAAAGACATATGCAAAATAATGTCATGAAACCTACTAAAATGCAGATATATTAAAAACTGATAATAAACAGAAATATGAAACAAATGATAAACTCTACTTAGTGTCTTTGTACAAATAAAGACTTAGTGGGCCACCATCTTTTAACTAATATGCTGGATACTGTGATAGACAAACCTAGTGTCAGGAAGACCAGAGGGCAGCTCTGGTCCCAGATATTTAAAATGTGTGTGACAGTGGGCAAATCTCTTTACATGTTTTCTTCAATTTCCTAAGCTTAAAATGGGGATCATAAAGCACTCTGCCTCCCAGAGTTGTTGTGAGGATCAAATTATATATATATATATATATGCTTTTTTGCTTTTTGGAGGGGGGAGGTAGGGCAATTGGGGTTAAATGACTTGCCCAGGGTCACAGGGCTAACTTTTGAGTTTAGTGTCTGAGGTTGGATTTGAACTCAGATCCTCCTGACTCCAGGGCTGGTGCTCTATTCACTGCGCCACCTAGGCACCCCTGAAATAATATTTATAAAGTACTTAGCATAGTATCTGGTACACAGTAGACACTTAATGAATGCTTATTAAAATTTTTAAAAATTAAAAACTAATTTCTCAATGATGTGATTCAATTATTAATTGTATGCAAGATTTCACTTTTTAAATCATGTACCATATACACTAGGAAATGAGACTTTGATTGCTGTCAAACATTTTCATTTTATTACCTCTTTTCTGGATAAAAGAGAACTAAAATACGGTAGTGTTAAAGATAAAATCTAGATGACAAATTCAAATGTATGGAAATGATTTCTATTCAACATTGCCACTTCATCATGGAATTTTAAGTGAATCTGTATTTGTCCTACTTTAATTTCTTCTGTTTTTGTAGTAGAGAGAGGGCTGGCCTTAGAATCTAGATGACCTGCATTTGAATTTTACCTCTGACCTTATCTGTGTGACTTTGAACAATACACAGCCTCTCTGAGTTTCATTTCCCTCTCTTCAGGATGGGGACAATGATGGCACAAACCTCAGAGGGTCATTCTGAAGATCCCAGTAAATAAAAAGTGTCAAGCAATTTGTCGATCTTAAAGCTAAATAAATGTTAATTATTACAAATAGTTTTGTGGACAGCGAGTCGGGAGGCCATTAATATCGTGGTGACATAGCTGTAGATAAGTTCTAATCATGAGTTGTATGATCAGACACCATTGTTCAACTCAGGCAGCCATACCTGACCAATCTATGCCTTCTGAAGAAAAGAAAGCATTCTGGGCTTGTGTCTTATTTCAGCCTATCGAAATAGACAGCCTAATAAAACATCAATCTTATATGCATTATTTTGTTTGGACTGTGCTTTTCCTCTCGCATTAGGCTAGCCACTGCTTTGCCCAAGAATCCTAGTTTAAAGCTAAGAAACCATTACTTAGGCAGACTTCATTTTGGAATGCTCTCCTTCCTTTGCCCAGCATCTTCAAATTCCTTGTTTCCTTGAACTTTCAGTCAAATGATGCTTCCTACACAGTGCAGGGTTTTTCACAATATTCCTTGCTGTTGTGACCTCATTTTGAGGTTGATACTGATACATGTTGATACCTCATTTTAGGTATCAGGAAACTGAAGCCAAGAAAGAGCAATGATTGACTCAAGGTCACACAGGTGGCAAGTTGTGGGTCTGGGAAATCAGCTGTTTTCCATTATCCTCTACTGCCCAGGTTCTTTGTCTCCAAAAATAATATTTTTTCTACTGAATCATGATGCCTCAGCTGCTGCTGCTCCCTAAATTTGGGAAATGTTGCGACCCATCATTGATGAGAAACCAAATACAACTTCCTCCTAAGTTGAAAAATAATGATTTCTTTAAAAAAGAAAGTTGTGTCCTTGACCAAGAAAATTCATGACTAGCCTTCAGGATGGCAGATCGGAACAGAAGCAAAAGCTGGACAGAGACTCCCTGTGCCCTAGGCAAAAGCTAAAAATGCAACTGTCTAACCAAAGTACGAAACCTTCACTGAAACACTTAATTTGGACTTTTCCAAATTTAAATATCTGCCTGCAGGATTTTCTGGCAATAAAAAAAAGTAGAGTTACAAAAAGCATTGTTAACATTTTGCCTTTTAATGCCTATCTTCTACGACCATGCCCGGCCCACAGCTTGCGCTTTCTAAATAAACACTCATTAAATTGGATTAACAATGTTCCTTCCTATGTTTCTCTATGGTAGCATATCTAGGCAGTAGATGTAGACTCTGGTGTCTCAGCGTCAGGAAGGCCTGAGTTCAAATTAGCCTAAGACACTTCACATCCAGTTGTGTGGCCCTGGGCAAATCACTTAATATCTCTCTGACTCAGTTTTCTCAACTGTAAAATGAATATCGTAATGGCATCTATATGTAAAATGGGGACCATAGGTAGCATCTACATGAGAAGATTAGTGTGAGAATCACATAAGATATTTGAAAAGTGCTTAGCACAATGCCTGACACATAGTAGGTGCTTAATAAATATTTGTTCCTTCTCTAGATGTATTTTACTTAACCTTGTCCCAAATTCTGGAACTAAATTGGTGTTTACTTTTCTTAAAGCTACCCTCTCAATGTCATTTCCAAGAAATACTTGTCCCTGGGCTAGAGAAAAGATTGGACTCTTCAATTTCCATTTATGCTCTTTTGTACTGGATGTCTCCCTTGTCTAGAAATAGTTTGACATCGGGAAAAAAAAGTTATGATAAATTAAAATTGTCTTAAAGTGGAGTGAGTTTCTCCAGATGTGATGAGCTCCCCTCCATTGGGGTCTCAGAGGAGAAGCTTCCCCCCTTTGTCAGGCATGTCATAGTGATGATTATATTTATATGAGGGTCGGTCTAGATGACTGCTCCTGCCAACTCTCAAATTCTGTGATCCTGTTGATTTTGAGGATGCACACCGTCCTTGCCCAATCCCCAATTCCCTGGAAATCTCAGCTTAAATGCCAACTTTATGTGAGGTCTTCCCTGAACTTCCCCTCTCCAAGAGATTAGTGCCTTTCTATTCCCCCCTAAAAAAAAAAAAAAAAAAAAACAACACCCACCTGTATTTATTATGCAGGTAAGCATGTTTGTACCATGCCTGGGTTAACTTGGCAGAGGAACAGTCTCACCTTCATATGTTGTTGGGGAAGATGGCATTCCTGATTGATGAGATAATGCTGAGTACCACACTGCATACCACATAAGGGACTTATTTCACTTTGTTGCATAGTTTTCAGAGACACACATGGAAAGGAGAAGCTCCAGGGAGGCAGTCAAGGCATGAATGGCAGCCCAGAGCTCTGGGAGTCAGAGGCATGTAGGGGATGCTGGCCTCCTCCTATTCCTTGCCCTCTGGTACCAACAATTCTAAAGACTTCCAAGAGTGGGGCTTCCTGGATAAGATCATTTTCTCCTCCTGCTTTGAAGGGAGGTCTTCTCCCACTCACAGCTGCAGAGCTCACCTCACCTATTATGGATTCACTGGCATGTTCTAATCTCCAGAACTCCCATTATTGTTTTGCTTGGAGAAATGGATTTACTTGTTATGGTTATTTGTGATCATTTTTGTAAATAGCTTTTGGAGGGACGGGGATTAACTGGTTAGTGTAGATTAAGGGCTACCCTCCACCTTAAGCATAACCAGGGAAGTGGCTGGCTTTTTTTCTGAGCCTATCATACTGGAGAATTTAAGGGGAAGAATATGATGTGATGTGATGTGATGTGATGTGATGTGATGTGATATATAATATGATATGATAGAATATGATATAATATAGTATAGTATGCAACATAACATAACAACATAATATATGTAATATAATAAAAGACAATGTAATATAGTATTATATTATATTACACATAATATAGTAATATAACACATTCTATTATGAGGTATATATGTGTGCATGCATGTATATATACACAAACATACACACAAAAATATACATATGCATACATTTATGTGGGTGGTATATATATATGTGTGTGTGTGTGTATACACACACGCACACACACACACACACACACACACACACACACACAAACAAAGGCACATACATTCCTGATACCCTTGTCAGTAACTGGAGCAGAAATCCTGAACTTCTGTGAGTCTCTCCCTGGCTCCCCACCTCTAGCTAGGCTGCTAATAGTTCAGACACTGCTACCACTTTCTGCAACAGTGACACAAACCTCAGGTCCTATCTGTCTATATCACCCAAAAGCTACATCTGGATACTTAACCCCCAAACCACCACATATAAATCTATATATACATACACACACTATGTATATATGTATGCATGTATGTATGTACATGTATATATGTGTGTACATAGAATATATACATATATGTGTGTGTGTGTGTGTATATGTGTGTGTAAATGGATACTGATTCCTGCCTTCCCTGAAAAGAAGCACCATACATCACAGGACTTGGAAGGTCAGGGAGACTTAGATTTAAATTCCATCTGGCCAATTTTGCTTTTTAAGGCATTCTTCTCCTCATTGCCTTTTTGATCCTCTTCTGCCATTTGAGCACATTCATAAGAAAGTCGCTTAACTACTATGGCCTCAGTTTCCTCATCTGTAAAATAAGGGAGTCAGACTCAATGTCCTCAATGTCTCTTCTAGCTCTAAATCAATGATTCCATGATCCTGTTCCAAACCAGTACTAGCCCCCTCATTTGAGAGTAGTGGGTCTTGCTGTCAATGGAAAAATGAGTGACATTTACTAAATAAGCTATATCTGTGACTGGGTTCTGTGGAAAATCAATAAACAATAGTGATTCACCCAGGCCTGCTTGGGGAATCTGCTCATCTCTGAAGACTTTATTTCAGCCTCCCTGCAGGCAGAAACATCCTGAAATCTCAGAGTGTAGTTCGAGGGGAATGAAATCTATAATTTCACTGTAGGGAAAGAGATAGAAATCAGCTTTTCAATTGTGGGCTGGAGCCATGGCAGTCAATAACCAAACTTGCCTTCCAACACTTAATACAATATTATCAGTAGCTCATGACAGGGGGAGGACATGGCACCAAGGAGTGCGCAGAGAAGACAATGTCAGGCAGTTTGATATGTCCATCTAAGCTCGAAAGGTATCAGATGAGCAGTGGAAGAGAGGAAAGGCGTTCTAAAGGATATCATCAGGAAATAGCCTGAAAGCAAAAAAAATAGAATTATAGATTGTGAGATGCCATGGCATCAAACAGCTGTAGATGATTCTAAGCATCCACTATTCCCTGTGACCACCTGGGACTATTTAGCTTTTGATTTTCAAAATTAAAATTGTTCTGGCTAAATGGTTGGTTCTATATGTTCTAGGTAGACACCTGTGTCCTACTTAACCCAAATTCTCTCCATCCCCTCTCCCCAACTACCTGACACTAGTATCCCACCATTAATCACTCCTTTGGGGTTCTAGCATTGGAGATAACTTGTCATCGATAACTTGTCATTGGCATTGCTGTCCAAGAGGGGTAAGAGGTGAGGTTTTATTTGGTCATGAAAACCTTAGTCTTTCCTACCAGGGCCTGGACACTGAGGAAATGAGATATAGAACTTGAAACTTTGGCCTCTAGAGAAGAAAGGGAAGGTCTCTAGCTAGATATGGTGAAGGAAGCCCACCAGAGTGTGTGGGAAGGGTAGTGGGGTGGGGATGAGTAAGTAGGAGCATGTAGAGAGAGGGAGGAAGTGAGAGAGAGAAGGTAGGGAGGAGGATTCTTTCAACCATGAGCAGGAGATCACTAAGCAACTGTGGAACAGAATGGTGGAGAAGGCACAAGAAAGGCAGACATAATCAACCTGAACATCACAGTTTTCCCAGAACTAGCCCTGTTTACTCAATGTTTACATTTCACTGGATTCCCTCCACTGGCCTCAATCTCAGCTCCTTGACACCTGCTCATGCTGAATGATTCTTGACCTTATTTTATCTCCTTAAAAATGTTTTTTAAGGTTATTTCTGATTAATATTGATATTACTTCCCAGGGACTAGATTTGTTTGGCTTAACAGTACTTACCTCTTACCAAGGGAAGAATCAAACGATTTCTTCCCTCCTCCCCTTTGTAAGAGAGGAGGGGAATAAACATTTATGAAGCACCTACTATGTGCCAAGCACTACAGTATGTAAGCACTTTGCCAGTATTATCTTATTTGATGTTGAAAACAAACCTGTGAGGTGAATGCTGTTATTATCCTCATTTTGCAGTTGAGAAAACGGGCAAAGAGAGGTTAAATGACTTGGCTAGGGTGACACAACTGGTTAAACGTCTAAAGTTGGGTTTGAGATCAGAATGCCCTTTTGGAACAAAGTAGACTAGAGTAAAGCAAATAAAACAGTGGTTGGGTCCTCTACCATTTGCCTCATTCTGACTCTCTCTGCCAAGAAAAGCAGGAACCATTGTAGTGTGGGAAGGAAGATCAGAGACCATGTGAGCTTGCCCCTCCATTTTACAGATAAGAAAACTGAGTCCCAGAGAGGGGAAATGGTTTACCCAAGGTTGCATACATAGAAAAAGGCAGAATACTGATTCAAACTGAAGACCACCCAGAGGTGGGGCAGTAGATAACATGCTGGATCTGGAGTCAGAGAGAACTGAGCTCAAATCCAGCTTCTGGCATTTACTAGCAGTGTGACCCTGGTCAAGTCAGTTAACCTCTACCTGCCTCTGTTTCCTCTTCTGTAAAATGGGGATAATAATAGCACCTCCTTCCCCGGGTTTCTGTGAGTATCAAGTGAGACCCTATTTGTAGAGTGTTTTACAAGTCATAAAGCTCTATATAAATACTCCCTATTAGGTCATATCATGCCAAATTTAATATTCTTTCCACTGTATCCAGACTGAAGTCAGAAATGAGGGTGGAGTGGTTTGAAAAACCAGTGAGGTGGCCCAGTTCTTCTCATTGAATTTGTCCTTCCCTGATTTTCATATCAAATATCTCTGGAGATGGTTTCTGCTCAGGAAAGTCAGATTTCAAAATGGCACTTGGGAAGAGCACGTAATAAAAATGCCCCAGGGCTGTATTTTCAATTTAGTAGATTTTTAGTAGGTTTTAAAGTTTAGCTGCTGTCAAGATTCATTTGTGGGGCCTAGGAGAGTTTTGCAGGAGAATAGGTGAGTCAGCTGATGCTGAAAGCAAGGAACCCTTGTTTAAAGGGAGACCCAAAAGGAGAGGCTGCTTCAGGAGATATCAAAGGGAGTAGGAGGCAGAGACAAAGGGAGGGGTACTAAGGCAGCCCAATGACACTGAAGGGCAAGGGCAATGACACGGAGTCCTTCAAACTATTATGGCCCACCCATCCCCTCACCCTGGGATGGGACCAGCATCTCTAATGTAGTCCTAGGGAAAAACAAATCAAAGAAGTTACCAAGGAATCTTGGCAACAATGGTCTTAAGGTGATAGCTAGAAGAGGGAGTCGATAGGGATCTAAATTTCCTGGGCCCATGCTTCAGGGAAACTCAGGTCAATGTACCAGCTATCGGGGACATAATAAACTAAAGAGTATATATGAGAAAAGGGCACATAGGGCCACTATCCCTTCCCATTAGAGGCCAGGATCCCCCAGGACTGAACCTTGTCTGAACTGTATGCAAGAGGTTCAGAGAAGACAGAATCTTTAATGGAGATGAGTGGGGCACACTGCCACCATAGTCCTGTGGCAATGGCTCTCAATGCTACACCAACATTATGTTTGGGTTGCTATATGGCAATAAAACATGGAACTAGTGCATATAATAAATCCTATGAAATGTGGTATTGTAAGAATTCACACCATTTTAAGATATAAAACATGTTTGTTGGTTCTAACCAATGAAATATGCAGTGAAAACTCAAATAATGAGACTGCTTCATAGGATTCTTTGTTCACAACTAACAGGGACTTGGTCACATATAAGTCAAGGGAAAGACATAGTTGGTGTGAAGCAGATTGTGATAGAGAACCAATATGACCGTAGTTATTGTCACTGGACTTCTGGAAACTCTTCTCCCTGATAATTTGCCTTCAATCCATTCTAGAGAATAGACGATAAGGGGAAGACAATGAAATAAGTATTTATAACAACTGTTAATAACATAATAAGAATAATAATATATTATATATAATGTATAATAACATGACATCTGTTATGTTCCAGGTACCGTGCTAGGTGTTTTACAAATATTATCTTTAATCCTCATAACAACCCTGTGAGATACATGTTATTATTATCTCCATTTTATCAATGAGGAAATGATGGTTAAGTGACTTGTCCAGAATCACATAGCTAGTAAGTCTCTGAAGTCAAATTTGATCTCAGGTCTTCCTGACTCCAGTCTAAGTACTCTATCCACTGTGCCATCTAGCCGCGTCTTAGAGGCAAAAAATACGTCATTGAGGAATTATATGCCATGAAGAGAAAGGCTAATCATCTTGGGAAGGCAAAGGATAAAGGGTAGAAAGCCAGAATGCTCCACTGATACCCTATAGATATCAAAAGAAGTAGAGAAATGTGTGTAATAAGTGGGTGTGTAATAAGTTTCTGACCCTCCAGTGAAATATAAGGACAGTGTTTGTTTCACTTCTGTTTTTGCATCCTGACTACCTAACACAATGGCTGACGTAACATTGGTGTTTAATAAATGCTTTAACGAATGCTAATAAAGAGTGTTTAATAAATGCTTCTTTATTGATCTTTGTCTCTGGTGCTTTGTCCCTAATGGGCATTTAATAAATGCTTATTGGATTGGATCTCATAGCTCATCTGGTCTGTAAATTCTGTTTTCCCTTCATCTCCTTTGCAGCAAGGGAAATCTACTAGAAAGATCTGTGTTGAGATGTTAAACAATGCCCTGCCCTCCTCACAAAATAAAAAGTGCACTCAGAGTTTCTAAGATTAAATCAGCCACCCACAGGCAAGAAAACCAATCATAAATAGAGTTTAATGCTCACTATATAACACAGATATGGTGGTCTCTTCAGTATCAAGTCTATGATACTATGATCTAGAACAGGAGTTTTGGCCCCTGGACTCCCACATATCCTACAAGCAGCTACATTTTATGATATTAACTTACAATGTATATTAAGCAGACTTCACAGCCCATCAAATCAAGACCCAGATAAACAAAGGATTCCTTAAAGAGGAGCGAATTCCGGACTTCCCGAAGGTACTTAGATAAGATTTACTAATATAAAATGGTTACAACCTATTAATCTGGTGCCAAATAAAATATTTAGAAATCATTTCAAGCTTAAATACAATTTAATAGCCCTATTGGCTGGTTTAGGAGAGCACAGGTGCAGGTTCCATGAGGGTCAGGTTGTCCTCAAACCCCTCAAAATAATCATTTTATGGTGAGCTGTCCAAAAGTCTCCTGTTCTGGTAAATGACTATTTCCTTCCCAAGTAAATAACCAGGAAAAAAAAAACAAGAAGACTTGCCACCCTTCCGGACATTGCATCTATGGAATTTCTAGTTCTTGAATTCTTCCTGAAAAGACTTTGACAGTGGGATTAGAAGACTCTCCTGTTCTCCCCCGAGGCCCTTTCACTTGACTGATCCAAAGTGCCTTCTAAGTATTACCTTATTTGTCCCCAGTACGGTTCCAGGACAAGAGCCATTCCTGGTATTTCCAGAGTTGTAATTCCATTTTATCCCATTTCACCAATATTTATTAATCACTTACCACCTATCTGGCACTAGAGGAGATATAGAGACAAAAATGAAACAGTCCCTGCAGATAAGTAAGTATAAAACAAATATTAAGTAAAATCAACAATATTTGGGAGAGGTGGGGGAGAGTCCTAACTCCTAGAGATATCAGGACAGGATGAGTGCAGGAGCTGGTGCTTGAGTGGAGAGCCAAAAAGTGATAGAGATTCCAAGAGATAGAGACTTAAGAAGAAAAAAATTAAGACGAAGGTAAGAGCTTACAGAAAATCATGGGAGGCAAGAAGGGTGATGCCACGCATGGGAAGCAACATGACCTTGAAATGTTGATATTGAGATTACCAGATCTGAGTTTGAATATTGGTTCTAACACCAAGGGTGTGACCTTGGGCTGCTCACTTAATCTCAACATTGCTTGCAACAATGTCTGGCACATAGTAGGTGTCTAGCAGATATTTACTAACTGACTGACAACCTCAGTTCCTTCATCTATAAAATGAAAGAGTTGGACTAGATGACCATGAAATTCACTGATTTACCTGGAATATAGATTATGTGATGGGAAGCAATGTGGAATTAGTCTAGAAAGATAGGCCAGAACCAGAGATGAAGGCTTTTAAATGCCATAAAGAAGAGTTTAGCTTTTTTTTTTCCCTCAAGGTCATATTTAGATTCTTGAGTAATGGACTAAAGTAACTGAGCTGTGCTTTAGAAGTACCATTTTAGCATCTCTCTGGTAGAATCTGAGCAAGGGAAGGCATAGGATTGACCCTGAAAGCCTGAAGTCATCCTGGGCCATACAGGAAGTACAACCCAAATAACTGTGATTGTCAAATATGGCCTCTTCTTGGCTACAAATAGCAAAGATGGTAGGATGAAGGCAAGAGTTTTCATTTTTCTTGTTCACAGAGCAGAGCATTGAAGGCATCCCCTATCCCTGGAATGTTCTTCCTCCTCACCCTTGTCTCCTGCCTTCCTTAAAGAATCATTTAAATTCCTACTTTCCTCAGGAAGAATTTCCCAATCAATGCTAATGGATGACCTCCCATTTCCATTGTATAGATCTTGCACATACCTACCTTGTTTGTTTCTTCTCTCTCTTGTAGAGTATAAGTTCTTTGAGGGAAAAGGCTGTTTTTGCCTTTCTTGATACCCCAACACTTAGTATAGTGGCTGGTAATAGTAGGTGGTTAATAAATGCTTGTTGACTGACATATTTTCTCCATAGAGAGATTGATTGATAAGAATGATACTAGATGATGCTCCAAACTACATGAGGCCTTTGCTACTCCTTCCCAGTTGTTAGTGTTGCCCCTTCCACTAACAACAAAAAATTATACTTGCTTTGTGCATAATTTGTATTTACTTATCTGTGCATGTGTTGTTTCTCCACATGGGAAAACATGGGATGGTAGACAGGTTACTAGACTTAGAAAAAGGAAATAGATTTAAATTCTACCCAGATACCTTGTGTCCCTAGGAAAGTCACTAAACCACTCTGTGCCTCAATTTCCTCATCCATAAAATGAGGGTATTAAATTGGATGACCTCAAGGTCCCTTCTAGCTCTAAATCTATGCTCCTAAGATCTAATGAATCTCTTAGTCTGGGTTGGCTTTTGTGCCTCAGAAGATAGAACTGGGTAGTGAAGCAGAATAATGACAGTAATTAAACAAAGATCTGGAAGAAAAATCTTAAGCCTCTTTATTCCTTAAGGTATTTACTTACTGTATTTAAGAACTCTATCCATGTGGAGCACTGTCCTAGGTGCTAGGAAACAGGTCATGCATTCACTTGGCTTCAAGGAGCTCACTGACTATCCACTCTACTCCTCATTGTAAGATAAAGAGATGGGAAGCAGCCTTACATAGAGACATTGCCTGTGGAATTGGTGGAGTTCTACAAGACTCCCCCCCCCTCCCCCGCCCAGGAAGTTTTTCTCTCAGAATTGCTGTTGCTTTTTTATTAGCTTGAAGAAAAGAGTAGGGGATGGCCAGTGCTAGGAGAGGGTAAGGCTGTGACTAGGAAAGATACCAGCATGTGTGGGCAGGCCCTGGAAAATGGGGAACTCTCTTTGGGAGACTTGAGTGGGGAGATGAGATGGTAGAAAGTAAGAAGGCAGTAAGAGATCCAAGGCAGATTGTCAGAGAAAGAAATGTCTAGAGAGACAGAGAACAGCATCCGTGGCAATATTTCACTCTGGGTCAGGATTTGGCAAGAGGGAACTTATTGAATCAGACTAAAACTCTGTTCTACCCAGAGCCCTTTTTCAGATTTTCCTACTAGGCTATCAGGTCCTTTGTTTTAGAGTATCTCTGAAGAATTGGGCTTAATTCTGAGCACCTCATTTTAGGAAGGATTTTGATAAATTGGAGATTATTCAGAGGCAGGAAACCAAGATGTCGAAGGGCCCTGAGATCATAACATAGGAAAATCAGTTGAAGGAGAGGTTTAGAAAATCCAACATGTGGAAAAAGGCTCCACAGGACAGAATCAGAAGCAGCAGGTGGAAGATGAATAGAGACAAATTTAGATGTGAGTTCTTTGTTCAATCAATCTACTTGGAAAGAGAAGGTTCACACATGAATAGGTAGGTAACAGACATTACAAGGCAGTCTGCAATAAGTGCCAAAGGAGTGATATTGACCAAAGCTATGGGAATGCAGAGGATGGAGAAATCACTATTGACTGCAATAGTCAGCCCGTCTCACTTAATAAATGTTTGTTGACTGACACACAGTGTCACAGTGGAGTTTAGACTTCTATTTTAAAGCATAGGTAGAATTTAGATAAATGGAAAGGAAGAAGAACAGGTATCCCAGACCAGGGGAATAGCACAAACCAATGTCCAGATGTGAAAATGCATTGTTTGTCTCTTGATGAGATGGATTGGAGTAGAGGATCCATATAGTGGAGTATGGGATATATCCTAAAGACAAGACATATCAGGGATGTTGCAGGTGAGGAAATCCCTCCCATCATTGCAGATTGGCACCATCTCTACAAGACAGAGTTTTAGAGAGTTCCCTAGAGCACCTAGAAGAAATGACTTGCTCAAGGTCACAAAGTTAGAATGTGACAGAGGAAGGCTTTGTAGCCAGGTTTCTGTAGTATTGAAGCCAGCTTCCTGCCCATTATGCCACATTGTTTCTAATGGGGCAAAAAACAACAAAAAAAGATCTAGTAAATATTATAATAAGGATGAAAGATAGGTTCAGAGTGGTAAGGTAATAAGAATAACTAGGATATCTGTCTAGGTGCTAGTTTCATGTATATTAACACAATGGCACATATGCATGTTTACATAGTATTATTGAAAGATACAAGGCAATATAAATAATTAACAGTCTTTGGATGGCCTTAAATAGTCATTCTGCCCTGTCCCTAGGAATATTCTAAACTACCCAGTGATGGAAGATTGCTCTACAGAGATCACAACATATGTTGGAGCTAAGGAATCCATCCTCTTGGGAGTGTGTGGCTAAGAGTTTAGGCAATGGATCATATGGAATGGGGACTTAGTTTTAGCTCAACTTGACCTCAGTGGTATTTTCCTGTCAGAGTATTTTCTTCACTCTTAGATCAAGTACTAGGCACATTCCCAGGATCAGGATGATTCATGAAAGCCCATAAAAGTTATGATGTCTCCCAGCTAGAAATTTTTTTTCACAATAATATTCTATAATTGGTCTATAATATACCATGATGACCACATAATAAGCCCTTATCAAACCTAACTATTGTTACAGCCCACCTAAGACATTTGCAAAGATTCCCTTCTACTAGTCTCCTGTTTGCCTTTATAGCTCTTGAAAGAAAAGCATAGGGGTGGCCTGGTGGCGCAGTGAGTAAGAGCACCAGCCTCAGAGTTGGGATGAACCAGGATCAGTCCCGGCCTCAGAAAATGAGCACCCACATAAATAATGACCGGCCATGTAACCTTGAGCAAGTTACTTAACCCCAATTGCTTTTAAAAAAAAAAATAAAAGCATAAAAAGGCACACAGCACACACACACACACACACACACACACACACACACACACACACACACACACACAGATGTAATTTCCATTTCCATCCTCAAAGAGTAAATGTCAATTCTGCAGTTATTGCCAACTGTAGGTTTTCCAAAGTTATTGATTTTTCTCATTAAATGATTAGTAAAGCAGATTCTGTTGAGCTTCAGACACATATTGTCCATGATCTCAAGGCACTTGGAGGTCTTAAAAGAGCTCTATTGCAAATGTTGTCTTTCCTTCCTTCCTAATAGCCACCAAAGTGTACTGGAGAGAGAACTTAACAGCATGGAAGAACCTTTCAAAAACTTAGAATATGTCTTATTAATATAAGACCTGGTGATTTAGCACTAGAGGAAAGCAGCTGAAATCTTGTCAATTAAATAGGTATCAAATGAATCTAAAGGGAAGCTGGGAAGGGGAGGGAGAGGGTAGCCTGCTTTGGGGCTAATAGGATGCAACCAAAGAGAAACCACAAGACTCAGGTTATTTAGAGCAAGTTAAATAGCAAAAGATATTGCTCGTATGTGGCTATTGGTCTTAAACCATTACTTAGTACCTTGAAGAACCTCTCAAGAAAAAGTTCTTTCTAGCAACTCCAGAAGGTGCAGCAGTTGTGATGAGTGGCACCGTTTGTACAGGAGATAGTTATGGAGTATGATGTGCCTCACAAAGTCCAAGTGGTTTGTCCACAGGAATAGAAATCCAATCACTGAGCTTCACTAAGCAGAGGAAAATTGTTTCCTAGAGACTGGAGAAATTATAACTCAACAATCTGAACTAACCTTTATCTTGTTGGAAGGAGACATGCAGAGATTAATTGGTGGGTGGCCATGAAACATCAGGTACAGTGTGGGACCAGTTTCTCACTCACCATTAAACCTTTAAATCCATGACTCTCCAAACTTGACTTTGGTCCAACACACACTGTTGGATTCCCTGCAATCATCCCTTCAGTTTTTGTCAGGCATTACTGTACAGCCCCAAAGTCCAGCAGGACCAAAGCACAAGAATGGTTGTTTTCTTACAGTGTAAGCTCATCACAAGTCAATATTATTTCATCTTTTGTACTTGCATCTAGTGTGTCTAGCATGTAGCAGGTGCTAAATAAATAGCTGTTAGTTGCTTGATTAAAAATGATGATAAACTCCAGAAAATCTCAAGCCCTTACCTTCTTTAAACCTCAAGGTGTCCCTCATCCCCTACCTTTAGCCAGGGGATGTGGACCATTCTCCTTTAAACAGTTCATTAAACAAGAGAATTCACAAAGCACAATTCTTTAAGAAAAAACAAAGAAAGGCTCATAGATCCAGATTTTAGGGGCCATCCCACCCAATCATCTCATTTTACAGGTGAGGAAAATGATTACACAGGTAACAAGTACCAGATATGGGATTTGGACTTCTGATTCGCCAGAATCAGGGTGACCTTTCCACAGAACCATGCCACATCCCCAACTTGCCTTTAACATGGGACTATGCATCTAAGCCTAACCCCGGGGCAATTCTATCCTCACACAAGAAGGTAGAGGTAAGAATGAACCAAGATTATCATGCATGACTGAGTATGATTTTTTCATTTCCTGGAAACCAAGCATCAGGGAGATGATTAACAGGAGCAGCCTTCTTTTTTTGCTCTTAACATAAATTCTTTACTGTAGATGAGCTACTGATTGCCATAGTCCACTGCTTTGATTCTCACTGATTCTATAAGAACAAGAAATACAAGCATGGTGACATGTACATTTTAAACACCCCGGGCCCCCATCAAAGTTGTCATCTCTCCAGAGTGTCAAGATGGATTAAATCCCTTTCCTGTTGTAGTATATACATTTTTTTCTCTGAACCAGGACCTTCAATTTAGAGTGTAATTAGATAAATCAATGTTTCTGGTGGTCTAAATCCATTGGTTATTTTCATGATCTCTACGCCCGCTCCTCCCCCCCCCCGCCTTCTCTACCCTGTCAATATAACTATAGACAGAGAAGTAGGATTCACAGGACTAAGGGCCAACTTGAATTTTTTTTGTCTTCCATAGGCTGCCCACATAGGCTGCTATCCACACAGGTCACTGGTCAATCACCAAGTATTTGATGAGTGCTTCCTGTGTGTCAGCCACTATTCTTGGCTCTCTGGATGGAAAGATGTAAGTTGAAGAATTCCTGCCTTCAAGAAGTTGACATTCTATACAGGGATATGACCAGTACATTTATACATATATTCAAAATACAGACAAAATAAATGCAAGGTAAATTTGGTGAGGGAGAACCAGTAGTTCAGGTAAAAAAGAAGGCCCCTGCTAAGCTGGTTGGGTTGACCCTTGTTGGAAGCTCTGTGAGAAGACAGGGAAAGGAATCACCCAGGAGAAGAGATTGTGAAAGCCCTGGATGACTGGCATAAGAATATATAAGAATGAAGTCACAGATTCCTTCAAAATGGCAAAGAATAATGTATAAATCCAATTTCTACTGTTCCTTCTCATGGATTTTAATTTTGATGACGCCCAACCCAAGAAGGTGACTGCATCTGAATCACTTGGGCAGAGGGGATGTCCCAAAGCCCTCAGCATAGTGAGTCATCAACGGCAGAAGACTGAGGTCTGGAATCTTGAAGTCCAACCACAATTAGGAGGCAGAAGGAGGAAGACACAAAAACATTAAACAGTACAATTAAGGAAGGTTTTCTAACTTACTGAGCAGATAATTGAATCCCAAGAATTCCACTCCAGGCATCAGAGAGCTGCAGGAAAGAGTTTTTAAAAAGCAAGCAGCCCAGAGGAAGACAAAGCCTGGGGGATGGGCAGGGTGGAGAGCTGAGGCAGGATTGGGGCTAGCACAAAGGGAGTCAAGGGTTTGTTTGTTTTTTTTCAGTTCATTTGTTTTCACCAATATGTCTGCCAGTGCATAATATGTGATTCACCTTCTAAGCAATACGCTCATGATAGGTCTTTAAATAAATATTTTCCCATTACTTGTTAATGATACCAAATATCATCTGTCACCTTCCCTGCAATGCCAGGCTAATTGAGTGCTGCAGTAAAAAAGGAAACCTTTTTCCCCCTACATGAGGCCTGAAGAAGTGAATACAAAACAGGTCCATGAAGGCAAGGAGGCCTGGGTTCAAGAAGGTCTGACATATGGCTCTGTGACCTAGGACAAGTCACTTAATAGACAGTTTTCTAAGTGACAGCCAGGGGAAGTGAAGCCAGCTCCTACTGGCTAGAGAGAGTCAGTTGTTAAATTTTCCACTTGAATATTTATAACTCAGAAATCTACAAAGCAGGTCAAATCAAGACCTGACCTATAGTTGTGCTGATTTTCTAGACTGAAGAAAATGATGGAGAAAATGCTAATAATTCAAATTAAACTTAAAAAACAAGTCATTAGTGTTCTTTTTTCTACAAAGAGCTGGTTCTTAAACATTTACCTGTATTCCTGCCCTAAAGGCAGCTATTAAACTTCCTTCTGAAGTCTTCACTAAAAGAAAAGATAAACAACAACAGCAACAAAATGTGAATATTTCCTGGAAGAAGAAAACCAGGAAGCCATCAAACATAAATACTTTGTTCCAATCATATACTCTGTCTTTTGAGTTCAAGCAGAAAGCAGGAATCTAAAGGAAGATGTTCCAGGACAGAAAAGCTTTGATAATAAGAAGAGGAAAGAAAGGATTTGATACATAATGGGAAGAAGCAAATTGAGCAGGAACCATTGGGTTTTGAGCAGCTATGGGTTAACATGGGGATGCTGGGTCTTCAAGTGGAGGAGGGGATGGAAATACAAAATACTGGAATCTCTAGCCTGGATCTGCATACCTTCAGCATAGTAGTGCTTAATCATTATTTCCTCAATTAAAGACTCAACTCCGGTGTCTCCTGTCACAGAGAGCCTTTCTTATTACCATGGATGGGGGTGGCAACCAACAGTGAAGAGTATGCCCATACTGATGAGATCATGGATCCCTTTGAATAGAGAGTACTTACCTTCCTGGAAGTGAGATGATTATGTAAAGATCTTTGCAAATTTTAAATCCTCTGTAAGAGGGGGCTTTTATTAACATTATCTGCATCTTCTACCCTCAGTCAAATTCCCATTACTTGAAGATGTTTTACATTTTTTCATTTGTATCCTTTGTATCCAAAATAGGATCTTACATATAGTAGGAAATGTTTGATCAATGAAAGAATGAATGGGGAATGTATAATTTGACCTGTGTTTCTAGGGCTATCCATATATCCACATAAACTTACAGGTGGTGGAAAACGAAAGATAGACACACACACACACACACACACACACACACACACACACACACACACACACACAATTTCCAAATTGGAAGGGGCCTCAGGGGCCTCATAGTCCAATCCACATCAGAACAAAAATGCCACCTTCAACATATCCAACAAATGATCATCAAGCTTTGGATTGAAACTAGAGAAGTCGAAAGAGTGCTGGACCTGGATTTAGGAAGCCCAGGTTTAAGTCCTGCCTTGGACACTGCTTAGATGTGTGATTCTGTGTAAGTATCTCTGATTTTTTATCTGCCAAATAAGGATAATAATATCCTACCTCCCATGGCTGTTGTGAGGATAAAATGAGACCATCAAAAAGCACTTTGAGAACCTTAAAGAGCTATATAAATTCGAGCTATTGTCATTGTTGTAAAATGTTCAGGGAAGGCAAATCTACTTCCTCCTAAGAAGCCACTTTTGTACAGCTCCATCTATATGGAAGTCTCTGTGTTCATTGAGTAGGAACTTAAGCCTTGAACTATAGCGGTTCTATGTGAATAACTCCATACCTCTCTTCGCCAAGAGACCTCTGGTCAGTACCATGCTTATGCAGTCCTTATGGTGGGCACTGAGGAATGAACCTCTCTTCTATTTTTTCCTTCCCTTAAGGAAGTCCTGATTTCCACAGCCACTACTAGTTTAGTCATCTCCTTCCCAAAGTTACAGTTAATCTAATCAGCCCTACCGGCCTCCCACACTAATCACATCTTCATAAGGTTTAATTTAACGTAATACTGCCCTCTTGTGCTTAGCCACATAAGGGGCCTTTATGAAAAAAGATTGATTTTAATTTTTGTTAAAATCCACAATGCAATTGGCTTCCTCGGTTTGTCAGGCTGGAGGGACACTGCTGGATCTCCCCCAATCTGTTATCTTGGCAAAGCAGGTGGTCAGCCTTGATTTCTGTCCATGACAGCTGACAGTCAAGGAAGCCAAGTCTACACTCAGGAAAACTTAAAGATAAACAGGCAGATGATTTTCCAAAATACAGTGTCAAAAAAATAGGAAATGGTGGGATCCAAATAGAGCAGTAGGGTAGGAGTGGGAGAATGTAGAGAAATGGAGTAAGAAGTCATGTGAGACATTCAGTGGAGACAGTTAATCCATTGAGATACTTGACATTACTCTCCTTCATGTATCTCAGCCATCCTGCCTTACCTGAATTTGGCCTTCCAGCTTTCAGTCTTTGTCCTCCTTCTTCCCTTGTGCCATTGAACATCTCTGGATTCCTTTGAGACTTTTTGGATAATGTTTTCTACACAAAGCCTTCCTTTATCACCTACTTGCTAGTGCTCTCAAACTTCCTCAAATGATCTTTGATTTATTCCTAGGTTTATACATTGTATACCCCAATAGAATGTAAGTTCCTTCAGGGCAGTGACTGTTTTATTTTTGAAAATTTGTCTTCTGTATCCCTAAAATCTACCCCCATACCTAGTACATTATAGCTACTGGATAAGTATTCCTTGAATTGACTTGCTCAATTCAATTTAACTATTTCACAAAGAGGCTCTATTAATTAAAGTACACATAACCACACTGAGAACATTAATTCTTTCTCTGAGGAGTTCATTTCCATATCTTCAGGTTGGATGTTCAGAAATAAATTACTATTCCCATTCCCAGACCAAATGCCAAGCCAACATATGAGTCCCAAGAATGAAGCTGGGAGAGAAAGCTGTTTGTTCAGTAGTTCATCCTGAGGACAAAAAAACCCATTCCTTTTTCTTCTTGAACACTATGACTCTCTCTCCTCCCCAATGCTACTCTTTTTTTTTTTATTTAAGTGGTGTCTTTGGTTACTGCCTTTCATTTCATGAAAAAATAGAAACTAACTGTTATAGGGTTGTTTGTGATAGTTATTTTTTTTTTAAGCAATTGGGGTTAAGTAACTTGCTCAAGGTGACACGGCTAGTCATTATTTATGTGTGGGTGCTCATTTTCTGAGGCCGGTTTCGATCCCGGGTCATCCCAAGTCCAAGGCCGGCGCTCTTACTCACTGTGCCACCTAGCCGCCCCGATAGTTAATTTTTAAAAAACACAATAATTTATGTGGAATAAGGAGCAGAGCAGGAACTAAAGTAATGCTTTGGGAGTCATTTCTGGAGACCTCAGTTTGAGAGATGGTGATGGTAAACTAGAAAGCATTCTGGATTGGGACTCAGAGGATCTGGGTTTGATTCCCAGCTTTAATTCTCACTACCTGTCTTACTTAGGTCAGGTCCCTTTGTTTCTTGGGTCTTCATTTTATTCATTTGTATCATGAAAGGATTGGGCTAAATGACTTCTTGAGTCAATGACTAAACTGTTTATTTGCCTATCACATATTTGATTTTTTTTAATTCTCAAGAGAATTGGGAAACTCACTCTTTCAAGACAATTCTTTAGAGGTAGAGGAAAAAATATCCTGGGAAACTGAAAAATTCTTTAAATTACTTAGAGGATGACAAATATGATCAAGACGATGAACCCCAAAGAAGCCTTTGCCCAGCTTTACCAAGACTTATTTGACAAGATAACAAAGACAGGGACTTCAAAAACTTTATCTATGTGGCTACACTCACTCATCCTGCCAGGGCTGATTAAGAAAGCCAGAGCAGAGGACAGGAAGATTGCTCTGTTTTTATTCATGCACCACCCTCAGGCATGGTCTTATCCACAAATGCGTCAGTCTTTGAAACTGATGACTCTGATGGTGGTCACTATCTGAGCATCTGGTTGTCTGGATGTATGCATGTGCCTGATGGTGGAAAAAATGACAGATATCCCTCTCCTAAGATGCACAACCAGATCACCCTTTGCCTTGTAGTTCTTTTACCTCCTTCCTGCCACTGATATTCCAAATCTGGACAACTCAGTTCTGCCTCAAGGCAGATGCATTCCTCCTTTTGCCTCCCAAGCATTTTCTGGCTTGCAAAACCAAGTTGGTACAGAATGTGGCTTCCCAGTAGCTTACAAGCACACCCAATCTATGTGGGCAGAGCAGCATTGTGTAATTGGTGGGGTGTGGGGGGTGGGAGCATTAGATATGGAGTCAGACAATAGGGGTTCAAATCCCAGTCATTTATTAGCTCTATTGTTTTAGGAAAGTCATGTGACCTACCTGAGGCTCAGTTTTTTCATCTCTAAAATTGAAGAGTCAGATGAGATGACTTCCAACTCTCAATTCATGATCCTAAGGTGACCTGACTGCCCAGAGAAAGTTACTTGTAAGTGTAATGATGACCTTGCAGTTCTTATTAATTTTACTAGTGTTCATCAATGTGACATATAGTAGGCACTTGATAAATGCTTGTCAATTGATTAATTGCCAGGGCCAAGATAAATCTATCCCCCATGATTGAAGTGAAGAAGGTCGACATAACCAACTCACTCTGTCCTATCTACTCTCTTATTTAGCCATTGTCTGAGACAAAAAAGACCTGGAAATTGGGGTTGGGATATGCTCAATAATCCTCTTGGAAACATTTATGCTTTTTATAGGACCATAGAATCTTTGATTTAAGGAGATTGTGGTCTATTTCACTGATGTGGGAATCCTTCATATTGAAACCCAACAGGTCATCTTTCAAAATCCTCCAGTAGGGGCGGCGAGGTGGTGCAGTGAGTAAGAATGGCGGCCCCGGAGTCAGGATCGGCTCTGGCCTCAGAAAATGAGCACCTGCACATAAACAATGACGGCCGTGTAACCTTGAGCAAGTTACTTAACCCCAATTGCCCTAAAGGGGCGGCTAGGTGGCACAGTGAGTAAGAGTGCCGGTCTCGGAGTTGGGATGACCCGAGATCGAATCCGGCCTCAGAAAATGAGCACCCACGAATAAATAATGACTGGCCGTGTGACCTTGGGCAAGTCACTTAACCCCAATTGTTTAAAAAAAATCCTCCAGTGACAGTGCCTGTTTTGTGATGTCAGCTCACACTAACAGTAATTACCTCAGGTGGTAGAAATTACCACAGGAACTTTAAAGATGCTCTCCCTTCCTGAAGGTCAGAGAGGCACCCACATTGGGCAGGAGCCTGCCATTTTATAAAACTTCTAGAACCAAATGCTTAACTCCATCCATATGGTTGCATTTCTTTTTCTTTAACAAGACCCATGATGGGTGTGAGGAACTCTTGATGAGGAAATCCCTTCACCAATGCATATCAATACCTACTCTGCAATTTATAAAATTAAACAGTTGCCTGGTACACTGAGAAGTTAATTTAGAAGACATAGAAGCTTATGTCAGAGTCAGGACTTGAATCAAGTCTTTTTGACTCTATGATCAACTTTCTATTCACTGACCAAGATACCTCCTTGGTCACAATAGATAGCTATAAATTCTAAGTATGAGCATTGACAGGAAACAGTAAAAGAAGATGAAACTTTCTCAAATGAAAAGTCCCATGCTCACCATTTGATTATAAGCTCTGTGAGGGCAGGGCCTATCTTTTGTATTTTTTTGTATTTTCAGCACTTAGCACCACAGCTGACAATTAATAAACCTGATCATCAAAAGTAGTCATTGTGGGTAATTAACTCCTGCCTGTTAGACTGAAATACAATGGGGATCATCCATTGCCAGGCTTTGTGCAATCAGGGTGGGGGAGACAGCTAATCTTTTTTTTTTTTTAACATTTATCCTTTTTCAGAGGCTATGTTAAGTTAGTCTACTATTAATAAATCCCCTAAGATAAATCTTATTGTTTAGGAGATCTTTGGAATAGTCACTGAAGTTGTTTTATTGCTAGTGAATTAGGTACATAGTTACTGAAGAGGAGGGGGATGATTAGCATATATAACAATGATTAACATATAGAAAGTAGTTTTATACCAATTGCTATATAATCCATTTAGGAAGGAGTTAACCTGAGGTCTGGCATTTGTACTAACATTTCAGCATTACCATCTACTATGTAAACACCATAAAATTTCAAGAAATAAACTCTGTAAAAGGGACACACTTTTAATTTGTCAATTCCTAAAGTAAAACTTTTTTTTTAATTAATTTATTAGTTTAGTTTCAGTTAACAAGTTTCAATTCCATAGTTCCTTGATTTTCAAATTTCCTTTACTTCCCTCCCCCCTCCCCACACGACAGCATATAGTCCAGTATATGATCTGCAAATGCATTCATATTAGACATTATTCCAGTTACAAAGGCGTATTGTACTAGGTGGGATGAAAGATGGTAAGGAAGAAATAAAACCAAACAATGAAAAGAACAAGATCATTTAGTTTGCTTCCATCAGGATTCAGGTTCAGTTCTTTCTAGTTATATCTCTGGATGGGGCATTTCTCACTTTCTTGAGTCTTTCGGGATTAACTTATATCACTGCATTGCTGAAAAGAGTCCAGTCTGTCATAGTTGGTCATCACAGATATGGTATGTCTGTGATTGTATACAGATTTCTTCTGATTCTACTCTTCTCGCTCAGCATCAGTTTGTATAAGTCTCTCCAGGTAATTATGAAATCCGTCACCTCTTCATTTCTTATAGCACAATAATATGCCATTACATTCATATACCACAACTTGTTCAGCCATTCCCCAATTGGTGGGCACCCCTTCAGTTTCCAATTCTTCGCAACCACAAAAAGGGCTGCTAAAAATATTTTTGTACATATGGGTCTTCCTCCCACTTCTATGATCTCTTTGGGATATAACCCTAGAAGTGGTATGGCTGGGTCAAAGGGTATGAAATTATTTATAATCCTTTGGGCATAATTCCAGATTGCTCTCCAGAATGGTTGGATAAGTTCACAACTCCACCAGCAATGTATTAGTGTTCCAATTTGTCTACATCCTCTCCAGCATTTGTCACTTTCTTGTTTTGTCATCTTAGCCAATCTGACTGGAGGGATGTGGTATCTCAGAGTTGTTTTGATTTGCATTTCTCTAATTAATAGTGATTTAGAGTATTTCTTCATATGCTTATAGATATCTTTAATTTCTTTCTCTGAAAATTTCCTGTTCATATCCTTTGACCACTTATCAATTGGGGAATGACTTGTATTCATATAGATTTGGCTCAATTTTCTATAAATTTTAGAGATGAGTCCTTTATCAGAGACACAAGTTGTAAAAATTCTTTCCCAATTTCCCACCTCCCTCTTGATCTTGGTTACACTGGCTTTGTTTGTGCAGAAGCTTTTCAATTTATGTAATCAAAATTATCCATTTTGCATTTTATAATGCTCTCTAATTCTTGTTTGGTCCTAAAGTCTTCCCCTCTCCACAGATCTGTCAGGTAAACTATTCCTTGCTTTCCCAAATTGCTTACAGTATCATCCTTTACACCTAGATCATGCACCCATTTGGACTTGATTTTGGTATATGGTATTAGATAATGATCTATGCCCAGTTTCTGCCATACTGTATTCCAGTTTTCCCAGCAGTTTTTGTCAAATAGTGCATTCTTATCCCCCAAACTGGGGTCTTTGGGCTTATCGAACAATAGATTGCTATATTCATTAGCTGCTGGGTCTCCTGCACCTAATCTATTCTATTGATCCACTACTCTACACCTCTGCCAGTACCAAGCAGTTTTGATGACTGCTGCTGTATAATACAGATTAAGATCTGGCATAGCTAGTCCACCTTCCCTAGCATTTCTTTTCATTAATTCCCTTGATATTCTAGACTGTTTGTTTTTCCAAATAAATTTTGTTATTATTTTGTCTAACTCTAGAAAGTAGTTTTTTGGTAAATTGATTGGTATGGCACTAAATATATAGTTTAGTTTGGGTAAAATTGTCATTTTTATTATATTAGCTCTACCCAGCCACAAGCAATTGATATTTTTCCAACTATTTAGATCTGCTTTTATTTGTGTGAGAAGTGTTTTGTAGTTGTGATCATATAGATTCTGGGTTTGTTTTGGCAAGTAGATTCCCAAATATTTTATAATGTCTACAGTGACTTTAAATGGGATTTCTCTTTCTATCTCTTGCTGTTGAGTTTTATTAGAGATGTACAGGAATGCTGAGGATTTATGTGGGTTTGTTTTATATCCTGCAACTTTGCCAAATTTATTTATTGTCTCAAGTAATTTTTTACTTGATTCTCTAGGATTCTCTAAGTATATCATCATATCATCTGCAAAGAGTGACAGCTTGGTCACTTCTTTGCCTAATTTGATTCCTTTGATTTCTTTTTCTTCTCTAATTGCCACTGCTAACGTTTCTAGTACCAGATTGAATAAGAGGGGTGATAGTGGACACCCTTGTTTCACTCCTGATCTTATTGGAAAGGCTTCTAGTTTATACCCATTGCATATAATACTTGCTGATGGTTTTAGATAGATGCTAGCAACTATTTTAAGGAAGGCTCCATTTATTCCTATACTTTCTAGTGTTTTTAATAGGAATGGATGTTGTACTTTGTCAAAAGCCTTTTCTGCATCTATTGAGATGATCATGTGCTTTTTGCTAGTTTTGTTGTTGATATGCTCAATTATAGTGATGGTTTTCCTAATATTAAACCATCCTTGCATTCCTGGAATGAATCCTACCTGATCAGGGTGTATTATTTTTGTGATAAGTTGTTGGAGTCTTTTGGCTAATATTTTATTTAGAATTTTTGCATCTAAATTCATGAGGGAAATTGGTCTATAATTTTCTTTCTCTGTTTTATCTCTTCCTGATTTAGGAATCAGTACCATATTTGTGTCATAGAAAGAGTTTGGTAGGACTCCTTCTTCACTAATTTTCCCAAATGGTTTGTAGAGTATTGGAATCAATTGTTCTTTAAATGTTTGATAGAATTCACTAGTAAACCCATCTGGCCCTGGAGATTTTTTCCTAGGGAGTTCATTGATGGCTTGTTTGATTTCTTTTTCTGAGATGGGGTTATTTAGGTAATTCACTTCCTCTTCAGTTAATCTGGGCAATTTGTGATTTTGTAAATATTCATCCATTTCACTAAGATTGTCATATTTATGTGCATACAATTGGGAAAAATAATTCCTCATTATTTTTTTGATTTCCTCTTCATTAGAGGTAGATTCACCCTTTTTATTTTTGATACTCATAATTTGGTTTTCTTCTTTCTTTTTTTATCATATTGACTAAGGGTCTATCAATTTTGTTGATTTTTTCATAAAACCAGCTCTTAGTTTTATTTATTAATTCAATAGTTTTCTTAATTTCAATTTTATTAATCTCTCCCTTGGTTTTCAATATTTCTAATTTAGTACTAAATTGGGTATTTTCAATTTGTTCTTTTTCTAGCTTTTTCAATTGCGTGTCCAATTCATTGACCTCGCTTCTCTCTGCTTTAATTAAGTATGCACTCAGGGATATAAAACTTCCCCTGAGAACTGCCTTTAGTGCATCCCACAAATTTTGGTATGTTGTCTCATTATTATCATTCTCTTGAATGAAATTATTGATTGTTTCTATAATTTCTTGTTTGACCCACCAATTTTTTAGGATTAAATTGTTTAATTTCCAATTAGTTTTTAGTCTATCTTTCCATGGCCCTTTATTGCATATAATTTTTATTGCATCATGATCTGAGAATGATGTGTTTAATATTTCTGCCTTTCTGCACTGGATTGTGAGGTTTTTATGCCCTAGTACATGGTCTATTTTTGAGTATGTACCATGTACTGCTGAGAAGAAAGTAAATTCCTTTTTGTCCCCATTCAGTTTTCTCCAGAGATCCATCATATCTAGTCTCTCTAAGATTCTATTCACCTCCTTAACTTCTTTCTTGTTTATTTTGAGGTTAGATTTATCGAGTTCAGAGAGGGGAAGATTAAGGTCCCCCACTAGTATAGTTTTGCTATCTATTTCTTCCTCTAATTCCTTTAACTTCTCCTCTAGGAATTTAGATGCTATACCACTTGGTGCATATATATTAAGTAGTGATATTGCTTCATTCTCGATGGTGCCTTTTAGTAGGATATAGTTTCCTTCCTTATCTCTTTTAATTAGATCTATTTTTGCTTTTGCTTTATCTGAGATAAGTAATGCTACCCCTGCTTTTTTAACTTTAGCTGAGGCATAATAAATTTTACTCCAACCTTTTACCCTTATCCTGTGGGTATCCCTTTGTTTCAAATGTGTTTCTTGTAGACAACATATTGTAGGATTATGGTTTTTAATCCATTCTGCTATCTGCCTCTGTTTTATGGAAGAGTTCATCCCATTCACATTCACAGTAATAATGACTATCTGTCTCTTCCCCTCCATCCTATTCCCTCCCCTGTTTGTGTTTTTGTTTCTTCCTTCTCCCTTCCCCTCCTTGGAGTTTTCCCTTTTGACCAACCCCTCCCTCAGTGTTCCCACCCAGTGATCCCTCTTCTTAACCTACCCTCTCCCCTTATTACTGTTTCCCTCCCTTCTAATCCCCCCCTTTAGTCTCCTCTTTTTCACCCCCCCCCCTTGCCCTTCTGCTTTCTATAGGACAAAGTAAGTTTTTATACTTATCAGAGTCAATTACTCCCCGTTTGATTCCAAACCAATGAGAGTAAATTTCAAATATTGCTCCTCTCCCTCCCTCCTTTTCCTCTATTTAATGAATTTATGTGTCTATTCACATTAAAATCTTAAACTTCACTGATTTAAGTTGATCCCTCTTTGAACCAGAACCAGTGAGAATAGTGTTTAAATGATGTTCCTCTCCCTCTTTCTTTCCTCTCTTCTATAGTGTTTTAATGTCCCTTCAGATGGCATATTTTACCTTTTCCTATCTAATCCTTTCCTTTTTCCCATTACAGTATCTTTGATCCCCTTAATAGTTTTGTTTTGTTTTTTTTAGACATCAGGTTAGTGCATTCATACCCACACCCTCTATCTAAGTATAACCCTTTTGAAGGTCATGATAATCATAAAGATTTCAAATATTGACAGTTATCAGCTCCACATATAGGGATGTGAACATTTTGCTCTTGTTGCATCCCAAGTAATGAGCGTGTGTTTGTGGGTGTGGGTGTGTGCGCTTATGCATGTGTGAGTCTGTTTCTCTTGTTTACCTTTTTATGTCTTTCTTGAGTCTTGTAATTGGAGATCAAATTTTCCATCGAGCTCTGGCTTTTTCATCAGGAACATCTGGAAGTTCCTTATTTCATTAAACAACCATCTCCTTGCCTGGAAGATTATGCTCAGTTTTGCCGGGTAGTTAATCCTTGGTTGTAGTCCTAGCTCTCTTGCCCTACGAAATATCAAATTCCAGTCCCTCCGCTCTTTTAATGTAGAAGCTGCTAGGTCCTGTGTGATCCTAACTGTAGTTCCTCGATATTTGAATTGTTTCTTTTTGGCTGCTTGTAGAATTTTTTCTTTAATCTTGTAGTTCTGGAATTTGGCTACTATATTTCTTGGAGTTTTCAGTTTGGGATCTCCCTCAGGAGGAGTCCGGTGAATTCTGTCGATAGTTATTTTATCTTCTGATTCCAGGACCTCAGGACAGTTTTCTTTGACAATCTCTTGGAGGATGTTGTCTAGGCTACTTTTTTCATCATGGCTTTCTGGTAGACCAATAATTCTTAGGTTGTCTCTCCTGGATCTGTTCTCTAGGTCAGTTATTTTTCCAGTGAGATATTTTACATTTTCTTGTTTTGTTTGATTGACTCTTGCTGCATCGTAGAGTTCTGAGCTTCAGTTTGATTGTTTCTAATCTAATTTTTATCAAATTATGGTCTTCAGTTATTTTTTGAAGTTCCTTTTTTAGGGAGGTATTTTCTCCAATTACTTCACTGAGACGTTTTTCCAAGTTGGTCACTGCCTCCCCGATTTGGTCTTTAAAATTTTTCTTAAGCTCCTCCAGGAATGCTATTTGGGCTTGGGACCAGATCATGTTTCCTTCTGTGGTCTCAGGTGTGGGTAGAGAGTCTATATTGTCCTGTGGGTTTTGTTGTTCTTGCCCTGCATAGTATGCTCGAATAGACTTTTTTGCCTTCCCCTTCTCCTTCTCGGCTTCTTTTTTTCCCATTGTGACTTCCTGTTTCTTAGTTTCTCAGGCTATGAGTTTAGGGCCTGATCCTTGACTTTGAATACTTCTGGGTGGCTAGTTTATGGCTAAGTCAGGGAAGTCAATGAGGGATGTAGATGAGTAGGTATGGGTGTGTCTGACCACTTCAGATTTCTGCCTCTATACCCCTGGGGTATAAGTAGGCTTTTGTTGGTAAGGAGAGGTGGGGCTTGTTGGGACCCCACCCTCTCTTCTCTTCAGACTCCTGGCTGTCTCAGTTACACCCCTTCTTGGAGAATCTCAAGCCTGGGGCTATTTCCATTAACTTGGGATTTCAATCTGGGTGGGAGACTTATCTTTGGGTTTTCTGTTTCATGAAGGAGGGTTGGGAGGATTGGAGCAGCTAGAATTTACTTTGCCATTCCAGCCCCTGTATTATACAGGCAGGCAGTTTCTAACCTTCCAGGCTGGGGGCCGAATGCAGCCAGAGAAGCTGCTCTCTCCACTGGGGGCCCAACTCTCCTACCTGACTCCAGTGATCCTATCCGTCCGAGAGATGACTGTGATTCGTCCTCGCTAAGTCTGCAGGCTGGGGCTTTTGCTCTCTCTGCTGTAGTCTGCTTGTCTGCTCCTAAAGTAAAACTTATAAAAGCTACAGTGTTGACTTACAAAAGCTACTTCTCAGTGAAAATCCTTTTTCCACTAATGGCAAAGAACTATTTCTTTCACTTCTCCAAGAAGCATTTTATTTCCAAAAGGCTTTTTGCCCCCAAATTGACCAGGAATCACTCACATAATCGTTCTCCTTTACGACTATTCCCCAGCTGGTATAATTAGAGGAGACAGGGAGAAGAGATACAATGAGTTTGTCAAAGGGTGATAAGGTTTACATAAATGCCACATAGTTGCAGAAAACTGGATGATCTGGGAGAAGCATAGATTTAGAACCTCGAAGATCACCATCTCTGTCATTTTACAGATGAGGAAACTGAGACCCAGAAGTGGTAATTTCATAGTTCAAACTAAGACAGGAAACATTTTGATAATTCTTGCTTTTCTCAAAATATCCAAATTCCTCTTTACTCTCAAAAGATTCCATTTTGGGGCACACATTCCCACATTATGTCAGTTTCTTGAATTTTAAAGGGCAGAGGGAACTGATTGACAACTGAGGGAGACAGAGAAGGCAGAAGAGATCTATAATTCTGATCAATACTCTCTGTCCTTTTCTCCTACTCAATGATATTTGTCCTTTCCCAAACAGTCACCCTCTCCTCCATGGTCTGGAGAGTAGGCTCTTAAAGTCATAAAATTTTAGACCCTATGATAGGGATCTTAGCAATTTTGAAGCCCAAATCCTTCATATTAGAGATGAAGGTCAGAGACATTAAGAAATTTCCCCAAGGTCACATAGCTAGTTGATGACAGAGACAGCATGACAAACTCAGATTCCTTGATTAGTCTGGTGCTCTTTCCACACCAGCTCTTAAGTCATTCACACTAAAGTGTAAATAACTGACAACATCCTCTATTACGTCTTGCAAAAATATTTGCATTTTGAGAAGTGACAAAAGAATGAATCTCTAATTCAGCCTTTCAAGTAATAATGAAGTGGTAAGGGAGGCATTGTTTTGCTTGGGCAACCTTCCCAATATCTCTGAAATCCAAACACATGGGTAAATCTCCTCTCCATACTTGTAAGATGAACACTGATTACTATCAAGCTCAATAAATCACAGAGTGAGACGGAGGAGGGGGAGGTGATATATCTTATTAGACTGAATAGTATATCTAAAACAAGAGCAAAGGACTAAGGGGATGTTACTGAACCTTTGACTATTAGACTGGGAATTTCATTAAATATATAATTCAGTAAAGCAAAATCCTTCTCTGAACTCTTCATGCTCTTAAATCCACTTGATATTTCAGATATTTGAGCTGAAAATTAGACCTGAGGAAAGAAAAATCATTTTATTTCACAAAAATGGGTTCTTTTCTTTTATAGTACCAATCTTAGTTTCCATTAGTATTATTGCTCAAATAACATATATAAGGAAAGAGCAAAAGACTGGGAATCAAGGATGTGAGCTTTGTTCCTGCCTCCAGTTCTGAAGGCCATTCTGACCTGGGACAGCTCAATTCATTTCTCTGTATGCTTCAATTGATGATTTCCACTTTATTCTGTACATGGCTCATCTGGACATAGTTGTTAGCATGTCATTTCCCCCAACATACTGAGAACAGGCATTGTCTTTTACCTTTCTTCGTATTCCCAGTTCTTAGCACAGTGCCTGGCACCAAGTAGGCATGGTATCAAAGGTAGAAGAATGACATTTGACTAAATGACCTCGAAGGCCCCTTCTGCTTTGAAAATTCTAAGCTTTGAGATTTATTATTTAATATTACTTCTCTTCCACTGCAAAGCCATTCTAGGGTTTCATAATAGCAAAGAAGTGCCCATCAGTTCTCAAAAGTTACGGCCTTGGTCACAAGCTCTTATTGGTCCCACAAAGCTAAACAGGTTGAAAGTCCCAGAGG
Source organism: Gymnobelideus leadbeateri (assembly GCA_011680675.1). Taxonomy (NCBI): domain Eukaryota; kingdom Metazoa; phylum Chordata; class Mammalia; order Diprotodontia; family Petauridae; genus Gymnobelideus; species Gymnobelideus leadbeateri. Next base: position 300,775 of record WOXC01008401.1, on the reverse strand, counting down.
CCTGGGACAGAGAATGTGTCTGTCTTTCAGGAATTAGCCTACCAAATGCACAGAGACTCATTACTAGAAGTATACACATATATTTATATATACATGGGTATGTTAATATATGTGTATGTGCACACATATATATGCATCAATATATAATGCATGCATATAAAGTATTACCTATGCATATGCATACATGTATGTATATGCAAAGCCTGGAGACTAATACATATATAGTAAATGTAATATATTAATAGGATATCTGATATTCTTTTAATATACTTATAACACAATATATTGTTAATATCATAATTAATAAAACATATCATAGATAGTCTTTTGAATCAGTCCTGAGAATTTCACAGTGGCAGAAGATTTTCAATGTGGGAAACCCTTCCACTAATAATGATCATTTAAGTTACAGTCTTAGAAAGTTGACTAGGGAACTAAGCAAGAGGGCATGGAGCTTGCTTCCGGTCAGACTGGTGGGCTGTGTCTGAGGCAGAAACGTTATCTGTCTTCTAAACTTCAGGGTTGCCTCTCTGCCTACAATGCTGTGTTCCCTCTCATATAGACCTCTAATTTATGCATATAGGTCTATCACATATTCAGTCTGTGGTGATGGAGGGATTTCCCACCCCAGGACTTCCAGGGCTGTTAAACTGACCAATCTTTCACATTTTCTTGTCAATACACCAATAACTTTTGTATAGGGAATTCATGGTGAGGAAGTTCCTCCACTGATTTAAACTTTCTCTTCAACATAGAATCTTAATATATTCAGTGATCAACAAACTCTATAAATATAAATTCATATTTAGATAAGCATGCATATACACATATATTTCCATCATCTGACTGATCACTAAAAATCACTGGCAGAGTGTTAGGAAGAAAATAAAGGAGAGAAGCATTAACTAGAAGAGATAGAGACCATTTCCTCCCTCAAATCACTGTTGCTGCATTTTCTCCTCTCTCCTGGAGTCCCAGCTGAATAAGAAGGGTCATGAGTATATAGCACCAGGGGAAAAGCATTGTTTGAAGAAAGTGGCTACTCAGGTTTGTTAGAGGAAACTGGTTAAATGAACAAAATTCATCCCATCCATACTGTGACCAAGGAAATGATGGCAAAGAACCAGCATATAAAAGAAAACTGAGTCCTTTTTCTGAAACATGGTTATTAGATAGCCTTAATTTCTCAACTGAGATCTCTTTATGATGCCTTGTATGGTTTGAAGGTAACCCTGAATTCTCAGGATCAATATTAGCAAGGCATAGCCAAGCTAGCTTTGAGACAGACTAAATACCTGTCAACTCAGGACCAGGCTAGGCAAGTTAAAAGGGAAGGGCTAGGGGATAAGCATTTATTAAATGCCTGCTGTGTGCCCAGCACTGTGCTAAACACTTTTCCCAGATTTTATTTCATTTCATCCTCACAACCCTATGGGGAAGATTTTATTAGTTTTCCCATTTTATATTTGAGGAAACTGAGGCATAAAGATTTAGAGTCATTTGTCCAAGTCATTCTGATACTGCCTTGTCCTTGGAGGTTCATCATCAGGTCAGCTGGTTTAACAAAATTGTCAGCAATGGGAACTCTCAGAGAACATTCATTTAAACTCTAATCAACAAGACTGAGAATTTTGTTGTTTAGTTGTTTCAGTTGTGTGTGACTCTTCACAACCCCTTTTGCAGTTTTCTTGGCAGAAATATAAAGTGGTTTGCCATTTCCTTCTCCAGCTAATTTTACAGATAAGGAAACTGACACAAACTGGGTTGTGACTTGCCCAAGGCAACACAGCTAGTATCTGAGGCCAGATTTGAACTCAGGAAGAAGAATCTCTGACTCCAGGTCTGTCACTCTATCCCCTGCATCACCAAGCTGCCAAGAGGCAGAATGGTGTCCTAAAAATTGCATGAAATTTGGAGAACTAGAGGACAGGGGTAGGAATCCCAGTTCTACAATTTATAAGGTTTGTGAGCTCAGACTCCTTTCTATTCTCTAGATTTCAGTTTCCTCATCTGAAAAATGAAGGTATTGAACAAGATGGGCCTCGAGACCTGGATCTAGGATCCACATTGATGGACAGAGGACACATACATTTAAAATTGCAGATCCTTACATTATAAGTGTTATTAAAGTCAGAAAATATTGACCAGCACTTTCCCTTCCATAGGACACTCCACCTTATTTTCATCTATTGATTCTGAGAAAGGTCCTTGATCTTAAGCTCTTACTTCAAACCACCTCTACTTAAAGACCTACCCATAGAGTCAAGGAATACAAGCCAGAATTCACCTTTGGGATAATTTAGTTCAGCCCTCCCATTTTCTAGATGAGTAAACTGAGGCCTAAAGATCGTGAGTTTCTTGCAAAAAATCACACATACTTTCCAGAACGAAAATTTGAACTCAGGGTCAGTGATTCCAAATCTAGTTCTCTTTTCATTACAGAGACCTCTAGTTGACTGTAAGAGCCTCCCCTACTGCTGTCACCTTTGTCCAACATCTCATTACCTCTCACCTGGATTTTTACAAATGACTCCTAACTTATTTCTACATATTCAGTCTCTCCCCCCTCTAATCTATCTTCCACATAGCCCTGAGATCAATCTTACTAAAGCTTACCTTTGATTGCACTGCTATAGTCCTTGGAAATTTTCAGTGGGGGCCATTGGCTTCTTTTTCTGGCATTCATGGCCTCTGACAGAACAACCCCAGACATCTTCAAGCCTCCAGGACCATACAACTGTTCAGTCAAACTGAACTTCTTGATCATCCATGAGCTCACTCCAAACCTGTCTGTGCCTTTTCCCCAGGAACATTCTCCCTGGACACCTTCTTTCCTCCATATCCATGTTTTTTAACTGTAAGAGTGTTTATAGAGTTACAACTGGAAAGGACCTTAGAGATACAGTCCAACGCTATCATTTTATAAGAAACTGAGACCCAAAGAAGTTAGACTGTAAGCTCCTTAAGGGCAGGAACTCTTTCTCTTTTTTTTTCTTATTTGTATGCCCACAACTTAGCACAATATCTGATCTAGGTGCTTAAAAAATATGTTTGGAGCTGAAGTTAGGTGACTTTGAAATTATATTAATCCTTCAAGACCTAGGAAATGAAACCCAGGGAAAGACATAGACATACAGCACTTACTTCTTGAAGCCTTTCCCAGTTATAGGATCATAGATCTAAATCTCAGAGGGATTCCCTCATTTTACAAATGAGGAAACTCTTATCTGTAGACCACTTAATCAAAGTGACTTGACCTTAAGTGACTTGCCCAAGGTCACATGGGTAGTAAGTGGCAGAGTTGAATTTAAACTCAGATCCTGTGCCCTTTGACCAAGGCCACACAAATAACCATAAACACCCAAATGGCACTGATCCATTGATCTACCATGATACTTTGTTGGTATATATCATATATTTAACATATTTGTACTTTGGGGCTTTTGTTTCCACTTCACAGTATTTTATTTTTTCTAATTACATGCAAAGACAGCTTGCAACATTCATTTTATAAGATTTTGAGCTTTAAATTTTTTCTCCCTCTCTTCTTTCTCTCCTCCCTCAATAAGATGGAATGCAATCAGACATAAGCTATACATGTACAACCATATCAAACATAGCTCTACATTAGTCATGCTGTCAAAGAAGAATCAGAACAAAAGGGGAAAATAGCAAGAAAGAAAAAACTAAAAACTAAACAAAGTGAAAATAGTATGCTTTGATCTGTATTCAGACTCCATAGTTCTTTCTCTGGAGCTCATTAGTACTTTGTATCATGGATATTTGGGTTTTTATTTACTTTCTTAGTATACAGAGTAGTAGAAAAGTCACAGAACCAGGAGACAGAAGGTCTGATCCCAGCTAGCTTCCTTACTTACTATTTCCGAGGTATCAGTCTTCTACTTCTGCTCCCACTCTGACTATATCTTGACTTGTTTTCTCTGATGTGTCATCTTCCTGGCCTCCAACTTCCATTTAGCCTTTCAACTAAATATTGTTAGCAGAGAGAATGGAATTATGGACTTCAAGTCAGGAAGACTTAACTTCAAATCCTGACTTACTATCCTTACTATCCTTGACATTACAAGCCACTTGACCTCCCTGAGCCTCAGTTTCCCCATCTGTAAATTGAGAGGGTTGAGTCAGAAGTCCTCTGAGGTCCATCACAGCTCTATATCTATGAATCTGTGGTCCCAGGACAAGAAAGTCAGAAAATGAAGATTATAGCTACTGTTAGGACAGCCAGGTAGCACAGCAGATGGAGCACTGGGTCTGGAGTCAGGAAGACTCATCTTCCTGATTTCAAATCCAGCATAAGACACTTTGTGGCTGTGTGACCCTGGGCAAGTCACTTAAGTTCATCTGTAAAAAGAGCTGGAAAAGGAAATGGCAAACCACTGCATTATCTTTGCCAAGAAAATTCCCAAAGGGAGTCACAGTCAGACATAATTTAAAAATAACTGAATGAGAACAACAAATAATACCATAGCATCTACTTGAAATGAGAAGAACAGACCAATGTAATGAAAAGAATATTGCATTTGTATTAGGAAGATCTGGATTCAAATTCTGAGCCTGACAAGTATTAACCATGTGGCCAGAGGCAAGTCAGACTTTCTCAGTTTCTTGAACTAGACAATGGGAATAATAATATGCTATCAAGTTGGTGTAAGGATCACATGAGATAAAGCATAGAATAAACGATAGATTAATGATCACTATTATTTTTAATTAGTGTAGTACTTGCAACAAGACAGGGGGAGCTCCAATGGGACCTACAACGGTACTTCTGCCCTTTCAGGCCTTTCTTACCAACACAAAGGCAATGAAGGGCACTGTGACCTTCATACCCCAACAAGGTGACCAGTGAAAATGAACTCATTAGCATAAATTCAAAGAAAATGGAGGCACAATCCATGAAATGTGAACCTCTCAGCTGGATACCACTGACCTAACTCTTAAAGTTGGTTCCTTTTACCCATCACCAGAACCCAGTTGATATGGTCCAATCCAGATCTTTGCCCCTAAAGCAGCCAGGGAACAGAGCAGTGTCCAACAATCAAGGGCTGAGCTTTGTCTCTTCCCAGCTCGTGTCACCATGATTTGCAATCCTGTGAGAATGGCAGCTTCTAGAAGTTTTCAAGGATTAACTAAACATCCCTTCAGTCATCCTCCCTTGCCTTGAATTCTTGAGAGTTGCTCTAAGGTTGCAAGGATTCCACCATTTCCTCAGTTGTTTTGTAAGGAGCAAAGTAGGAAGGAAGTATAAAAGTACTCCTTCGAGGGAGTCTTTTATGAGGACAGCCCGGGACTAACCTACCTGAGGAAGGAGGAACACAGTCATTATTGTTATGAATCAGCAAATAGAACTGGTATCACGGACACTTCAGCTAGACATTCAGAGAAATTACTATGGGTTATGATTCACATCAACCCAATGTGCATTTAACAAATGCCTACTAGATGCAAGGAACCAAGGAGTTGCAAGAATAAAAAAAAATTGCTACTTTCAAGATGCTTCCATTCTCATGGAAGGAAGTATGTATACAGGTGAGGAAGCACAAAACATTGCCAAGGAATACAAAGGGATTTCCACAACAGTCAGTCTTAGCTTCGTTGGCTTCCTTCAAGATCCAGCTAAAATCTCAGCTACAGGAAGCATTTCCCAATCCCCCTTATGCTAGTGCCTTCTCTTTCCTGACTATCATCATTTTTTCCTCTTTCTAGATCTTGTTTGTACAGAGTTGTTTGCATACTGTATTCCCCTTTAGATTGTGAGCTCCTTAAGAATAGGAACTGGGTTGGTGGGATTTGATTTGATTTTTTTGCCTTTTTTGGTATCCCCAGCACTTATCACAGTTCCTAGAACATAGTAGGCATTTCTTAAATTCCTGTTGATTTGATATGACTTGATTTGACTTGGAAGAGATATTATGATAATAGAGAGTGCTAAAACTGTATGACCCTGGGCAAATCACTTAACTTTGCCTCAGTTTCCTCATTTATAAAATAAGCTGGAGAAGGAAATGGTAAACCACTGCCAAGAAATCCCCAAAGGGGGTCAGAGTCAGACACACCTGAACAGCAGCAACAGCAACAGCAGCAACAACAGCAAAATAGGAGAAAGGCAGTTCAGTCAAAAGGGTTTTGACTATGCAGAGGTCCTGAGTTCAAATCCCAGTTTTGTTAATTAGTATCCGAGTGATTTTAGATGAGTCCCTTCATCTGTCTCAGTCTAATTTTCCTCATCTGTACAATGATGAGGCTAAACTATATAACCTAAAATCTCCTTTCCAACTTTCCAAGACTTGAGTTTGAATCCTATTGAATATATTGACTAGTAGAGTGATTCTAGCAAAGTTGTTTAACGTTTCCAAGTCTCAGTTTCCTCACTTGTAAAATGGTCTTAGGAATAGTAACTTCCTCACAGGGTTGCTGTGAGGATTAAATGAGGCAACATGTGTAAAACTGCTTTGTAAAGTTTAAAGTACCATGCAGGTGAAACACACTACTGACTTAAACAGTACTGAGAAGGTTCTCCTTCCTCATCCCCCTAAATAGCTCTCTGTCCAAATATAATACCAGAAAATCCCACCTTTAGGAAATCATTCTTTGTGTTCAGAACTCTCTCTCTGGACTCCCTCATAGGAGGAAAGAAAAGAGTGAAAAAAGAAGTGAGGCATGTTGAAGAGAAATCTTCATGGTTATATCTAGGCAGGCGCTCTCTTAGAGCCATTGGAGATTGGGCAGAACTAAAACAGACACTCAAATTCCTCACAAGCCATTGACATAATTGTTGTTATCAGGCACTTGCAGGTCATGGATGTAAGAAAAGGTTTGTGGCAGTTAAAGTATGGCTATGAACAGAGAATCAAGGTTGGTCAGCCTGGGCCTGAAAGTGGACCTGAAATTTGGCAGGAGAGACAAAGTGGGAGGGTCTAAAACCAGCCGAGCAGTCCAGAATGGAAACAGGTATAAGAACAAAAAAAAAAAAGGAAGGCCATGAGCATTCAAGTATGTAGGTGGGGCAAGTAGTACCAGGCAGAAGGCCATAGGTACCCAGGAGTGCCCTGAGCTGAGCTGAGCTGAGCTAAGCACAAGGAGGCAGGGAAAACAGCAGCACGTCTTTGCAGGCAGTTCCTTATGATTCTAAAAGCAACAGGGTCTAGAAATATCCTTCCCTATTCCTTATGAAGTTATTTTAGGAAGCCAATGTGACTCAGACTAACCACATCTTTCAAGTCATCTTGGATTCTGCTAAGGTCACATAGTTCCCGCCTATGCTCTACTCAACAACCATTGTGTCTTATAACAGTCTAATAATAATTTAGTCAAAGGATCATAAAACTGAGGGCCTTACTTAGAAAACTTCTTACCATGCCCACCTCCATTGCTCAGCCCTGGTTTACATTTCTGTCCTCAGCAGTGCACAGAAAACTCCATCTGGATTGGGTTTGGCAGTTTGCAAAGCATCTTTGTCAAAACCAACCCTTGGAGGCAGATATACAAGTATTAATAGTCCCATTTGACAGATGAGGAAATTGAGACTTAAAGAGGGAAAGTGTCTTTTTAATCACTGTCCTATGCCTGGTTTTTAGAACTCAAACAGGGATTATTTATTATTTCAATCTATAAATAAAGATTTATTAAGCACCAATTATGTTCCAAGACCTATATTTTGTACACATGATTCCCCTTGATAAAATGTAAACTGCTTGAGGGCAGGGACTATTTTGCTTTTGTCTGTCCCCAGAGCCTAATATAGAGCAAAGCACATAGTAGGACCTTACTAAATTCTAATTAATTGATCATATCCTAGACACCCCGATATCAATCCCAGTCCTTTTTCTATTACACCCATCTGCCTGTCATTCACTGTCACTTGTTATTGTGGATGTAAAGGGGAGGGAAGAGAGATTGGGTAGTTGGCTAGGACACCCTTGCCCACTTGATTTTCTCCCCAGTTCTTTTAATAAAATCACAGGAGATAAAGGATGAAATACAGGGTTAATGAGGTATTAAGGTCTTAAATGAAGTGGAAAGAAAGGTTTGTACTTTGGTATTACTTTATGATTTGTGAAGAAGTCTTCCAATAAAAATGAATAAAATTGAATGACAGATAGCCATTGACAACAAAGGAGTGGCCACAGCCATTGGATGGTGAAGGACTGGCTATCCTGCTAATGGTCCTTTAAAAAAATACATACTCTAAGGAGGGAGTTGATGCAGTAAGAAGCTTTTCTGCACTAGTAGCAGAGAAGAGACCCAACTATAGAAGAAGAAACTAGTCCCTGAGAGGGAATATTTTATTACCTTTTGGGGGAAGGGACTTTTTTTCAGCTCCCATCAATAATAGGATTGTGCATTAGTGCTACTTGCCCAGGCAGAAACATATGCCCATTGAGGATTATACTCAGGACTTAAAGCAGGCAACAGCTTCAAGAAGGGACAGCTCCTCTAGTTGAAAAGAAAGCAAGTACTGATCACCAGAACTTGAGCTGCAGATAGTGACTGACCCAGGGAGCAAAACTGAGCAATTTGTCCAATAGAGGTGCTATACCCAATGGGTGTATTGTGAGGAGAGAAAAAAACATCGGGGTCCTGAAATACCAGAGATGTGAGTTTCCTTGACTACAAATACTCACTGTGAGTACTAATGTACTCTATGTCTGGATCTTCTATTTCCACTGCTGCAATTTGCAGTTGTGGGAGAACATGCTCCAGATATATAGCTGAATATTCTGCTCCAATAGTTCTTAGCATGCCACCTTAGTTAGTCTTTACTTTGAGATAATTGTATCTACTGACTCACTTTTAAAAGCAAGTACACTGGTGGGGGCTTGTGAGCTATAGTTTTAGAAGTACCACCCCACAGAGTATCTTTAGCATGGAGGTATCCACTCCACCTCCAAGAGTTAAACGTACAAATAAAGGCTGGTGCATAACCCAGAGGGGGTGCTATAAGTAGTATGCTTGAAAATTCTCCATTGTACCAAATATAATACTCTTCATACACATATATAGACACACAAGAGGGGCTCTTAATAGCTGTAATAATAGACTATTCTCTTTGATTATCCCAAAAAAAGGAAACGGGAAATGAGAGGACCTCAGATGTTGAAGCTGTTGATTCTTACTACTTACAGAAGAAGAGGAAACATTCTGTCTGGATTTGCATTTCTTCTATTCTCTTTTTTTCCTGGATTAACCAGGAAGCTATATTTCATAGTTATCTCATTCTGTCCTCTGGGACTAAGAAGACCCAATCAAATCCCTGTTCCATATGACAACCTTTCAGGCTCTTGAAGATAGTTTTCATTGTCTCTCCCCATTTCCCCAAGCCTTGTCCTCTTCAAGCTAAACCCCACCTGGTTCTTGCAATTGTTCCATATATGGCATGTTTTCTGAGCAATATCACCCTTCTGGGATTCACATCAACTTGTCAATGTCATCCCTAAAACATGGTTCCTACAATTGAACACAGTACTGCTGATAGCAGTTGGACCAGGGCAAAGGATGATGGGAATACTAAAACCTGTGTTTGAATCCCATTCCATACACTTATGAGCCAGGTGACTTTGGTCCAGTTCCTTAACTTTGACCCTTTGTTTTCTCATCTGTAAAATAAGAATGATGATAACATCTGCTCACAGGATTGTTAGGAGGCTCAAATAAGATAATAAAAAGTGGTTATATAAATATGTTATTGTTAATTTTAAGGGATGCTTGGCTTCTGCTTTTTTAATAACCAATTAAGAATAATTTGCATTGTAACAGTTTCTAAGCTATGCTGTTCAAATACCCCACAATTATTGTATTGGGAATTTTTTTTGCTCATTTTCTTAGTCTCTCAACTCATTTTTCTTTTTGAATCTTTCTGTTTTATGCCTTTTTTTAAAAAAAACTTTTTCTGTTACATAAAATCCTTTCCAAATATAACCCCTACTCACAAAGCCATCTCTTATAATAAGGAAAGGCAGAGACAGACAGACAGAGACAGAGAAGGAGAAATTCCATAGAACCAAGCAACATATAAATTAACCTATTATTATATTCATATTCCATATCCACATTCCCTCCAATGAAAGGAGAAAAGTGCATTTTCTCTTCTTTTCTTTGAAGTTAAACTCAGTCATCATAATGAAATGGCATTCAGTTTGATTTTTAAAAATTATTTCTGGGGCGGCTAGGTGGCGCAGTGAGTAGAGTGTCGGCCCTGGAGTCAGAAGGACCTGAGTTCGGATCCGACCTCAGACACTTAACGCACACACAAACAAAAAAACCTAGCCGTGTGACCTTGGGCAAGTTACTTAACCCCAATTGCCCTCCAAAAAAAAAAAAAAAAAAAATTATTTCTGTTTAACATTATTTTAGCTGTAATTAATAGTTTCCCTGATTCTATTTAATTAAATTTGCATCAGTTCATGTCTTCCCATGACTTTCTGAATTCTTCATATCATTTATGATAGAATAATTATTACATTTTATTTACACACCATAATTTGCTTAGCCATTACCCAAACACCAGTCATTTATTTTACTTTCAGTTTTCTGCTACAACAAAAGGTACTGTTAACAAATATTTTCGTGTATAGGAGAAACTTGAGGGAGGGGCATCTTGAGGTTTATATCTGCTAGTCTTTTTGGTGGGTTTTTTTTGTTTGTTTGTCTTTCTATGAGGTTTTACATACTGTTCCAGTCTTATTTCAGATTTTCTCCCCTGCATGTAATTTCCATTCCAGTCAAATGACTCAATTAGCATTTCCCCAACTTCTACTTTCTGTTTCCCAACTCCACACCTAGGCATGGCTTTCCATCTATGCCTGGAATCCACTCTCTCCTCACTTCCACTTCTCTGAAAATCCTAGCTAGTAGCTAAAGTGCCTTCTCCTGTATGTTTCCTCTGTGATAATCTTTTCAGTTCTCCATGCTTGACATCTTAAAATCATCTTGTTTTATACTGTGTAGTCAGTTTTTCTAAAGCTCAGATTGGCAAGTTTTAATGTCTTACAGCTTTAGGGATATCCTGTATGTTACATTTACTTATCTAGGTACATATTGTATCCATATGCTAAGGATATAAATTCCTTTAGAGGAGGGACTATTTCACTCTTTGTATGCCTAGTAACTAGTGTATAGCATATCTTAATAAATATTTGTTGAATTAAATGAATTCTTTTTCTTAATTATTAAATGCTCAACAAAAATTCTGTCCTCTAGTAGCTCTAGCCAATCTCTTAAAGACTGTAGCAGAATGAAGGTAGAATTTGAACACTGCACTTCCTTGAGATTACATGTCCAGGTCCATTCTCTTCCGTCCGTAACAGGGGTAGGGAACCTGTGGCCTCAAGACTACATGTGGCCTTCTAAGTCTTTGGATGGAGGACTTTGATTGGCTCCAAGTTTTACAGAACAAAGCCTTTCATTAAGGGGATTTGTTCTGTGAAGTTTGAATTCAGTCAAAGGGCTGCACTTCAGGTCCTAGAGGACTACACATGGCCTGAGGCTGCAGGTGCTTCACCACTGGTCTATAAAATAGGCACCATTTTTGTTTATAGAGGATAGTCAGGTAGAATATTTCATATTGTATTTGTATATATTTTTCACATACTTACATGTGTGAATGTCATTTGCTCCTACAGAATGTAAGCTCCATGAAGGTAGGAGCTATTTCATTGTTGACTATTCCCAGTGTCCAACATATTGCCCAATACATAGTAGAAGTTTCATTACATGTTTTCCCCCAGTAGAATGTAAGTTCTTTGAGGTCAGAGAGGGAATATTTCCATTTTAATTTGTATTTCCAGTGCTTAACAAAACCTCTGCCAAAAAATATTTCATGAATTCTTTTTGATTGGTTGATCCATGGAAATAGTATGCCAATGTTGGCATGCCCAGGAAAGAAAATGGCTGGACAATTTAAGAGGTCTGTGGGGAACCTGCAGCCTTGAGGTCATATGTGACCTTCTAGGTCCTTGGGTTTGGCCTTTTGCTTAAGTCCAAGTTTTACAGAATAAATCCTTTTATTAAGAGGATTTGTTCTGTGAAGTTTGGATTCAAAGGGCCACACGTGAGGACCTAGAGGGTCACATGTGGCCTTGAGGTCGAAGGTGCCCCACCCCTAGAGGGCAACCTAGGGTTGCCTAGTTTTAAGGTTTAATAACCTAAAATTGGTTTAGGGTAACCCTTGATTCTGATACGGCTTTACATTATTACTATCTTCTCTTAAATAGTCACTGGAGTGGAGCAGCTAAGTGGCACAGTTAGTACAGCACCACCAGGGGTCAGTAGGACCTGAGTTCAAATCTGCCCTCAGACACTTAACACAAAAACTAGCCATATGAACTTGGGCAAGTCACTTAACCCCAACTGCCCTCCAAAAAGCAAAAAGACAAAAACAAAAAAAACCCAGTCACTGGAGAACCCCTACTGCTCTTTCACAGTGACATGGTGGGTTCTCACTGGGGGTGTATTTTTGTGGGGGGAGGGGTGCAGTTGTCAATTTTTTAGCTGTTTTACTGTTTCTTCCTCACAGTCAGTGAACCAATATAGTCTGGGATGATTCTTCTAGAGAGCTCACTTTATCATTTTTCATATTTTGTGCCAAAGCTGACAATTTTAGTTTTCAAGGAAACAACTCTCCCTCAGTGAATAAAATAAAAATAAGGAGTGATGGGGGTGCAGGGGTTGACCTAAGTAAACTTGGCAGAAGATTGGAATAAAAAACAAGTTGCCTTATTAACTTGCTTTAAAAAAATGCTGTGTGAAAATTTCCCTCCAGAGAGGTACCTATCCATCCTTTTTTCTCTCATCTAAAATTATGATCTCTCCAAGAGGGATCTCTTATCAGTCACTTGAGAAATGACTTTGCTCCTGTCATGATACTGAGAGATGGGCTTAACAGATCTTCAAGACATTTGGTAGGTGAAAAGTCATGGAATGGAAAATAGGAGAGCCCCAAATATTCTGAATCTGCTTTCTTTGCAAAATTTTTCATCTAGTCAGCAAGAGCACTGGCTCTGCAAGGTTTCTCCCCTGGTAGACAAATTCATTACTTCTGGATTCTCCTGCAATGCAAACATTGGAAGTGTTGATGGTTCTTATTGGGGGAACATTAAGAAAGTGTTGGTTGCAGGGTTTCTGAAATTGCACAGAAACCTTGAGACACACTTAAAGAAAGATACCTCTCAGATTTACATGGTTGCTGTCAACTGTAGACCCCTATAAATTATATAAAATGATGGGAGAAATAAGACATAGTGGAAGGGTTCCAAAGTTACAGTTCATAGAAAATGAATATCAGGGAACACTAAATCTATTACCTACATTAAACACCTCCTCAAATTCATCCCTGGGATGAGAAAGATTATTTTCTACCACATCAAAGCTAAGGAAAGGTGATTTCTGATTGACTGACTTTGATAGACTAGGCTCCTCTTAAGACTCATGATGGAAAGGACTACATATCCAGAAGAATTACAGAGTCTGAATGAAGATGGAAGCAAATTACTTGCTCACTCTTTTTTTGTTTTGTTTCTTCTTTCTCATTGTTAATTCCATTGGTTATAATCCTTCTTTACAACTTGACTATTGTTTAATGTGAAGGTATTCATAAAACCTTCAGAAAATATCAGATTGTATGCCACCATAAGTGGGGAGAGGGGAGGAGAAGATTGAGAGGAAGGTTTGGAACTCAAACACTTGTGGAACTGAATCTTGTAAACTAAAAGTAAATAAATAATAACAACAACAAAAAAAGAAATACTCAACTTCAGCTTTCTAGAAAGAGAAAGGATTGAAAACATGGAAGGGCTGAATTTGGGAGGGACTAACCATGGCCAGAAAAGTGTAAACTTTGTCCTTTTGGACATAGCTAATTTGACATCTCTGATCATACTGAATGGAGGGGCTGAAAATTCTCCTTTTAACTATTTCATTCCTTGAAACATTTATTAGATGCATGAAAGGAAAAGGCATCCAGGGATGTAATGAGCTTCACACCATTTCTCTTGCATGGTAGAGAGGGCCAGCAGTGCAGATTGTAAAGAGATGTAGACATGGTTAGCTAACTCTTTAACTTGGCCCCTCTATAAGATAATTACCATTCTGCTGTTGGGGTCTCTGTTTATGTCTTTTCTTTCCTTCTTCAAGTGAAGGTATATTTGGAGATGAAATGAACTAAACTGAGACAGATCTAGACCGCTAGAGAAAAATTCATTGCTCGTGGTTTGGCCAAGGCAGTATAATAAAAATGAAAATTCTACCTGAGTTAGTTTATTTATTCAGTGCCATACCAATAAAGCTACCAAAGAATTATTTCATAGAGATAACTTTATAGTAAATTTCATCCGGAAAAACAAAAGGTCAAGAATATCAAGGGAATCAATGGGGGAAAATGTGAAGGAAGGCAGCCTAACAATACCAGATTTCAAATTATATTACAAAGGAGAAAATATTACAAGCAGCCAGGAAGAAACAATTTGAATATTGTGGAAACACAATCAGAATAACACAGGATCTGGCAGCTTCTACACTGAGGGATAGAAGGTCTTGGAATATGATATTCCAGAGGTCAAAGGAGGTAATCAGAGGTCAAAGGAGCTGGGATTAAAACCAAGAATCACCTACCCAGTAAAACTGAGTATCATGTTTCAGGGGAAAATATGGTCATTCAGTGGAATAGAGGACTTTCAAGAATTCTTGATGAAAAAACCAGAGCTGAATAAAAAATTTGACATTCAGATACAAGAAGCAAGAAGCATGAGAAGGTAAACAGGAAAAAGAAATCATAAGGAACTTATCAAAATTGAACTATTTACATCCAAATGATAACTGTAACTTATGAAACTTTTCTCAGTATGAGAATAGTTGAAGGGAATAGAAAAAATATGTCTATATAGGAGGGTATATGGGTATATGAATATATATGTGAATATGTGTATATATGTGTACCGGTATACATAGACAGAGGGCACAGGACCAATTTAATAGGAATGGATGATACTAGGTGAAATTAAGAAGTGAAAGAGGAATATAATGAGAGGAAACAGGGAGAGACAGAATGAGGCAAATTATCTCATATAGAAGAGACAAGAGAAAATGGTTACAATGGAGGGGAAGAACAGGAAGGTAAAAGGGAATGGGTCAACCTTATTCTCATTGAATTTGGCTTAGGGAGGGAATGACACACACACTAAATAGGGTATCTCACCCTACAGGAGAGTAGGGGGGAAGGGGATGAGAGGGGGGATGATGGAAGGGAGGGCAGGCTGGGGGGAGGCAAGTTGGAAGCACCCACTTTTGAAAAGGGACAGGATCAAAGTAGAGAATAAAACAAGTGGGAGGTGGGATAGGAGGGAGTGAAATATAGTCAGTCTTTTCCAATATATACACTATGGAAATGCTTTGCATAGCTACACATGTACAACCTATACTGAATTGCTTTATCTTCCCAGTAAGGGTGGGTGACAGGGGATGAAGGGTATAAATCTGAAATTTGAAGTTTTAAAATCAAATGTTTAAACATATACATGTATATATATATATATATATATATATATATACTATTATTAACATTATTTTATATGTAACTGAGAAATAAGATATATAGGCACTGGGGCATAGAGATCCACCATGCCCTATTGGAAAGCAGGAAGAGCTATGGGAGAAGATATGGGAGAGAGCAAATTAGAGGAGGGGATACCCAGTGTGATTGCTATTTTGGGGTGGTGGGTAGGGGAAAAACGGGGAGAAAATTTGTAATTCAAAATCTTGTGGAAATGAATGATGTAAACTAGAAGTTAATAAGGCATTTGATTTTAAAAAAAGAAAAATGTTCAAAGAATTTAAATGGGTAGTTTTCAGAAAAATAAATTAAAACTACCAGTAGTCACATGAAAAAAAAATTTCTCCAAATCACCACAATTAGAAAAATTCAAATTAAAACAAATCTGTGGTACCACCATCACACCTATCAGATTGATATTACAGAAAAGAAAAATGACAAATGCTAGAGGGGATGTGAAAAAACTGGGATGCCATTGCACTGTTGTTAGAGTTTGTGAAGTAGTTCAAACATTCCACAAAAAAATATTTTTGAACTATGCCCAAAGGACTATCAAAGTGTGCATACCCTTTGACCTAGTAATACTGTTAGGTCTGTATCCCAAAAGGATTAAAAAAAAGAATAAATTATCTATTTGTACAAAAATATTTATTACAATTCTTTTTGTGTTTGTAAAGAATTGCTCATCAACTGGGGAATAACTGAACAAGTTGTGTTATATGATTGTGATAGAACACTATTATGGTATAAGAAATAATGAAAGGACTAGTTTTAGAAAAACCTGGGCAAACTTATATGAACTCATGTAGAGCGAAGGCAGTGGAAATGGGAAAACATTGTACACAGTAACAGCAATATTGTACAGTGATCAATTGTGAAGACTTAGCTATTCTCATCAAGATAATGATCCAAGATAATTCCAAAGTATCCATAATGAAAAATGCTACCCACCTCCAGAGACAGAACTGATGAATACTGAAGGCAGACTGAAGTATATTTTTTTACTTTATTGGGGAGGGGGTGGTTGTCTCTGTTTCGTTTTGCTAGATGGCTAATATGGAAATGTTGTGCATGCCTTCACATGTGTGATTCATATCAAATTGCTTACCTTCTCAAGGAAAGGCAAGGGGTAGAAGTGAGGGAATGAATTTGGAACTCGATTTTTTTTTAAAATGGCAAAATATGTACATTAAATTGGGAAATATTTAATGAAATACATATACAAACACATATATGTGTGTATAACATGTGTTTATGGACATGTATATATGAAAGAAACTGGTGCCCAGAGCTGAATCATAATACATTATCTAAGATTTGAGTAGGACAGAGGCCAGTGGGGACTACCAATGAAAAATACCCCACTCTTTTTGACAGAGAGTTGTAGTAATACATGTGTTGAAGTATATGTTATCAGACATGACCAAAGGGCTGTTCTTTTGTTTGTTTTTTATTTTTGCTTTATCTGGGCTTCTTTGTTGCAAGAGAAATTTTGAGGAGGGCATGAGGAAAGGGAGTAGAAAGTGATAAAAAAAATTAAAAAGATCAAATAAAATAATTATTTTAAAAATAGAGCTAAATAGGGTATGCCATCAGAAACATTATTTATAATCTAAAAGTCTAATGCTAGGGGCGGTTAGGTGGCGCAGTGAATAGAGCACCAGCCCTTGAGTCAGGAGGACCTAAGTTAAAATACAGTCTCAGACAAAAAAAAAAAAAAAATTAGCCACATAACCTTGGGCAAGTCACTTAACTCCAACTGCTCTCCAAAAAGCAAAAAAAAAAAAAGTCTAATACTGGAAGGTGTCTATAAGGCAGTATGATCTAATCCTTCTTATAGTCTCCTCTTGAAGATGTCCAGTTTCAGAGATCTCACTACATGTTTTAACAATTCTAATTCTAAGAGATCAGTCTTTAGATGGAACAGAAATTCATCTCTCTTTAGTTTCCACCCATCTGTCTTAGTTCTGCCCTTCTTGACCAAGGGAAACAGAGAAAATTATTTTTCAAGCTAACAAACTTTCTGATATTCAAAGCCAATTATCACATGCTCCCCAAGTCTTCTCTTCTCCAGTGTATAGTTCCTATAGCCATTCTTAATTTGGCAAGATTTCAAGTTCCATCATCATTCTTGACTCTTTCCTCAGGAAACATTCCAACTTGTCAGTGTCGATTCTAAAATGGAGCACCTGAAGCAGGATCCGATAAGATTAGAAAGGGTCTCACAGTGTAGAGTGGGACTGCCATTTCACTTCCTTTAGATACTATGTCTTCTATTAATGCAGTTTAAAATTACATTTACTTTTGTGGTTTCCACATTGCGTTTCTGACTCATTAGTGACCTTGTAGCCCACTAAAATCCTCAAGTCTTCTTCACATGAATTGTTTTATAAGCTCACTCATTACTTGTGCAGTTAATGTTTTTTCCCCTATTAAATTTATTCTTAGACTCAGTCTATCATTCTAATATTGAGATATTTTTGGCTTCTGACTCTATCATCAAATGTATTAGAAGTCACTCCCAGCTTCATATCATTTAAAAATTGGGTAGGCATTCCACCTGTGCCAATAGCATTGATTAGGAATTTTAGCAGAGCCAGATCAAGGGCAGAGCCCTGCAACTCTTCTTTAGAAACTTCCTGCACCTTGACATAGATGAATTGACCACCATGTCTGAGTCCAACCATTTAATCAGTTCTGAAACCACCTAATTGCTATCATCTCCTTTTCTCATAAGGAAGTTCTGAGAGACATTGGCAAATACCTTGTCAAAATCCAGTCATGCCATACTACGTCCCCATTATGTCCCTAATATACAGTGTATTAATACTGTCAAAAGAAGAAATGAGCTTAATTTGACGTAATTTATTTTTGATGAACCCCTGTTGGATTATAGCAACCTCTATATCCCTTTCTAAGTGATCATGGATTTCAAAAATCCATCTTCGAATCTTGGAGGAATCAATGCCAAGCTCACTGGCCTATCGTATGACATACCCAGTGCTGACTCTCTCTTTGGAGTTCAGGCAATTGTGACCTCTCTCTAGCTTCGTAGCACCTCTTTCATTTCCCACAATTCTCACAGATATATCAGTAGTTTCTCCAAACAAAGGGACTTGGACATATCTAGAGTATCTAGGTTCTGTTTCATCATCATATCTTGGGTTTCAAGTCACTTTCTATACTTTAACCTCCTCTAAGATATTAACTTTCAATCAATAGTGGCAATTAAAAAGAGGTAACACTGTATGCTTCCTGCTAAGACATTCTCTTAACCCCTGGGGATTTCTAGGTTTTCCAAGCTTCTTCTGCAAAAGTGATTTGTTCCCATTCACCCAACTCACCAGAGGTGGGCAGTGGTCTTCAGGTTTCATAGGTCTTAGGAGGTTTTTTGTCACCCCTCAAATAAACACCCTAGAAAAAGAGCCCATTTTGAGCTAGAAATTGATCCAATCATTTGGGAAGGTAGCTTAAAATAAGGCAATACAAGTCACTATGCTGTAATGCTCTTTGATAGAGAGCTCTTACTAATAGGCAAATATACCAAGGAAGCCATGGAGAGGGAAATACCCAGTATATAACAAAAATATCCATGGTAGCATTTCTGTTGACAGCATAAAAAATAAATAAATATGTAAACTAGAATGAAAGAGGATATCTATTAGTTGGGGAATGGAAGAACATATTGGGATGTATCAATACAAAGGAATATTATTGTGTCACAAGAAATGATGAAGAATTCTGAAAAATATGGGAATAGTCAGTGAAACAAGCAGAACTGGACCAATACACATCATGACAGTAATAGTGGAAATGAAAATAATGCTAATGGATATCTACCAAATGCAGTGCCCAATTTTGATACTGGAGAAGAAATAAAGCATTTCCCTCCTTTTGGTGGAAGCATGAATTTGGCAAAGGGAGTTAGTAATATGAGTATAGAATGTTGTATATTGATGGATATTATCACTATATTGATCAATTAACTATTTTTCTTTGTTGCAAGAGAGGGCTTCATGGGTTGGGGCTTATTAAGAAATGATGTAAAAACAAAAATCATCACTAAAATTTCATTTTAAATGAATAAAAGAAAATAGTCCACTACAAATTTTTCACATCAGATTTACATTTGACCACCTACCTACATCTCAACTAAGCTGTCTGAACAGAATACAATTCAATATTGGTACATTGCAGTTTTTAAAAAACGATAGGTTTCAGGATTAAGGAGGTGATAGTTTCACAGTCATCTATCCTGGTCACAATCTCTGGCACGTTGTGTTAAACTCTAAAGGTTGTGTTTTTTTTTGGTGGGGGGGAGGGAGAAACATTGATAAGCTGGATGCCATCCAGAAGAGTACAACCAGTATGACAAAGCTTAAGCTTATGCCATATGAGGACTGGTTGAAGGAAATGAGAAGATTTAATCTGAAGACTTAAAGGTCTTAAAATAGGTGTCTTCAAGCATTTAAAGAGATGCCCTATGGAAGAGAAATTAGATTTATTCTAGGAGTAATGGGTGGAAATTGCAGGAGTAGCTTTTATCTTGACATAAGGAAAAAACCCTTTCTAACAATTAGAGCTACCCAGAAATAAAATGGGCCAATTTGGGAGGGTGTAACTTCCCGATTAATAGAAAGCTCCAAGTAAATATTGGCCATTTGGGGAGGTAGGTTAGTAAAGGGGTTGGGTTAGCCAAGATAGCCACCAAGGTCAATTATAACTCTGAGATTCCACAATTCCATATTATAATAGCACTCAGCAAGATCCTCCAAATTCCTGTTCCTTTCCTCTGTGATCTCCTGAAATTGCAATATGATACACAACATTTGATGCCTAAGATTTCTGAGAATTCTAGTTCTTATGCCCTTTGCTACTTCTCAAATTCCACATCACTGAGGCTAATTAGTCCTAGAAAGCATTGCCCAAATACCCATCAAGGCCACACAAGAGGTAACAATACAATAAGCAAACTGATTGAGTTGGATTACAAACGCTGTGCAAATAACAAGGAAGAAGATTAAACAGAGGAATCCTCAATCCCCAAATACATGTGAGTATAACCTCCTGTAGTTCTGATAAAGGATCATAACAATATTTATTTACATAAATTTATATGTTATCATAATGATCATATTTATAGAACGCTTTAAGGTTCATGAAGTGTTTTGCATACATTATCCCATGTTATCTCCAAAACAACTCTGTGGGGCAGGTGCTATTGTTATATTCATTTCACAGATGAGGGAACTGAGACTTAGGATGGTTTAATCACTTGTCAAGAGTTGCAAAACTAGTACGTGTCAGGCAGGATTTGAATTGAGGTCGCTCTAAGGCTAGTACTCCAACACCGGGTAACACTGGGCCTCTTACTATTCTAGAGTGATGTGGAGGAAAAATTTTTGAGGGAATAGAAAAACTATGCTTCAGGGAATGATGGGTGAGGTGATCATGTGTCACCCATTGGCATGTTCTTTTTATTAAAAAAATGCATTTATTTATTTTTAGTTTACAACATTCAGTCCCAAAATCCCTTGAATTACAAATTTTCTCCTCCTGCCTCTCCTTCCCCCTCCCATCCCCCATGGAAGCATGTAATCAAATATAGGGTCTACAAATACCTTCACATTAAACATCAGTCAAGTTGTAAAGAAGGATTATAAACAATGGAGTGAACAATGAGAAAGAAGAAGCAAAACAAAACACAAAAGAGAGGGAGCAAGTAGTTTGCTTCAATCTGCATTCAGACTCTGTAGGTCTTCCTCTGGATGTGGATATCTCTTGCCATCGTGAGTCTTTTGTAGTTGTCTTAGAACCTTGCATTGCTGAGAGGAGCCCAGTCTATTAAAGTTAGTTGTCACACACAGATGCGTCTATAATTGTGTAAAAAGTTCTGGTTCTGCTCAGCATCAGTTTATATAAGTCTCTCCAGGTTGTTATGAAGTCTGTCTGCTTCTCATTTCTTATGGCACAATAGTATTCCATTACATTCATATACCACAACTTGTTTTGTCACTCCCCAATTGCCCCCCTTGATTTCCAATTCTTTGCCACCACAGAAAGAGCCGCTATAAATATTTTTGTGCATATCGGTCCTTTTCCCACTTCTGTGATCCCTTTGGGATACAGCCCTACAAGTGGTATTGCTAGGTCAAAGGGTATCCACTTTTTTTATAGCCCTTTGGTCATGGTTCCAGATTGCTCTCCAGAATGGTTGGATCAGTTCACAACTCCACCAATAATCATTGTCATGTTCTTAATAGCCATTGTAGAGAGAGTTGCTCATCTCTCAGGAAAGACTAGAATCTTCTGAAGTCCCTTGGCATGCATCTGGGACTCACAGTTTCGGAGAATGATGGCAGTACCACTCTGTGCACTTCCTACTTCCATTTCTCCATTTCAATCGCAGCTGCTTAGGAATATTCTAGAGCTTAAGACACTTCAAACCCAGTCACTTCTCCAAGACAATTCCCATCTCCTATTTTCTTTTACTTTTCCCATGGCTCCTCTTATCTTTCATTTCCAAGTTCACACTGCCTGACATCCTCTCATCCTAACACAAAATTCAGGGAATTCTGATGTCCTTGACTTTCCCAGATGAATAACACCCTTCCTGCCTTGTCATTGTGGACCTGAAGCTGCACAAAAGAACTTCCATTGAGGACAGTCTGCCCCTGGCACAGGACACAATTACTGTAATGCAAAGCAGAAGGCTGTTAGTACATAAAAGAAGTCTTTGCTGATCCCCCTGAAAGCTGGTGTCCTCCCTCCTGTTGATTAGCTCTGATTTGTCCTGTATTTATCTTTTTTGTACATAGCTGTTTACACAATTAGACTGTGAACTTCTTGAGATCAGGTACTGTCTTCAGATGCTTTTTATATCCCCAGCTCTTAGCACAGTATGTGGCATATACTAAGCACTTAATAAATGCTAATGAACTGACTGATAGTAAATAAAAGAAACATGAAAGATAATAGTTATGAGGGCTCTGAGGCAGGAGCAAATATTTCTAGATAGGAAGAAGAGGTCAGGGAAGGACTAATGGAGGAGGTGGCATTTGAACTTGACCTCAAACAACTGGCAGGATTTTAACAAAGACAGGGTTGGGCACTCCAGCTTTGGGGAACAAGAGCAAAGGCACTGATATAGAAGGGAAAATAAGATTTACAGAAGTAGATGGGCCCAGACTGCTGGGTCCCTTGGGCAACAAGATGGTGGACTACTTTCCACCAATGGACAGCAAGATGGTTAACATTTTCCTTAATCCCCACAACCTCTCAAACACCTCCAAAACAAAAATGACGCACCAAAGATAAACAATTTCAGCTATCTCTGTGGTCTAAAACAGCAACCAATAATCCAAAAGAAGGTATAAAGTGAAAAACCCAGGAAATGGCATTCACTGAGTTACTTAGCATTCCCCTCTACCCTGCAAATGACCAACATTGGGCTGCATTCATAGACCCAAGGACTGGACACAAGCTTGCAACAAAGCCTTTCCCACAGTTCAGTCACCTTTCCCTCTTTCCAATGTAACACCACAGAAGGGGATACAGAAGATGGGCTGGACCATAACAGATAGGCAGGGCTGCTGCAACCCTTCAGGAGCAAAAGCCTACCTGTGTGACAACTCCATGGCACCACTGCTGCAAAGCTCTGAATGGCCAGTGTCTGGGAAAATAGGTTCTGAACTGCTAGTGACAGGCCAGAGAACTGAGGATCAGCAGGAGTGGGACAGACAATCAGGATAGAGCACTATACATATGAGAGGCCATACAGCACTCCACCAAGATGGAGAGAAGAGTGCAGCAGCCAGCTGGGTCTAGTTCCAATCACCAAAAGTCAACTGGGGCAGAGAATTCAGCTGGTAAACTGTGAATTATCCATTGTGGGAGAAGATCGAGACATTGAGATCCAGTTCCCACAGAAACCATAATTAGAAGAGAAAGAGTCAGTAAGTGAGTGATAAGGAAAATAAATGTTGGGAGGAAAGTAGTGGATAGCCCCATCTACATGTTCATGGAATGAGAAATAGGCTAGCTTGTCTGGAGTATTGAGAATATGAAAGGCGTAGAGGGAAAGAAGATGGCAAAAATAGATGGAGGCAGATTGAAAAGAGTCTTTAATGCCAGCCTGATAACTATTTATGAAGAAAGTATTTGCTTCACAAGATGAATAATGCAGCCCAGGTTATAAGAGCATATGTCGTTGACTTAAGAGAACAAATTCTCTTTACAAGCTTCAGCTGCTACTTACAAATGAGTCTTTATGGTATATTTAAATGGGCTCCCTACTTGGAAGACTTTGTTAGTGATTTGAATTAATGTAAATACCAAGTGAAATAATGAAGTTACATTTATTTTTTAAAAGGTTCTGTAGTTCACTCCTGTTGCAAATTCTGACTCCTCTTCTCTGTGGTTGGTCCGTATTAGTTGAGTTTCAACTGACTTTGTCCAAGTGGCTCCTTATATACACAATGAACCAGAGTCCCATCTTTCTTTTTTATGTACTGCATATTAAAGGGCTGAAAGTGATCATGGTATAATGGATAAAGAACTGACTTAAGAGTCAGAAATACTTGAGTTAGTATGCTGGTGCTGATACATACTGGCTGTGTGACCCTGGGCAAGTCACATAAACTCTTAATGCCTCACTAACCCTCTAAGACTAGAAGGTGAATAGAAGGCACCAGTATGCATTGGTAGATGGTATCCCTCATGGGGAATTCCATATACTAAGGGGATCACAGATCCAAGAAGCATGTTTAAAATGCCAGAAAATTTCAATCTTCATGGCTTAATAAGCAAAAACAATAAATATATTTTGTGACATTAAATTGTGATGTGGTGGAGGACCTCCTGAACAGACTCCAAATGGACATAAGATTTCTTAGAGATAGTGGAATTCTTTTTTTTTTTTTTTTGGTGGTGGTACTTTTTTAAAAATTAAATTATTTATTTTTAGTTTTCAACAATCACTTCCATGAGTTTTAAATTTTCTCCCTCTCCCTCCCCCCTCCCTTCCCAAGGTGGCTTGCAATCTGATATAGACCCTACACATACATTCCTGTTAAACACATTTTCTCATTAGTCATGTTGCATAGAAGAATTATAATGAATTGGAAAAACCATGAGAAAGAAAACAAAAAGAAAATGAAAAAGAAAATAGTCTGCTTTCTTTTGCATTATGACTCCATAGTTCTTTCTCTGAATGTGACTGGCATTTTCCATCATGGGTTCTTTGTAATTGTTTTAGGTCCTTGCATTGCTGAGAAGGGCTAAGTGTATGAAAATTAGTCCTTGAACACTATGGCTGTTACTGTGTCCAATGTTCTCCTGCTTCTGCTGCCCTTATTCAGCATCAGTTCATATAAGTCTTTCCAGGTTTCTTTAAAGTCTGCCTGTTCATTATTTCTTAGCACACAATAGTATTCCATCACATTCATATACCACAACTTATGCAACCATTCCCCAATTGATGGGCATCCCCTCAATTTCCAGTTGTTGGTCACCACAAAAAGAGTTACTATAAACATTTTTGTATATGTGGGTTCTTTTCCAATTTGTATGATGTCTTTGCAATACAGCCCCAAATGTGGTATTGATGATCAAATAGTATGCACATATTTATAGCTTTTTGGTCATAGTTCCGAATTGCTTTCCAGAATGATTGTATCAGCTCACAGTTGAGATGGTGGAGTTCTTTAAGTTTCGCTGTTGCAGAGTAAGGGGGACATTTTTCATGATTTCATTGAATCATAGAACATTATTGTCCCTTTTCAATGAGATCCTTTTTTATTTGATAAAGGTCACACTCAGTATTCACATGGGGAAAAATAAAGTGGTTGAAGATCACAGAATACCTAGGTGATGATATGATGTTTATATTCATCCAATATACATCCAAAGATAAACAAGTTTAACAGGCCCCTGTGATCAATGAAAACATTTGCTATAACCAGATTTTAAAAGGTCACAAAATAGAAGAGTTTGTATTTTGTTTTTGGAGGAATTGAGAGCCAATATACTTTCTTTCCTTCTTCCTTCCTTCCTTCCTTCTCTTGTTTCTTTCTCTCTTTCTTTCTCTCTTTCTCTCTTTCTTTCTTTCTTTCTTTCTTTCTTTCTTTCTTTCTTTCTTTCTTTCTTTCTTTCTTTCTTTCTTTCTTTCTTTTTCAATTCATAGAACAAAACAAGTATTTCCATAACAGTACAATAAACAAAAAGCCCATTTCACATGAAACTGAAAGTCTACCATACACAACTTGCTATTCCCTCCAAATATATGTTATTAATTACATTCATTTTTTTTACTTTTTTTCCTCCCTCCCCCACCTTAGAGATGGCCACTGATAGACACAAATATTATGTGTGTGTGTATATATACATACATATACATATATAAACATATACATATATACACATGTGTATGTGTATACATGTAAAATCATTATATACATACTTCTATTCTTTAGTTATACTTCTGTTCATGGTATTTTTTTCTCTGGATACAGATAACATCTATCTTCATAGGTCCTTTATAGTTAATTTGCATATTTATAATAGTCAAAATGACTTAGTCACTCAAAGTCATTTTTAAAACAATGTTGCTGTTACTGTATACAGTGTTCTCTTGGTTCTGCTCACTTTACTCTTCATCATTTTGGGCAAGTCTTTCCATGCCTTTCTAAGATCATTGAGCTCATCATTTCTTAAAGCATAGTAGCCCTCCATCACAAACATATGTCACAATTTGTTCAGTCATTCCCCAGTTGATAGGCATCCCTGTACTTTCCAGTTCTTTGCCACCACAACCCCTGTTACCTTATCTTCTCCCCCACCCTCCCACTCCCAACTTCACTCATTCCTCCTTTTAGAAGGAATTGAGAAAAAGTCTGTGTAGTTTCTCAAGCAGGGGAATAACATAGTCAGACCTGCACTTTAGGAAAATCATTTTAGCAGCTGTATAGGGACTGAATTAGAAGGAAAAGAGATTAGAGGCAGGGAAACCAATTAGGAGACTATTGCAATACTTTAGGTAAGATTCAATGAGGGACAGAACTCTGGTAATGGCTATAGCAAAACAGAAGAGGACAGAAATGAGATACTGTGGGAAAAGAATCAACAAGATGAATAACTGATTCCAAATGGTGGGTGAGGGAGAGAGAAGATTCAAGCCTCATGGGGGCATTGATCTTAAGTTGCAAGTGCCCATGGAGTCCATCAGTCTGAAATACTCATTATAACAATGAAGAAGCTGACTCCCAGCTAGGTTAAGTGCCTTACTCAAAGCCACAGGGGTAGTAAGTGGCAGTATGAGGATTCAAACCCATCCCCTCTGACTCCAAATCCAGTTGCAAAATTAGCAAATACTAAAGGTTAGATTTGAATTCAAGTACAACTTCAAAACTTATGAATTTTCCACTATTCTGTGAAAACCAAGAATTCACACACCAATAAATCAATATACAGATATTTATCAAGCACTTACTAAATCCCAAACACTGTGTTAAGCCATAAGTCACTGACATTTCAAGTCCAAGTCTCAAGTGAATAGCACATAGTGGGTGCATTTTCCTCACCTTGGTGATAGTACACTAGTACTTTGTCCCTATTTCACTTTGGACAGACCCAAGGATGAGAAGATCTGAATGTGGGCACTAGCTCCTCCCTTAAGTCCTTAGAAAAGGGCCACCTAGAATTAGCCTCAGTGTCCTAGGTATTCTCCACGTTCTATTCTGAGATCTCATTAAAAATACTTATGTGTTCTAAATACACCTCAGGGTGAAGGGAATATAATAGGCTGGAGGGTGTGGGTAGGGTGGGGAGCTTTCTGAGAAGTTAATTCTGCATTCACAAAGTATGAAACAATGGTCAGAAACTGGCAGAGGGCAGATTTACAACATATAATTCTCTCAAAATGAGACTTGCAAATTAAATCAATTAAATGCTGGCTGTGTCTAGCCATTTTAATGTGAGCACTCCCCCAGTGAATTAATTGAAATGGTGCTAAAGGTATCTTAAATTCTGGACAATCGTTTGATTCTAAGGCAATCAACATGTACTGAATTCATATGAGCACTAATCATGGAGAGTGACTTCTAAATCATTCCAGAAGCCATGCTTGATGCCAGAAAAATGGGACATGTGTTGGTGATATGTGAACAAGGGCCCTTATTTTTTTTTTAACTTTCTTGACAAGGGTCACAATTCTCTGGGAAAAGAACCCATTTCTTCCCCACAAATGAATGTGTTTGAAACATCCAAGTAGATTTCTTCCTGGATGGGGTGGGGAAGGAGGGGTAAAGTAGGCTTTAATATCTAGCTTAGCAAGAAATAGAAGGGCTCGGGGTGGCTATGTGGTGCAGTGAGTAGCGTTGGCCCTGGAGTCAGAAGGACCTGAGTTCAGATCTGGCCTCAGACACTTCATGCATACACAAATAAAAATGTAGCTGTGTGACCTTGGGCAAGTTACTTAACCTCAATTGCCCTCCATAAAGCAAGAAAAAAAAATAGAAGGGCTTCTGCAACTAACCTAAGTTTGAAATCTGAAAGTCATCTCAATATCCCTTTTCCTTTGTCTGATCCTGCTAGGTGCTAGTGCCTTTCCCTATGGGTTTTCCTTCCATCTATTCTGTATATATCCTGTATTATGTTATTTACCTGTTTTCTCCTCCATTAGAATGGGGGCTCCTATAGGGCAGGAAATAGTTTTACCTTTCTTAATACTCTGAGCTCTTAGCACAGTGCCTGACACATTATATGAAATTAATAAATCTTGTCAACTAGTTGACTGACTGACTCTCCCTCATTCTCCCATGTCCAATCAATTGCACAATCCTGTAAATACAACTTTCAACATATCCCTTCTTGTCTGCTCATATGGCCTCATATGGTCACCTTCCTAATTCATATCCTTATCATCCATTCATTATCTGGCCAATAACAATAGCCTCCTAATGTCATTTCCTACTTTCAGTCTCTCCTCCACACAGCTAAAAAATTAACATTACTAAAGTACTAGGTGTCATAATTTCACTCATCTGAAGGACAGCATGGGGGTAGTACAAGCCTAAAATCTCAGAAACTCAGTTCTAATTTCAGCAATGACCTTTTTGGGTGGAGCCAAGATGGTGGAATATAGGCAGAAACTCAGTTGAACTCTCCCAACATTCCACTCCAAACAACTTTACAATAACACTTCAAATCAAATTTTGGAACAGCAAAGTAAAAAAAAGGTCAACATGAGACATGTTTCCAGTCTAAGACAACTTGGGAAGCTGGTGGGAGAAGTCTGTGACACAGGAGTCAAGGCCAGTCCAGTGTGCATTCAGCAGCAGGAAGCATTAATAGCAGCAATGGGCCTTGGAGGTAGCTAAGATAGCATTCCATATGGTGGGTGAGGGAGAGAGAAGATTCAAGGCTCATGGGGGGCATAGATCTTAAGCTGTAAGTACCCATAGAGTCTATCAGCTTTGGGAGCTCTCAGTCCAGACACAATGATAAGGAGGTCACATGATCAGAAAGAGATTTCATTTGGCAGAAAGGGAAAATGTTGGATACTGGAAGGAACATGGAAAAAATGGGACACTAATGCATTGATGGTGGAATTGTAAATTGACACAACCATTCTGGAGAGCAATTTGGAACTATGCCCAAAGAGGTATAAAACTGTACATACCCTTTAATTCAACAATACCATTGCTAGGTCTATATCCCAAATTCATACAAAAAAAAGGGGGAAGGACCTATTTGTACAAAAATATTTGTAGTAGCTTTTTTGTGGTGGCAAAGAATTGGAAATCAAAAGAGCGTCCATCAATTAGAAAATGACTGAACAAGCTGTGGTGTATGATGGAATATGCTATTATTATTAATATTGTGCTATAGGAATTAAGAGCAATTATTAATGTTGTGCTACAGGAAATGGCAAGCAGAATGATTTCAGAAAAACTTGGAAAGACTTGCATTAACTAATACGTGGTGAAGTGAACAGAATCAAGAAAATGTTGTACACAATAACAGCAATATTGCTTAATGAAGAATTGTCAATGACTTAGCTATACTCAGCAATACAATGATCCAAGACAACCCAATGGACTAACGATGAAATAAATTATCTGTCTCCCAAGAAAGAACTGATATCGATTGAATACAAACTGAAGCATTATATTTTCCATTTTCCATTTCCATTCTTTCTTTTTTTTCTTTAAGTCTTCTTTTGCAAAATGATTCATATGGAAATGTTTTACATAATTCCACATGTATAGCCTGCTGCTTACTGTCTCAGAGAGGAGGGAGTAGAGGGAGAGACGTAGTGATAGAATTCAGAACTCTAAACTTTAAATAAAAATGTTTATAAATTGAAAAAAGAGAGAGATTATAGGAGACCCTTTGCTACTGGCTGTCACTAGATCTGATTGGTAAATCTATTGCCAATATGTAGCTCTGGGACATAGTTCCAAGGCTAAGAACTCATGCTCACAAGGGAGCAGGGGCCCTACTTGCATTTCTAAGGCAAAGAAGAGCACTAACACTTTCAGCTTCCTGGGAATAAGGGACCTGGTCACAGTTCCAGGGCCAAGAGAAGTATTAGTGGCTACAGGGAAGAAGGACCCTTCCTGGCTAAAGACCAAAGTGCAAACCAGAAGAGTAATAACCATAGCTCTCCCTAGATCATACCACATTGGAAGCACTGAAAACTTTCAGACTCCCAGAACAAGCTCTGAATGGCAGCATGAAAAAGTACCAAATTTGGAATAGTGACTACCCAATCTAGGTGGACAGAGCTCAACCTTAACATAAAATTCAAAATCAAGAAAGAGGCTGGGAAAATGAGCAAAGAACAACAAAACAACTTGACCATAAAAAAGCTACTATAGTGACAAGAAGTATTAAACTCAGAAGATAATAATATGAAAACAGCTCCAAAAAAAGCCTCAAAGAAAAGTGTTAATTTGATCTTAATCTAGTAAAAATTCCTGGAAGAGTTAAAAAAAAAAAGATATGGGAGTGGTAGAGGAAAATTGTGAAAAAATAAGAATGATATAAGAAAATTATTAAAAGAGAATTGACATCTTCATAAAAGAGGCAAAAAAAACCACTTAATAACATAACTTAAAAAAACAGAATTGGCCTAATGGTTAAAAAAAAAGCACAAAAATTCACTGAAGGAAAAAAAAAACTCCTTAAAAAGAATTGGCCAAATAAAAAAAAAAAAGGTACAAAATCTCACTGAAGAAAATAACTCATTAAAAGTTAGAGTTGGGCAAGTGGAAGGTAATGGCTCCATGAAACATCAAGAAACAACAAAACAAAATAAGAAGAATGAAAAAATAGAAAAAATATATATATTTCATAAGAAAAATAACTGACCTGTAAAGAAGAAACATAGTTTAAGGGGCAGCTAGGTGGTACAGTGAGTAGAGCACCGGCCTTGGAGTCAGGAGGACATGAGTTCAAATTTGGCCTCAGACACTTAACACTTACTAGCTATGTGATCTTGGGCAAGTCACTTAACCCCAATTTCCCTACGTTTCCCCCTCCAAAAAGCAAAAAAAAAATTTTTTTTAAAGAAAAGAAAAATTAAGGGGCAAGAAAGAAGGGTATACTAGGAAAATGTGTGAGGGAGAGGTAGAATTGGGAACATTTTCTCATATAAAAGAAGTGTACAGAAGAAAGAGCTTTTATAGTAAAGGGGAAATGGGGAAAGGTATTGTGAACAATGTTTGAACTTCATTCATAGGAATTGGTTCAAAGAGGAAAGAATATGTATACAACCTCAGTTGGGTAGAGAATCTATCTTACCTAATACAGAAACAAGAGAGGAAGAGTATAGGGGAGGGAGAACAGGGGTAGCAGATTAAGAGAGGCAGTAGTCAGAAGCAAAACAAACTTTTTAGGAAGGACAAGATAGAGAGAGAGAGAGAGAGAGAGAGAGAGAGAGAGAGAGAGAGAGAGAGAGAGAAACAGAAGAAAATAGGATGGAGGAAAATACATAGTAATTGTAACTGTGAATCTGAATGGGATGACTTCACCCATAAAATGGAGATGGATAGAGAAATGGATTATAAACTAGAATTCAACAATTTGTTCTTTCCAAAAGACACCTGAAACAGAAAGATACTCAGAGTCTGGAGCAGAATCTATTAAGTTTCAGCTGAAGTAAAGAGGCAGGGGTATAAATCATGATATCAAAGCAGAAACAGACCCAATTAAAAGAGATAAGCAGGGAAACTACAATATGATGTGGGGGAGAGATACCATAGACAATAATGAAATCAATTTCTTTCAGCAAGTTTCTCCTTTAAAGGTCTCATTTCTCAAATATATGGGGAACTGAATCAGATTGACAAAAATAGGAGCCATTCCCCATTGTTAAATGATCTTCAAAAGAAGAAATCAAAGCTATTTATAATTATACCAAAATGCTCTAAATCACCAATGATTAGAGAAATGCAAATTAAAACAACTCTGAGATACTACCTTACACTTACCAGAAATGACAAGTGATAGAGAGGATGAGGAAAAACAGGTACACTAATAAACTCTTGGTGGAGTTGTGAACCGGTCCAATCATTCTGAAGAATGATCTGGAACTATACCACAAGGGCTATATATGACCCTTTTGACCCAGCAATACAACTAGTAGGTCTGCATCCGAAAGAGATCAAAGAAAAAAGAAAAGGACCTATATGTACAAAAATATATCAGCTCTCTTTGTGGTGGCAAAAAATTGAATATTGAGGGGATGCTTATCAACTCGGGAGTGGTTGAACAATTTGTGGCATATGATTATGATAGAGTATTATTGTGCTATAAGAAATGTTGAAGGGTGTAGCTTCAGAAAAAAAAATGGTAAGACCTATATGAACTGATGCAAAGTGAAATGACAAGAACCAGGAGATCATGGTGCACAGTAACAGTAACATTGTAAAGATGATCAACTGTGAAAGACTTGGCTATTTTGATCAGTACAATGATCCAAGATAATTCCAAAAGGGTCATGATAAAAAAAAAGCTATCCACCTCCAGAGGGAGAACTGATGAGCTCTGAGTGCAAGTTGAACTGTAATTTTATTGCTTTCTTTGTGTTTTTTAAATTTTATTGTGATGTGACTAACATAAAATATGTTGCATGATTTCATATGTATAATTAATTGATATAATTTTGCTTGCCTTGTCACTAGGTGGGCATGGGTGGGAGGAAAGGAGAGAATTTAGAACTCAAAATTTGAAAAGAAAAGAATGTTTAAAATAAGTAATAATTAAAAAATTAATTAGCCTTTTAGGGAGAAGCTTGGAGGTCATTAAAATAAAAGCAGAACTATGCAATAACCCTCCCTCCCCCAAATAACTATGTGACCTTGGGAAAGTAACTTAACCTCCATGAGTCTCAGTTTCCTCATTTATAAAATTAGGGAATTGGACTTCAAGAGTCATCAAAGTCCAGTGGCAGGACCAGAGTTAGGATGACTGCTGATGGCCTGGGATTCAATGGATGACTTTGGCATCTTCAGTATCTGACCAAACTCTACATGCTCCACACAACCTGCTTTCACCACCTTCACAGCCATTGGAATAAATTGTTCTCCTCCACCCATTCCACCCAGGGACATCTTCATCTGCTTACCTAAGTCACCAACTCACCAACAGGTTTGAGACCTGTCAGATACCCTCAACCTGTTTGAGCCCATCTGTCCAGATGCTGTTACTGCAGTGTGGCCACTATGCATGCTGCAGCTTCTTGGAGCCATAGTGAGAGACATTAGTAAACTATTGGTGTATCAGAAGAGTCCACTAACAGAAAAAAGACTCCTATATTTTCTACAATATTCAAAGCAGCCATTTTTCCAGCGGAAAATGAAAAAAAAACCCAACTAGAAAAAAGTAGGTACCCAGTGCCTGAAGAATGTCCTAACAAACCAGAGTATCTGAATACAAAGAAATATGATAGCACTGGTGGGAAGAAAAGGGGGCAATTCAGAGAAATGTGGGCACAATAGATGGCTGCCAATGCTCCTCACCAGCTTGGTGCTAGCCACCTTTTTATTTGGGGCTTGTGTTTTTCTGTCTCATTGAATTTCAAGGCATGTAGTCTGGAGACAAGCATGGCAATGCATTCAGCAGAAATAGGAAAAAAAATAAACTTGGGGAGACTTCTATGAATTGCCACAGAACCAGGAAAAGATCTGCTCAATGACTAAGTGCATCAATGTGAGTATGAGCAGTGCTAAGACTAGCGAAACTCAAAAAGAGAGCCTTGTCTCTGGGAACAGCCACACCTCTGGGAATAGCCACACCTCTGGAACAGCCATACCTCTGGGAATAGCCATGCCTCTGGAAATAACCTCACCTTTGGGAACAGCCACACCTCTGGAACAGCCATACCTCTGGGAACAGCCACACCTCTAGGAACAACCTCACCTTTGGGAACAGCCATGCCTCTGGAAACAGCCTCTTCCCCCACTCTCTCTTACCCTATTTTAGCAGTTATAATTTTCTGATCCTTCACTTGCAGTTAACCAATAAGCATTTATTATACTATTGATTTAAGTATATTATCATTGTACTCGCAGTGGAACACACAGAAGCATATTACAGGAAGTCGGAATTTCAGGAACTAATTGCATAATGTTGGAAAGTAGCACCAGCTTAAAGAATAGTTGGATTAATTCATGCCACTCTTTTTTTCTAGAGGTGGGGAATAAGTGTTTGGGAATACTGCATGTACTGTCAGAGTCCATTGATGTATTTTTTTTTTTTTTTTTTGCTGAACTGCATTTACATCCTCCCTCCTACCGCCCCCACCTGACAACACCACTATATCATTTTTTATTCCTTGTTGCCAGGAATGTCTCTCTGGGGATGAGATAGGGGAGATCAACATTCAGAGATGAAGGTAATGAAAAAAAAACAAAAGAAATCAATATTTTTTTCAAGTAAGAATATTACCAGCTTTGTCTCCTATTCCTCAGTCTGCTTAAGAGAAGTGCCTTGCTCCCAGTTCTCCTAATGGTTCATATTTAAAGGGACTAATCCCTTCTGTTTTCAGCTTCTCTGGGAATTGTGCTAGCCTTTGACAAAATGATCAGCCTTTGCATACTTGGCTCGCCACCTTGAATCCAGTGTGGTGGGTCCATAGGGGCTGCAATGCCCAGCAACCTGCTAGCACCATTTTCATTCTGGGGAAAAAACAAACAAACACAAATACACTAACATAAGACTAAGATCATAGATGTAAAGTTGAAACTAATAATCTTTTTGTCTTACCTCCCTCCCACTTGGCAAACTATGAAGTACTATTTTAGCAGGTGAAAGTGACAGACACTGCCTAAATCAAGGTTATCCCAGTTTTTATTATTTATTATTGAATACTCTCACTCAATACCAAAAATTCAGGTATTTCCTCCATTGAAAGCTTTGTTTCCAAGAAGCCAGTCCCCCCTTGCTGAAAAGGACCAGGTCAGTTTTGTATAAAGGAGGGCAAAGTAGTAGGGAAAAAAAGAGGTTCCTTGAATATGTGTTCCTTTGGATGAGTGAGCTTATCTGGATGAGTTCCTTCCAGTATGAAAGGTCCTCCCAGTATGAAAGCATGCACCTCCATCAATGCAAATGAACCAACTCTTTGTAATTGATAGTTTTTAAGATCTATCAAGGGCTTGGAGAGAGTAAACACATAGTCACACAGCTAAGATAGATCAGAAATAGAACTTGAACCCAAGTTTTCCTGTCTCCAGGATAAGTCTTCTATCTACTACTTGATGGTGCCTTTCATGTCACTGAACAACTCTTTATAACTCCTGATCAAACTGCTCTGCTCATATGGAAAGCCTTTGCCTAAAATAAAATGTCTATCCCCAAGAAATAGTCATATCACACTAAATCTAGACTGCCTTGGCTTATCTGTAAATGTTTTCATTCTTGTGGCAATGAATGAAAGCTAGACTGAAAATGAATGAAGCTAGTTGGGTGGTGGTGAATATCAGTCAATGAGTTTGGCCTTGTTTTCATTATTTACTTGGGGGAGGCAAGTCCCAGGACTCAATTTCCTTCCACAGCACACCTAAATCATAATCTCAGCATGCTTCAACCATAAGGAAATGGAGCCCAATGCTGAGCCCAACTCTGGATCACTCTTGGCTTCTCAATGTTCTCAAATATCAGTGAAAGATGAAGTACCCTCAGGCCATCTCCTCCTGGAATCAGCTTTCTCCATCAGTGGGGATGCTGAAAAAAGGATGATAACTTCATGGCAGGAAGCCACTTTATCAGGCTGTCCTTCATGTCTGTCAATAAGAAGAGGCCATTTAGCAGTGCATTTGGGTCCACAGCACAACTTTACTCTGCTTAGTATGTTCTAATTAAGTTTTAATGATCCAATGCTGGGAGAGTGCCCCATTGTATATGACCTGATTCAGTGAGATCTTTGATTTCCCAAGCCCCTCTGGAGATCTTGCTATTAAGTCATAATTTGCTAAGCTTCACTGAATCATGCCCTGGGGCTGCACATTTTAGCTCTTGGAGACATGTAGGAAGTCATAGTGGGTTATCTTCTGCCTGCCCTTCCATTATCCAGGCTTTTGTCTTTGCATTTGTTGTGAGTATGAAGTTAGTTCAGTAGGAGTAGGCAGTCATCAATCTCTTTGGCTTATCCTCTTGGCCCCAGCATTTTCCACCATCCCCTGAGAGTTTTTTCTTTGTTTGTTTTATCCCTGGCACCAGCAATTTTCATTGTTCTTCATGACCATTCCATTCCAAATACCTCCCCCTGCAAGTCCATATCTGGAAATTGACACCTGGCAGCCACCTCTAGCATCTCCTGCCTCCCAGATTGACTGCTCTGAGGAGTAAGAATCCCTGATTGGAGTACCTCATCTCATGTTCTATACATTCCCTTTTCTTTGAATCTGCTGATAACTACAGCATCACTGGTTGAATTGCCACCAAATTTGGCATATTCAGCTCCATAGCTGGTTCAGAGTTCGTGCTGCCTCCCTTCACAGGTTGCATTTAATATGCATGGAAGCAACCTCCCATCTTTCCTGCCTGATTATGCTGGCCCACTTAATCAGATGATGAAAAATTTCTTTCTTTTGCTAGCTAACTCGTTTTTGCAAATGAGATTTTGAGTCTGATGGGATGGGGAGAAAGCATATATCAGAAAGCACCTCCTTGACAAAAACAGGGAACTCAATTGTCCATTTAATCAAGTTCCTAAAAGGAATCTGTTCTTTCCTTCCTTCAATTCAATTCAGTTTAATTCAATTCCAATTTATTAAACTCACACTATGTGTCAAGCACTAGCCTTGATAGTGGAGATATAAACACCCAAATGGTGACTGTCCTTACTCACAAGGAACTTATCTTCTCCTGGGGGAAAGTAATATGTACAAAAATAAGCTTTTTAAAAAGATAGAAAACGTATCTATTTATTTTTATAGATGATATAAAATATATTTAAAATGCATACAAGTAAATACAAAGTAATTTTCCTGGGGTTGAAGGGAGAAGTGCTAGCAAATGGTTAGATTCTTGTCCAGAACTTATTTGTTTCTCTGCCTCTCTCTGTCTCTCTCTATCTCTGTTTCTGTTTCTGTCTCTCTCTGCCTCTCTCTCTTTCTCTGTCTCTCTCTCTCACTGTGTGTGCCCACGTGTATTTATGCACACAATCGATTCTAGTCATTTGCAGTAGTTATGTTCTATAAAGTTGCCATGAACCATGAATTAGAGAATGCTAAACTGCTGCTCCTAGGGGAAATACAGTGAGTTTTCTATGAGTGTCTGGTCAACACTTTAGCACTTTCTCAAGTGGCCTCATGTACAGATCAATGATTCTCTTCTTTCTTTTTCTGGATGTATTATATTATTGATTCATTATGGCCAAGAGCGTTATAACTCATGCTTAAACAAAGCTTATCTAAATGTGAATTTTCTCCTTAAGGCATAACACAGACTTATGCTTAGCAACATTAGACAGGACTATAGCTCTATGCTTAGGGGCTATTTTAAGCAGTGAAATCACCACTAAAAATGCAAAAAAAAAAAAAAAAGTGGCCCTAAATAGACCCTGAAAACCTCCCTGTTGTTTACAGGTTGAAACAAGATGGCAGATCATTGCCTTGTTCAGCCTCAGCTCAGAGTGCACTCCCTGGGTGACTCCCATTTTTTTGCAGCCCTGTGCATGTCTGCAAATGAGCACTAAAGCCCCAGAAGTATTGACTTTGGGGTTACAAATAACTTCTAGTGAGTAGACAAATTCACAAATACAGAATCGCCCAGTAATGAAGGTCAACTGTATATATCATATATAATATGTATGTGTATGTATCCACATGTATTGCCAATGCAGATTGGAACCTTCTCTGCCATTTATAGTCTTAGAGAGTTGTCTAACACCCCAAAATGTTCAATCACTTGCCCAGGGTCACATCGCCACTGTGTGTCAGATGCAAGCCTTGAGACCAAGTTTTCCTGACTCTTCATTTTTGTTCTCATTTTTCTCCAGCAGAAAGTGTTCTTCTTTCTAAGGTTGCATTGAGGTGATAGACCCTATTTCTTATTAATTTTATTATTACTCAGTGTCTTTCACATGGTAAAACTACAAATTGTGAGCTAACTTATGTCTTCCTATTTAGTAAAAAGAGTAAAAGGATTAGCAATTACTGCTTTAAAGTTTGGTGGACTTAATTAGAAGAATTTGGATTTTTGGTCATGATTGCTAACTGATCCAACCAAGCAGATATCTCTTTACACAATTGTCTTGCCTAGTTTTACCACTGAGGTCATTTTTCTTTGTCAATAAATCAGCAACTATTTATAAAAAGACTACAGGGTCTTCAGCACTTTACCAGTCACTTTAGGTGTGAAAGAAATTATTTCTCTCATATTAATAACCATTTTCTATTGGGGAGATCCAGAGTTTTTTCACTTCCTATTTGCCCACTCTCTACTGGGTCAAACTAGACACTGTTGATAATGAGATTGGGTTAACTTTCTCCTGATCTTGTTCAGATCCAACCGAAGTGGGGAAGTCAATGGACTATGTCAATGGACAGTGTTCTACTCAGACTCAGGTGGTCGGGTGGGGGCGGGGGGAGGGGTGTTAGATCTTTTGTCTAGATTGCACAGGGCTAGGGATGGTCTGGAAATCGGAGTGAAATAATCAGTCATGTCCACCAGGCCCTGATTAAAACAGGTTGGCCTCTTGTTATAATATTCATTCTCTCATTGTTAACCAATCAGAGTTGTGTGAAATTTGTTGGGAACACCCAGTCTTCCAAGAGCATATAAGCATTAACAGGGTGTCATGATCCATCTTTGGTCCACAACAGATAGTCAAATGACCAATCCTTAAATGACCAATCCTTTTATTAATATCTTACTAGTCATAATAAAATGATTAATTTCCCAGAAATTATGTCTCTCAAGCTTTTTATACATCATAGGGGCATACTGGCAAAGTACAAGACTAAATTCCCAACCTTAATAAATGGTCCTGTTTCATTGCAACAACACAGCCTAGCTTTGCAGTCATACATTAAGCCACTTTAAATAAGGATTAGCATAGGAACACATGGATTATTTTGCTTGTGCTATGAACATATGTCACCCAGTGTCATCGTCGTCGTCATCTTCTTCTTCTTCGTCCTCCTCCTACTCTTCTTCTTCTTCTTCTTCTTCTTCTTCTTCTTCTTCTTCTTCTTCTTCTTCTTCTTCTTCTTCTTCTTCTTCTTCTTCTTCTTCTTCTTCTTTGCTTTTTGCAGGGCAGTTGGGGTTAAGTGATTTGCCCAAAGTCACACGACTAGTTTTTGTGTTAAGTGTCTGAGGCCGGATTTGAACTCAGGTCCTCCTGATTCCAGAGCCGTGGCTCTATTCACTGCACCACCTAGCCTCCCCAACCCAATTTCTTTTGAACTTATAAACAAAGTGACTCCTCATGAACATATTATGTATAAGTATTCCAAAAGGAAGTCAGGAGACCAAAAGGACAAAATGAGACCAAGTCACTTTTTTCACAGCACAGAAAATGCCCACGTATGCACAATATTTGACAATAGAAATTCTCAACTCTTGGGGCAGCTAGGTGGTGCAGTGAGTAGAGCGCTGGCCCTGGAGTCAGAAGGACCTGAGTTTGGATCCAGCCTCAAACACTTAATGCACATACAAACAGAAACCTAGCCGTGTGACCTTGGGCAACTTACTTAACCCCAATTGCCCTCCAAAAAGCAAAAAAAAAAAAAAAAGAAATTCTCAACTTTGATAGCTCAGAGATCAGCTCTGTGATTCCACATAGGGATTAAAGCAACTGAGTGGCATGGTAGATAGGGCAGTGCACTTAGAGTCAGAAGGACCTGAGTTCAAATCCTGCCTAAATATTTACTATGTGACCCCAAGCAAGCCATTTGCTATCTCTAGGTCTCAGTTTCCTTAGCTGTAAAATAAGGAGCTTGACCTCAATGATTTCTAAGATTTCTTCAGGCTCAAAATCTCTGATCCTACAACCAAAGAGCATCTCTTGAGCAAGCTGCAAGATATAGTCAAGAGCAGAATTTAAACGCTATTTGTAGCCGAGCACCAACATATCCCATTTTCTATCATTAAGAAAGTGAAATTGAAGTCTGGCTCTCTCCCTCTCTCTGTCTCTCCCCCTTTAGTGATGAGTACTGAAATGGAGAGAGGGATTAATTACAGAGACAATCAGGATGTCCAAGTATCTTTGCTGGCACAGTGATTCTGTCTGCCCAGAATCACAGGGATGGCCCAGGTTTTGATGGAAGGAAAGAGGGACAGAGTAGTGTCGTTGCTAACAGAAATGACTATTTGTGTCCCTGGCTATTCTAAGGTGAGCACAGGGCATCACTCAGCTTAATGAGCCATTTGTCACTTCCAGGAATAGACTGAGATGATGCTTCACTAATTATGTTGACCTTTTAGTAGGCAAAGATTTACAATGTGAATACATGACCTGTTTAAAAATCATCTGTTTGCAACAGAAACAGCTGATGAAGTTGAAGGGGATTGGGGACACTCCATTTTCATTTGTGAGCAGTTAATCCTACTTAAGATGCCCAAATAAGACCAGAATATTCCAGCCATTGCAAAGTCCTCAGATTTTCTTCAAGAGCAAATGCAATGAAACACAACTAGTTTCATTTCGCCTCATTCTTCCCAATCTATTTTGCTGACTCATTTTTGCTTGAAGTAGATTTTCTATACTTGGGGAGTACAGTGACCAGCAAAGGGATGAAGATTGCCCTAGCTCTCTGTGCCTTAGCAACCACAATTTTACTGTCCTGTTGCCATAACAACTCTGGCAAGCACATCAAGGTCGCTCAGCCCACTTTGCCTCTTGCCAGTAGCTGGGTTTCTGATGCTTTGGGTACCTCTATTTTGTCTTTGCTCCCATAATGGTTGCAGGAAGAAAAAGATATGTCATTCAACAGCCCCCCAAAAAAAGAATCCCGCTTCACCCAAATAAATATTGTGAAAGAACAGTTAACTTTATATACTCCAATGGAGCTGTAATCTCATCTATGTGACTATCCCTTCCCCCCAAAAATCATTTTGCATGTATTTTATCATTTATCTGTCTATATATCTCTCCCCCTGCCTTCCAGTATTTCTGCTACTTGGACTTTTTGTCTTTGTATTTCTAAGAGCTAGCACAATGACTGACCAGCCCATAGTAGGTGCTTTACAAATGCTCATTGAAATTTTGAGAGACTTATGAACTCTCATCAATACAAAGACCAATCATGATTCCAGAGGACCAGTGAGGAGCAATGGCCCCCACCTCCTGAGAGATGTGATAGATTCAATGTAGAATAAGCCATGTGCATTTTGGGATATGCCCAACAAGGCAATGTGTCTTGTTTGTTCATCTTTGTTGCAAGTGTTGCTTTTCTTTTACTTTTTTTTTCCAGTGGGGGTGGGGGAGGAGTGAGAGGGAGAAAAAATAATGCTTGATCATTTTAAAAACTGAATTACAATTTAAAAATTGTTGAAACAAATGCTGTAGACCTCTGATCTATCCATGCCTGTCCATACCATTTGATTCATTCCT
Source organism: Gymnobelideus leadbeateri (assembly GCA_011680675.1). Lineage (NCBI taxonomy): Eukaryota > Metazoa > Chordata > Mammalia > Diprotodontia > Petauridae > Gymnobelideus > Gymnobelideus leadbeateri. The sequence goes on along the minus strand of WOXC01008401.1, from coordinate 259,148 downwards.
TGATCTCATGAGTGTCCCAAAGAGTTTCAGCCCAATAACCAATGAAGTAAATTCACATGAAACATCCCACAAGTGTTGGTCATCTCTGTTAAATTATCTCTGATGTTCCAGGTTTGGATTTCTATGTTCTATGTTCGAAAGCAGCCAGGTTTCAATCATGGGAGGGTGAGAGCAAACCATATTTAGCAAGTGTTCCATTTTAGGATCATCAATCATGGCTCCAACTAGAAGGGATCTCAGGGTCCAGCTAAGTTCAACTCCTCCATTTTGAAAATGAGGAAGCTGGGCTTCAAGTGACTTACCCAAGGTCATATGAGTAAGTATAAGAGATGAGATATGAACCCAGTTTCTCTGACTTTACAGCCAGTGCTCTCTCCACTGTACATACGTGAAACTGAATCAAATCACTGGGCGATGGAGTCTAAGACATGGCCTCCCTTAGGCCTGTGAATACATTAATGGAAAGCCTCTTAGACTGTTAGTTCTCACTATTATTCTTCTAATGTACTTAGGATATGGTGAGCAGTCCACAAACGGTGTGCCATTATGCGTAATTCTACAGCACTGTTAATTCCTACTCTTCGGGCTCTTTAGAGATACCAGTGGATAGAACATGGGCTTGGAGACAGGAAAACCTGAGTTCAAATCTTGCCTCAGACACTTATAAGCTAGGTGATGTCCAGTTACATTGTCTGTAATTAGGGAAGAAGAGATGTTTAGGGCAGTCCTTTTGCAAAAGATCATGAATTTCAATTTGGAAGTAATACTATAGACTTTTTGTGTGTAACTGGACATCACCTGGTATGTGTGTGTGTGTGTGTGTGTGTGTGTGTGTGTGTGTGTGTATGATATCATATCTCTGTGAAACAGAAAAGATAAATCTATCAGATAACTAGTCATGCATTCTACAAGATAATTAGGTACAATCCTTTTCATCAATTACATGGAGGAGAGCATGAGCTTATTGGAGACCAAGACATTTGAGTTAATCTCAAGCTCTATCAGGAATGCTCAGGAGTTGATCCCACAGTAGAAATTTGAATGTGGAACAGAGAAAACTAATTTGATTCTGGGATATCTGCATTGGAGCTCTCCCCATTGTTGACTTTCCCCTCTCCCCTCCGCCTTGGCCTATGCCTAGGTAGGTAATAAATGAAAACAGTTAGTGGAGCTGGGATTTCAGGCTCTCAGCTCTCAGCCATTCTGCCCCCCTGCTTCCTTGCCTGCCTCATGCTATTTCCCATCACAGGCAATAAGCCTTCAGAATATGCCAGGGGGAAAGTGTAGCTTGAAAAAAAGTCTATTCATGTGGTCAAAACTGCTTTATGACTGGGGCAGAAGAACATTCAGATAAAGGGAAAGCTGTTTTCAGATGGCCCTTATTTCCCTCAGGAAAAGAAAGTGTGTCTTGTCAAACATGGGTCTCTCTTGCTGAGGGCCAGGCAAGCATTGTGGCTTCGCTATTGGGGGATGGTCGACTGATGTCCCTTCCTAGAGAGAGGCCACTGGTACATATTTTATGGGAGGAAGATGCTGGAGGGAGAAAAGCAGAGATCAGACACCCTACCCTCCTGTCAAGTCAGGAGGAGGGAGAAAAGGAGGACGGGGCAAAGATAACACAGTCAAGGATCAAAAGAATGCCCTAATTTCCCATTGACAGATTATCCCTAAAGCAATCCCTCACTTATACACAGCAGTATATATATTTTTAAAAGGTTTTCATGTATATTTGTTTCATTTCTTGATCTTGACAAACCATCCACAAGCAAGGATTATACCTTGCCCCTTTTTTAAACCTGTGATTAAAAAACACACCAAGATTTCATTTGTCATATAGAACTCCCAACGAGGAAATTCCCTCTACTCACTCAGATCAGTGCCTCCTTGGTGATTTATACTTCTTACACTTAGCTACAATACAACTACATATAGTTCGCATGCTAATACAATATAATCTTCTATCTTGTATCACATACTTGATTTATTAACACATAGTAACTCCTTGAAGAAATTCCTTCTACCAATGTATGTCAGTACCTTCTCTAAGTCTTAGAGAGTGTGCCTAGAACAACAAAACATCGAGTGACTTATCTAAGGTCATATGGTTAATATGTGTCAGAAGTAAGACCTAGACCCTGGTCTTTCTATCTCCATGGCTAGATCTCTGCACTCTGTTATATTACCTCTGATTCCCATTTCACAGATGAGAAAAATGAAACAACTGAATGCCTTGCCCTAATTCATCCTGCTAACTAGTTTAGTAGTTCAACTGAACAATCATTTTTAAAGTGATACAATATGTCGGGCATGTGTAAAACAAAGGCAGATATGAAAAACACCTGTCATCCTCAAGTGCCCTACATAACAAGAACCAGTATGTAGATAGATAAAAAATACAAAATGAATAAATACAAAATAATTTCAGGGTGGGAGAAACACTAACAATTGTGTGGGAGAAAGGAGGTGTTTAGGAAAGGCCTTGGATAGGAAGAGTCACTCAGTCTGGGACTTGAATGGAATTAGGGGTTATAAGAGGAAGTGGTGAGGACAAGTGCTCTAGGCAGGGGGCACACCCTGTTCAAATGTCCAGAGATTTGAGATAAAATGATGTGTAAGGTGCTAAATGCTTATTGAATGAATTAAATCGAAACAGACCAGTCTGTCTGGAACACAGTTTGTATGAGGGGGAGGAATCTGCAATTTCTCTATCAGGATTGCCTGGAACCATATTATGAAAGGCTTTTAAAGTCTTATAGGTTAGGTGGATAGAACACTGGGCTAGAGCTTGGGTCACCTGAAACATAATCCAGAGCTCTCTACGTCATACCTTAGGCCAAAAGAGGGAGATCTGGGGCTTTGCTACTCCAAAGGCAATGGTGAGAAATGAACAGGTAGCATACAGAGTATGAAGAATAACAGTTGAAATTTATGTAACACTTTCAGATAGATTTTCATCAAATTCTCATATTTGGTCGATGAGGAAGAAATTAAATGATGAGCCATAGTCACCCAGCTACCATCATTGGATTCAGGACCCTCATGATTCCATTGTAATACTTAGCTCACTCCAGCATGTCAGGGCTCAAATATTTCTACTTGTTTCCATATCCAGAGTGCAGAGAAGGGCAGCCCCAACAGAAAGTGATTAGGAATGATTCTAATCAGGAAGCTGTATCCTTCCCTGTATATTATTTTGTATTGGGATGTCCAGATGTGCCAAAAATTTAGAGTCAGGGCATCTTTTGCACCCACATGGATAATGTTGAAGAAACAAACCCTGGGCAAACCCGAACTGTACAGTTTTTCTTTCCAAAAATCAATCAGTATTTACTAAATATCTCCCACGAGTCCCACACTATGCCAGGCCCTGAGGTGAGTACCAAAGTCCAAAGCTGCCTTCCTTACCCAATACTGCCTGCTCCAGTAAGGAGAGAGCAATTCCACGGTTGACCCACCTTCAGCATGTTATGATTAGTTGTCTGCTAATCCTCAAGGCAGTCAGACTGCCTTTATGGTACAGTAGAGTCACTCATTGAGGATATTCTGGAACTCATTGCCCTGGTCTCAGATCACCAGTGCCAGTCAATGCTCTGACACAGACTCATCTAGGTTGTCAATGAGGGTGTTTAGGAAGAAGAAAGAGCTGCTTCTGTGCTTGCCTAAACCATTGCCATGCTGGAGACCTGTCCAACCTTTGGTACAAATACATCTTCATGAATAATAGGGGGAAGCTGTGGACTGGCCTTCATTACCAACCTTTTCAATTGCCTCGATTGCTATGGAAACATAACTGTTGCCTTCAAGTCCTCTTGCCCACTGAGACACAAATGAAGCATCTACTTCACTCATCTCAGTTGGGCAGGGAAGCAAATTTCCCTTTGTTACACTACTCCCATTTCTTTCCCTTGCTAAGTCCTGTCATGTTCTCCTACCAAAATTGTTCTGTTCTGTTCAATGACAAGAAAAGCATAACATCATGGCACTCCTTTTCAATAACTTAAACCAGTTGAGACCATGTCATTTACATGTAATATTCTAAAGAACTATGGTTTCAGCAGTGGAGCTCCCAGTGTCAGAACTCCCTCCCCTGAGGTAGATGGCAACCTGGTCATAATTTTAGATACATCCTAAGGATTTGTCTAAAACACCTAGATGTTAAGCAACTCACCCAGGGTCACACAACCAATAAGAATCAGAGACAGGCTTGAACACATCTCTACCTGAGTCCAAGCAGCTCAGTGTGCCATCAAATATGCACGGCTGCCTCTCACAAGGACACACAAGTACAAGTAAGTACTCATTTGTGAGCAATAGATGAGAGACAAAGAAAAAAGAAGAGGAAAATGTGAGTGGAAGCTAGAGAAGTCATGAAGACTTCACAGAGGAAGAGGGATTTGAACTAGGATTTGAAGACTGGGTAGGAGTTTGAATAGATCTTAATAGTGAGAGGGTGACCAGCACATAGTCAAACCTCCCTCTGGCCAGGACATGTGGGCAGGTCTCATTACAGCTGCTGGTCTACTGCATATGCACCATAATATAGGCCATATAGTGGTTCCATAACCAGCCTTAGTCTACATGGTGCCTATACAGTTAAATTCCATTTGTGGCACACTGTATCTCAACTACTAGGGACTCAAACTATATTGCAGATTTCATCATGTAGGGTGAGAGCTTTCCTTTTCATCAGAACTTAGGAAACGTTGAATTGATCATTTCGGTTATACAACCAATTGAAGGTCTCCAGCTCTACCACGTGTTCTCAAAGCCTCTTTCTTGATGAAGGCCATGACCTGGTGTTGCCTTCTCCTTCCCCCCACTCATTCTGAGTGTGCTATGCCTTTCATTATTAACCATTTCTGGCCCTTAGGTCACCACGGGGCACTGCCTGAAGCACAAAAGGCTCTCATTCCCACTGTCAGAGAGATAATAGAAACGATGCTAAGGTACTCAGTGAGGTGAAAGGTCTCTTCTCTCAGATGTTTGGAATTAACTACTGAATTGCCAAGCTTGAAACCAAACACACTCAAATGAAGATGAGTAAGGGCTGTATTGGATTTCTAGGCCTATTGAGAATGAACTCTGCTCTCAGGATGTTAGCCAAGAATCAGATTTGTTACAGATAACCACAGTGTTGCATGTGGCCTTGGAGACAGGGCAACCTTGGTTCCAGTCCCACTTCTGACATAACAGAGGCATGTGACCCTGAGAAAATCACTAAATCTCTCAGTTTAAGATTTGCAGATTAGGTGCCAACCTGTAGATTGGCAGAGACATTCTTCTGATAGAGTACCCTATGGAGAAATGAAATCACTAGTTCAGTAAAAAGACAAACAAACAAAACCCAAAAAAGTGATCATCAGGATTTCCATTGAGCCCCTGCGTGATCTATAATTAGATCCATAAGTAAGGTGAGGTAACTGCCCCAGAGAGTCAAACATTTAGAGGAAACAGATAAGACTTGCAAGTATGTTAACAGTATTGAAACAGCTAAGTAGAGCTCCTAGTTAGAATAATTAGCTAAAATAGAATGCTACCTAGTTGAAATAGTGTGAGATTAAGGAAAAAGCAGGGATGTTCCATTGGTGTCCTTGTGGTGACAAGGAAAAACATAGAAGGTCAAAACTGGATTTGGTGGCAAACTAATGTGAAGAAATGACCAAGAGCTGCATGGGGTGTTGGCATGGATGCAGATTACCATCTGCACTGGCTATCTCCCACAAGAGAGAATGGATATGTATATGAGAGACAGAATATGTATATGTGTAATAAGTAAATATGTGTATGTATATATGTATGTGTGTATAAAGTATTTTCTATATATGCTATGTATACATGTGTGCATAAATGTGTATATATACATACATGTGTGCATATGTATATACATACATGTGTGTGTATGTATATACATATTTATACACACATATGCATAAGGTGGGCATGGGGATGGGGGTTGTATTATGTATATGGCTAGTTGGTTGATTGCTGTCCATACTTGAAGAGGACCAAAATAACCCCACTCTGTCAGGATCAAGGTACAGTGTGTCTGACTATGGCTGATCAGACCAGTATGAGCTCAAGAAGCTCTACCACAGGTTGGGCACAAACAGCCCTTATGACCATCTGGGAAGGAGATGTCCCTAAATTTGCAAATCTCAGGTTTCTTTGGAGTGACTACAATTCTACTTTGCTCCCATAACACAATGCCTTCTTTAATGCAGGCATGTGGTGCCAGTGTTTGCCATGTCTCATATTGATACCCAAGTTCTTCAGAGAAACCTTTAGGGTACCTTTGTATTGTCCAACATCTTCTCCATTAGAATGTGGGCTCTTTGAAGGCAGGGACTGCGTCTGTTTCTTTGTAGTGCCATCACTTAGTATAATAACCAGCACATAGAAAACATTATGAATAAATACTTGTTGGTGATGATAATGGGAATGCCCACATTGATGAGATCACATTTCATTGAAGTTTTCAAGGAAGTTGCTAGATGTAATGATTCCTTTCTTGCATGACCAAAATCCCACTATGAACTCTTCCCCATTCTGCACCCCATCCCCATCCTGCTGTCTTTCCAGTGATGGATACCTCAACAAGTAATTTCTCTTTTGGTATAAAGAGCCTAGATATCCAAAATGAGAGAAGAAAATTTTCATATTCTATCCCCAGAGTTCCACCTATGGGGGCCATGCACTAGGAACTCTACTCTCTACTCTCAGGGTGGTATCCCAGGATCATCCCTACCTCCCCTAACTGAACTTTCCTGAAAAATAAATTTCCTACCACCTTTCTTAAGATGACTTCCCTCTCCTCCTCCTCCTCCTCCTCCTCCTCCTCCTCATCCTTCCCTCACTTCTATGACAAAGGTGTTTCTTCTTTTATTGTCATTTGGCTTGAATGAAGGTTTAAGCCAGCATGCAACAGGTTAACAAACCAGGCAACAGAATAACTTGCCTCCAGAGGCAATGGGAACCCAGGGATTGTTTAATCTGGGCCTGGAAATGGGAGGAAATTTACCCTGCCTGTTTCTACCCAATTGTTTCCTTCCCCAGTAAAATCCTGGTAACCGTCCCTGCTGCTGCCTGCCTAGAACATCAAGAGGCCACATTTAGACAAGTTTCTGAAGAACATTGTTCATGTAACAATGAACCAGAAACAAGGGGCAATAAGTGAGCATTTGACTGATCTCAGGTTTCAGCTGGGGATGATAGATCATCAAATATTTGGATGGAGATCTGCAAACAAGCTATGCACGAAGCCATTATAGGTACATGTACACACGCACACACATATGCATGCACACACACACACATGAAGCAGAAACCTCTACATGGATGCTTTGTTAAGTCCTTCCCACTTGATTCATAGCTGCAATACATTTGATTACTAGTCTTGTCAACTACCTACTCATAAAGGATATACCACCTATTGAAATCAGAAAGATTCAGGTTCAAATCCCACCTGAGCCATTTACTGGCTGTGTCACTCTGGACAAATCATGCAACATCTTTGTGCCTCAGTTTCCTCCTCTATAAAATTAGAAGGTTGGACTCAATGACTGCTAAGGTCTCTTCCAGTTCTAAGTCTATGACTTACAATCCCTATACTCTAGTCATCTTTGTTGCACAACACTACAAAACAACCACATTTCATGAACCTTCAAAGAGTTTGAGCTGATAATCTGCACAGGCAAAACAACCAAATAAGTGGAAACTACCTATTTTCCAGATGATGACATAGTTATATCAGACAGCCCATTGACCTGTTCCACATGGAATAGACACTACAGTTGGACAAATAGCTGTGCCCAGAACTAAAGAAGACAACAAGCTGGATTGCATTTGGGAAAATGTCCAACACATTCGATAGATTGAGACTGCTCTGTCACCAAAAAACAAACGAACAAAAATGTAAAGACTGATACTTGGTTAGCCATATGGCTAAAAACCATAAAATACACCTGTCAGCAAGTGAATGGAGAGTCACATGGTGGGCAAAAAACACTTGGGGCATCTTTCTAGAGATGAGATGTTCAAGAAGTAATGTCAAAATATTGTTCACATTTTTGGGGTCATAAAAGAAAATGGGCAGGTAAAGGAATGAGAATGAGGTCTGAATGAATGATTACCAGTTTACTGGGTTTGTGTGAATCCCACATCAAACACTTACTAGCTAAATGGGGATAGGGAAGATACTTAATTTCACAGAGGCTCAGATGAAGAAATTCAAGGGCAAACCAGCATAAGAAATGCCACCCTCAGGGCAGCTAGGCAGTGCAGTGAGTAAGAGTGCCAGCCGCAGAGTTGGAAGAACCTGGGATCCGTTCTGGCCTCAGAAAATTAGCACCTACACATAAGTAATAACTAGCCGTGTAACTTTGAGCAAGTTACTTTACCCCAATTGCTTTAAAAAAAAAAAAGAAAGAAAAAGAAATGCCACCCTCAAGATGAAAAATGAAGATTATATAAAGACAAATGCTACAAACAAGCAATTTTTAAAAAGATGTACAGCACAAAATTTTCTTAATTTGCAATCTTATGAAAGTTTTGACTATATTGAGGTGACTTTAGAATTTTTTAAATAATCCTTATTCATTTAAGAGAAGAATTTTCACCTTAACACCATTTAAGCATCCAGAGATAATTGAATTTTATTGCTATTATTTTTAAATTTATTATTCATTAAAATTTTAATGATCTTTTGTTTTTAATATCACCTTCATTTCCAAATATATCTTTCTGCCAGCTCCTAAGCAGAAAGCCTTCCCTTGTGGAAAATAAAAAGATAAAATAGAAAAAGGGGAAGAATCAGTTTAGAAAAATCAGTCAACATTAAGAGAATCTGATCACTTATATCATGGGCTACACCCATAGTCCCTCAATTCCTCAAAAATAGGAGGGAGGTACATTTTACTTTACCTTGAAATTGTGGGGAAAAGTAAGCATTTCTATAACATAGTACAATAAAAAAAAAAGACAATTGCACATGAAACTGCAAATCTACTATGCACAGTTTGCTATTCCTTCAAATATACAAAAAAATTATCACATACATTCCTTTTTCCCCCATCCAGCCCTAAAGATGGCTACCATTAGAAACAAATAGGGGTGTGTATAGATACACACATATGTGTGTATGCATGCATGTGTGTATATGCATATGTGTATACATATGCACACATGTGTATATACTCCTACATACATGTGTACATGTATATGCATATATGTGTATACATACATATATAAACAGAGAGCCATATATACAGACATATATATGTGTATATGTATAAATTATTCTATACATACATTTTCATCTTTTTTTCTGGCACCACATTTGATCATCATAGATTCCTATAACTTCTATACAAAGTTCCAAATCCAACAATTCCTGAAAGGCAGAAATTTTTGGTCTTGATTATCTACCATCAAATGAAGGGAAACAGAGGGTTAAGAGATATAACTATAGGCCAGCCTGAGAGTGGGGCTCATTTGTTCATCAAGAACAGGTTATTTTTCTTTTGGTAGGAGCCCAGACATCCACACTGAGAGAAGGCATGAAGGTTCAGAAGGCACTAAATTGTTTATAAAAACTAGAAGAGTTAGAGAAAAGTTAGAAACACCAGAAGAGTTATAGAATGAAAAGAACCAAATGGATATTGTGAAATGCCAAAGACAGAAGAGACAAGAGAAGGGCTGGGAGGATACTGACTCAAGGGCAAACCTAGGCCAGAAATGTTGGGGAAATCTGAAAAGAGTGCAGGGTGATTATTGGGACAAAACATTCAAGGATGTGTTGGGGTGGGGAAGAGAACATGGACAATGAATGACATCTCTCCAGAGGAGAGTAGGAAGTCAGAGCTGGTCCAGCTCCTATAAGAACTGGAGAGGAAGTAACCATGTAAAAGGGGACTCTGAACAACTTCTGGAGCCCCAGCACCCACAGAACGACACAGAGAAGCTAACCTCCCACTGAGGATAGCCCAGCAGCCCTGCAGGGAGCGGCCAGCGCAGCACTCTGGGAGCCGACAGCACAGCACAAAACCCAGGTCTGCCATGGTTTTAGCCCCAGGGTGGCTGGGCCAGCAACCAGCGGGAGGGGCCCCAGAACACCAGCAGCTGTGGCGATTCCAGAATTATCAACACAGACATGCCTAGGACAAAGTCAGAGGTTAGTGCCCTATGGATTTTGGGACCAGTATTTGGGCAACATCTGTACCCCAGAAGCAGAAATTCATTCTAAAAATTCAGGACATAGGCAATCACAATGGGGAAGAAGGAAACTGTGAAATCAAGAATGATATGATCCTATTACAGTGAGCAAGAACAACCAAATTCAGAGGACAACATGGACTCTATACTCATACCTGAGACCACAGAAGGAAACATGAACTGGTCTCATGCCCAAAAAGCATTCTTGGAGGAGCTCAAGAAATAATGTAAAAGCCAAATTGGAGAGGTAGAAGATAAATTTAAATCTACATTGACCAAATTGGAAAAAAAAAATCTCACTGAAGAAAACAAATCCTTAAAAAGTAAAATTTGTGAACTGGGATGGGAGGTTCAAAATCTAACTGGAGAAAATACCTCCCCAAAAAAGAAGCTTCAAAAACTAACCGAGGAAAATAATTCATTAAACATTAAAATTAGTCAAATCAAAGCTGAATGCTCAATGATGCATCAAGAGTCAGTCAAAAAAAACATAAAGATTGAAAAATTATAAGAAAGTGTAAAATATCTCACTGGAAAAACAACTGACCTGGATAACAAATCCAAGAGAGATAACCTAAGAATTATTTGTCTACCAGAAAGCCATGATATAAAAAAAAAAAACCTGGACAACATCCTCCAAGAGATTGTCAAAGAAAACTGTCCTGAGGTCCAAGAACCAGAGGGTAAAATAATTATCAAAAAAATTCACCAGACTCCTGAAAGAGATCCTAAATTGAAAACTGCAAGAAATATAATAGCCAAATTCCAGAATCACAAAGTCAAGGAAAAAATACTGCAAGCAGCCAGAAAGAAACTATTCAAATATTGTGGAACTACAGTCAGGATTACACAAGACCTAGAAGCTTCTATATCAAATGATCGGAAGGATTGTAATTTGATATTTTGTAAGGCAAAAGAGCTTGGACTGCAACCAAGGATCAACCACCCAGAAAAACTGAGCATAATATTTTGAGGCAAGGAAATGGTCATTTAATGAAATAAAGGACTTCCAGACCACCCTGATGAAAAAGCCAGAGCTCAATGGAAAACTTGATCTCCAAATACAAGACTCAAGAGAGACATAAAAAGGTAAATAAGAAACATACACACACACACACAGACACACGCGCACACACACACACGCACACACACACACACAACTTGTGAATCAATAAGAACAAACTGTTTGCATCCCTTATGAGAATCTTATGCCTGTCAATATTGAAATTTATATAATTATCATGACATTTCAAAGGTATATACATAGATAGAGGATTCGGGTATAAATGAACTAATCAGATGATTAAAAAAAACCTTATTAAGGGGTATAAAGGGACTGTAATGGGAGAAAAAGAAAAGATGAGGTAGAAAAGGGTAAATTATGCCACACAAAGAGGCATAAAAACATACTATAGTAGAGGGAAAGAAGGGAGGGAGATGAATAACATATGAACTTTATTTTCATTGGTTCTGGTTCAAGGAGGGATCAACACAATCAGTTAAGTTTAGGATTCAAATGTGAAAAGACACAAAACTCATTATATTACAGGGAAAGGAGAGAGGGTGAGGAGCATTGTATGAAATTTACTCTCATCGGTTTGGGTACAAGGAGGGAATAACATGCTCCATTAAGTATAAAAATCTATTGTGCCCTACAGGCAGTAAGAAGAGTAAGGGGGTGGTTAGAAGGGTGGGAAATAGTAGTAAGGGGAAAGGGTAGGTAAAAAGAGGGGGGCACAGGGAGGGAATAATGAAAGAGGCAGTGGTTTAAAGGAAAGCTCTTAAGGAAGGGAAGGGAGAAGGAAGAAACAAAAACATAAACAGGGAAGAGAATAGGATGGAGGGAAAGACACAGATAGTAATCATAACTGTGAATGTGAAAGGGATGAACTCTCCCATAAAATGGAGATGGATAGGAGAATGGATTAAAAACTACAATTCTACAATATGCTGTCTACAGGAAACACATTTGAAACAAGGGGATACACGCAGGGTAAAGGTAAAAGGCTGGAATAGAATATATTATGCTTCAGGTGAAGTAAAAAAAAAAAGCAGGGGTAGCAATCCTTATCTCAGATAAAGAAAAAGCAAAAATAGATCTAAGTAAAAGAGATAAGGAAGGAAACTATATCCTGCTAAAAGGCACCATCGAGAATGAAGCAATATCATTAATTAACATATATGCACAAAATGGTATAGCATCCAAATTCCTAGAGGTGAAGTTAAGGGAATTAGGGGAAGAAATAGATAGCAAAAATATATTAGTGGGGGACCTCAATCTCTCCCTCTCTGAATCTGATAAATCTAACATCAAAATACACAAGAAAGAAGTTAAGGAGAGGAATATAATTTTAGAGAGGCTAGATATAATAGATCTCTGGAGAAAATTGAATGGGGATAAAAAGGATTACACCTTCTCCTCAGCCATACATGGCACATACCCAAAAACTGACTATGTAATAGGGCATAAAAACCTCACAATTCAGTGCAGAAAGGCAAAAATATTAAATGCATCCTTCTCAGATAGTGATGCAATAAAATAATATGTAATAAAGGGCCATGGAAATATAGAATGAAAACTAATTGAAAACTAAATAATTTAATCCTAAAGAATGAGTGGGTCAAACAAGAAATTATAGAAACAATCAGTAACTTCATTCAAGAGAATGATAATAATGAGACAACTTACCAAAACTTATGGATGAAGCAAAAGGGGAAGTTTTATATCCCTGAATGTATATGTGAATAATATAAAGGGAATGGAGTTCAGGCCTAGGGAGGAGCCAAGATGGCACAGTAGAAACAGGACTTCTATATAGCTCCAGCTTCCACCTCCTCCAATTCATGTAAAAATGACTCTAGACAAACTTTGGAGCTACAGAGCCCACAAAATGACAGAGAGAAGCTAACCTCCCTCTGAAGACAGTCCAGCAGGCCAGCAGGAAGGGGACAGCAGAGCACTCTGGGAGCAGAGCCTAGTCCCAGGTGAGCCCAAGGTTTTAGCCTCAGGGTGGCCACAGCCAGCTACTGGCTAGAGGGACTTCAGATCACCAGTAGCTGTGGTGGATTCCAGAATTATCAACACATATATGTTAAGGACAAAGTGAGAGGTCAATGCAGTGTGGACTTCGGGTTCTGGTAGTTCAGGAGTAGGGTCCAGCCTTTAACCCCTGGAGGGAGAAGCCTCTGAGGTGCTGTGGTCATGCAGCTGCCACCACATGGCAGTTTCAGCTCCTGGATTGCAGATTGTAGGGGGACCAAGCAACTAGTCTGAGGGGTAATTGCTCTTCCTTTAACACGCTTGGGTTTGGATTGCAGTCTAGGGTGGAGGTCCTAGGGTGGGTGACCAGCTTGTCAGAGCATGTGAAGGTTCAGAGAGAGCACTCAACTAACAGCTCCAGCAGCTATGAAAACCCCAGTGACTAGGACAAAGCTCCCCTCTCTGGTAGCAGAGTTCTACTTTGGCAAAAAGCCCAAAAGTCAAGTAATTGAGTGGTATCATGAGCAAGCAAAAGAAGCAAAGCAAGCAGAGCAATCCAACTTTGCGGAAGCTAATGAGAAACAAAAAAAAATCATTATATGAAATCAAAAAACAATCAAAACCAAAAGAATGAAAAAAGTAAAAGACAATGTGAAATAGCTCATTGGAAGAAGCAAATGACCTGGAAAATAGATCTGGTAGAGATAATTTAAAAATTATTGGAATTCCTGAAAGCCACAATTTTTAAAAAGAGCCTAAATATCTTTTTTTCAGTAAATTATCAAGGAAAACTGTCCTGATGCTCCAGAACTAGAGGGTAAAATAGACATTGAAAGAATCCACTGATCACATCCTAAAAGAGATACCCAAATGAAAACTCCTAGGAATATTATAGCCAAATTAGAGACCTCCCATATCTAGGAGAGAATATTGCAAGCAGCCAGAAAGAAATAATTCAAGTATTACGTAGCCACAGTTAGGATAATATAAGATTTAGCAGCTTCTACATTAAAGGATCAGAGCTCTTACAATATGATATTCTGGATGGCAAAGGAGCTATGATTACAACCAAGAAACACATATTCAGCAAAACTGAATATAATCTTTGGGTGGAAAAAATGAATATTCAATGAAATAAAGGACGTTCAAGCATTTTTGATGAAAAGTTCAAAATTTCTTGATGAATAGAAAATTTGACTTCCAAATACAAGACTCAAGAGAAGCATGAAAACATAAACAGGAAAGGGAAATCATAAGAGACTTAATAAAGTTACACTGTTTCTATTCCTAAAGGGGAAGATGATACTTATAAGAACTTTCTCAATAGCGCAGTTAGAAGGAGCATATATTTAAAAAGAATAGCAAGTTGTACATAATAGATATGCAGTTTCATGTACAATCATCTGTTTTATTATAATACCTTATGGAAATGCTTGTTTTATTCCATAAATTAAAAATAAAATAAAAGAGATGTAAGCACAGACCACCTTAGTCAATACTCCTCTTATTATCAATAGTAAGGATAGCATAAGACCTAGTAAAGTATGGGCACCAAATAAACTCACCACAATCAAAGAGAATTAAAGGATTATAGATTTCAAGCTAGAAGGTACCACAGAGGTCATTTAGGTCATTCTCACTTTAAAGTTGAGGAAATTGAGGCTAGAGAGGCTTGGTAACATGTCCATGGTCGCACAAATATTATGTGGCAGAGCCAGGATTCAAATCCCTGTCCTCTGACTCCAAATGCAGTGAGCTTTCCGCAGTGACATGTCTTGATGTCCTGCATAGAGTCTAGTTGGAAGGACACAGCAAGTTCCTCCAGATCCTTATATCTTGGGTACTGAGTGCTTGGATACCAGTTATCTCATCTCCCCTAAGTCTTATCTTCTCTTGGCTAAACACATCTAGTCCCTTGAAATAAAGAGGTGGTCAGAGATAGTGTCACTGATTGGGCAGTGGCAGAACAAACCATGGTATTTGAATGCTGCAGCATATTTTTTGCAGTCATTTCAGTTGCACCTGACTTTTCATGATCCCATTTTTTGTTTTAGAGGATTTAAGGGGGATTTTTTTTAGCAAAGGTACTAGAGTGCTTTGTTATTTCCTTCTCCAGCTCATTGTACTATGCAGTAAGAAATGAGGAATTAAGAGAAATATGGGAAGATTTATATGAAACAATGGAGAGTGAAATAAGTAGAAACCAGAACTATGTACTTAGTGACTCCAGTAAAGTAAAGAGAGAAAATAGATTTGCCAAAATCATAAATCTGGAAAAAGCCCTGCTTCTATGGTAAAAAAAAAAAAAAAAACACCTGAATCAGAATCCCTGGTACCCCACCCCTCACTCTCTTACACTCAGACTCCATGCTTAGTGCCTGTGTGACTTGAACATGTCACAATCTTTCTGAGCTTCAGTTTCCTCATCTGTTAAATGGGGAAGAGGGGAGGAATTGGACCAAATAGCATCTAAGTTCCTTCCATCTTTGCTCTGTGACCTGATTACCTTGTTTTCCTATGCATTTGTCAGTGCTGAGGGATAAGACTATTCTGAGTCCTTATTAAAATTCTAGTAGAAAAGGGGATTTGGAAAAAATAGGACATTAATGCACTGTTGGTGGAGTCATGAATTGGTCCAACCATTCTAGAAACATTTTAGAATTATGCCCAAAGAGCTATAAAACTCTTCATACACTTTAATCTAGCAATACCACTACTAGGGCTGTATCCCAAGAGACCAAAGGAAAAGGAAAAGGACCGATTTGTACAAAAATATTTATAGCAGCTCTTTTTGTGGTGACAAAGAATTGGAAATTAAGGGAAGGTCCATCTGTTGGGGAATGGTCAAACAAGTTGTGGTATATAATTGTAATGGAACAATATTTTGCTATAACAAATGAGGGCTATAGTTTCAGAAAAATCTGGGAATGCATATGAACTTATGCAAAGTGAAGTGATCAGAACCAGGAGAACATAGTAGACAGTAACAGCAACATTGGAAGGATGATTAATCTTGCAAGATTTGCTACTCTGATCAAGAAAATTATCCAAGGTAATTTCAAATGACCAATGATGAAAAAAAAAAAGCTATTCATCTCCAGAAATAGAAGTGATAAATACTGAGTGTAGATTAAAGCATGCTTTCTTAAAATTCATTTTCTTGGGGGGGGTGGTTTGTGTGGGTTTTTTTCTTCACAACATGGCTAATTTGAAATATGTTTTGTGTGACTTCATATGTATAATCAATATTTAATTGAAGAGGAGAGGTGGGAGGGGTAGAATTTGGAACACAATTTTTAAAAGCAATGTTAAATTTTTAATGTATTTGGGAAATATTTAACAGAATAAATAAAAATATGTTATATAAACCTCCAGCAGAGAAATTTCTTTGTTTTTAAGGTACATCAAGCTAGACGTTGAAAAATCTAGTCAAGAAAGTGTTTCTGCCATTTCTCTGCACTAATAGCAATGGGCAATGGGATATTAAACTCAATAAATTAAAATATTATGGAAAAGAGACTATCCAAACAATGCCATGTTGAGGAGCCACTTCTTTAAAATGAGAAATTCCAAAGCTGCTTGGAGCTTTCTCTCAAAACTGAGGAAAGAGTTGAGGTTAGACCCGTTATCTTCTTCCCTCATCAGGCCTCATAGGGAGCATTGTGTTTAGTTTTGGGCAAGCTAGAGTGTGTTCAGAGAAGGGAAACTAGAATTGACAAGGGTTTTGACATCATGGCATGGTTGAATCAGTTTGTTAACTTGAAATTTAGAAAATGGTTTATAAATTCTTTCTGTTTTTATATCACAGGCTTTTCTAGATGTAACAACCCTCACACTCCACCCCTAAGAACTGAACCCTTGCATATAACACTTACAAACAAATGGACAAAAATGGTTAAGCAAAAACTAAACCCAGAATAACCACATATGACAGGTGACATTCTGCATCAGTTTCCTCATCTGACATTCTGCCTCTCCTGTCTCTGGCTTTGCATTCTGAGATGGGTTTTATTTTCTGTTTTTTGGTTAGTGCAATTACCCAGAGTTCATTTTCATTATAGCATTAACCCAACTTCCATTCATCCTGGCAAGCTGGATCCTCAAGAGATTGTTTACTACTCCCCCTAAGGTTATAGGGGGTAACCCTGAAGTGTTGTGGTTTCCAAGTCCATCACCTTTGAGTTTCCTTTCCAGTGCCCCCCAACATTATCAAATGACCAGTTGAATTCTATAAGCTTTTACAAAAAGCTTTCATTTAGTTGGTCTAGCAATAACATTAGGTGCCAACAATTCTCCCAAACCAGGGGCAACATGTTCCCTTTGCTCAGACAAAGACCCTGAGCTGATTAGGCTCACACTTGGAGTGCACATGGAGCCAAAGATCAACTCATAATTTCTGGTTCTGAGAAGTCCTTTTCTTCTTTCATGAAGATGTAATGAAGTTACTTTTAGGAATAGCTTCCTTCTGGTCTCTGAAGATTGGTGCCTTAAGGAATACACAAGTTTCTTGTACAAAAGGGTCTGCCTAGTTTGTCCCTAGTGTGTCTTTCATGTCTTGGTTCAAATATTGACATTAACTACTGCTGCTCTGGGGACATTGACACAAAAAACTTTCTCCAACTTTTTTTTTTACAAATGCTTTATTAACTTCTGGTTTACATCATTCATTTCTGCCAGATTTTGAGTTACAATTTTCCCCATTTTCCCCTACCCACCACCCCAGAATAACAGTCCCATATGATATCCCCTCATCCAATCTGCTCTCTCCCATATCTTCTCCCATACCCCCTTTGACTTTACCATTAAGGCAAGGTGAATCTCTGTGCCCCAATGCCTGCACATATTATCTCCCAATTGCATGCAAAATAGTATTAATAATAGTATTGATATATATTTGAAACATTTAATTTTTAAAAACTTCGAATTTCAGATCCATTCCCTTCCTCCCTTGTCACCCACTCTCTCTGGGAAGATTAGCAATTCAGTATGTGTTGTACATGTATAGCTATGCAAAACATTATCATAGTAGGTATATTGTAAAAGACTGCTTATATTTCCCTCCCACCCATCCCCCCCACCTGGTCCAATCCCTACTTTGATCCTATCCTTCTTTGAAAGTGGGTATTTCCAACCCCCCCTCCCCCTAGAATGCCCTCCCCTCCATCATCCCCCCTCTCATTCCCCTTCCCCCTACTCTCCGGCAGGGTGAGATATCCCATTTAGTATGTATATCATTCTCTCCCTGAGCCAAATTCAATGAGAATATGGTTTTGCCTTTTTGTCTTCCTGTTCTTCCCCTCCCCTGCAACTACTTCCCCTTGCCTCTTCTACATGAGATAGTTTATCCTGCCCTGTCTCTCCCCATCTCCTCTTGCCACATTCCTCTCTCACCTCTTACCTTCACCCCTTAAGTATCTTCCCTTCCCACCAAATTCGACCCGTGCCCTCTATCCATGTATACCTGTAAACATATATACACACATTCACATATGTATTCATATGCCCATATACCCTTCTTCAATTATTTTCATAATGAGAAAGGTTTCATCAGTCACATTTATTGTTTTTCCCTATAGGAGTGTAAATAGTTCAACTTTGGTAAATTCCTTTTGATTTCTTTTCCCTGATTACCTTCTCAAGCATCTCTTGCTTCTTGTGTCTGAATGTCAAATTTTCTATTCAACTCTGGTTTTTTTCCTCAAGAATGCTTGAAAGTCCTCTATACCACTGGATGACCATATTTTTCCCCTGAAAGAAGATACTGAGTTTTGCTGGATAGGTGATTCTTGGTTTTAATCCCAGCTCTTTTGATCTCTGGAATATTATATTCCATGCCCTTCAATCCCTCAGTGTAGAAGCTGCCAGGTCCTGTGCTATTCTGATTGTGTTTCCACAATATTGAAATTGTTTCTTCCTGGCTGCTTGTAGTATTTTCTCCTTGATCTGGGAGTTCTGGAACCTGGCTATAATATTCCTAGGAGTTTTCTTTTTTGGGATCTTTTTCAGGAGGTGATCTGTGGATTCTTTCAACCTCTATTTTGCCCTCTGGATCTAAAACATCAGGGCAATTTTCCTTGAGAATTTCTTGAAAGATGATTTCTAGGTTCTTTCTTTGATCATGGCTTTCAGGTAGTCCAATAATTTTTAAATTATCTCTCCTAGATCTATTTTCCAGGTCAGTGGTTTTCCCATGAGATATTTCATATTGCCTTTTATTATTTCATTTGTTTGGATCTGTTTAACAGCATCTTGATTTCTCATAAAGTCACTAGCTTCCATTTACTCCAGTCTAATTCTGAAGGAATGAATCTCCTCAGTGAGCTTTTGAGATTCTTTTTCCCTCTGGAAAATTTGGCTTTTTAAGGCATTCTTCTCCTCATTGCCCTTTTGAACCTCCTTTGCCATTTGCGTTAGTCTATTTTTTAAGGTGCCATTTTCCTTAGTCAGGCTGTTGACTACCATTTCATACTTTTCCTGCATCCTTCTCAAATCTCTTCCCAATTTTTCCTCCACTTCTCTTACTTGATTTTTAAAATCCTTCTTAAGGTCCTCTATGGCCTGTAACCCGCTCATATTTTCATTTGGGGCTTTTGATGCAGGAGTTCTGACCTCCCAGTCTTCCTTCTGTTCCATGCTTCAATCCTCTTTGCCCCCAAAACAGGAGTCTAATGTTGAATTTTTCTGTTTATTTTGTTTCCTTTGCCTAGGCATGTTGCCACTCACTTACTTGACTTTTGGGCTTCTTGCCACAGTAGGAGTCTGACACCAGACAGGGGAGCTTCCGTCCCAAACGTTGGGGTCTTCACAACTTCCAGACGTATTAGTTGGGTGGCCTCTGTGAAGCCTCCACCTGCTCTGGCAAGCTGGATACCCACCCCAGACCTCCACCCCAGACCACAATCCAGATCCAGGGAGGTTAAAGCAAGAGCAATTACCCCCCAAGACTGATCTCTGGATCTCCCTACAGTTCTCAGGCCAGGAGCTGAAGCTGCCACTGAAGCTGCAAAATGGCTTCTGTGCCGAGGCTCCTCAGCCACTTTTCACCCCCAGGGGAAGAAGCCGACACCTTCCCCAAATACTAGTCCCAAAGTCCATAGGGCACTAACCTCTCACTTTGTCCTAGGCATATCTGTGTTGATAATTCTGGAATCACCATAGCTGCTGGTGTTCTGGGGTCCCTCCAGCTGGTTGCTGGCCTGGCCACCCTAGGGCTAAAACCGTGGCTCATGCAGGCCTGGGCTGGGCTTCCAGAGTGCTGCACTGGCCGCTCCCTGCAGGGCTGCCGGGCTGTCCTCAGTGGGAGGTTAGCCTCTCTGTGTCGTTCTGTGGGTACTGGAGCTCCAGAAGTTGTTCAGAGTCTACCTTTTACATGGTTTGGAAGTAGTGTGGGGGAGAGCCCCTTGGAAGTGATGTTTCTACTCCGCCATCTTGGCTCTGCCTGGTTCTCCAACTTTTAAAGTTCAACTGGCCATTACTGGGCAGATTAGAGGAAAGTAGATGAGGCAACAAAAAAGAAACTTAATCCTCCCCCCAAAAAAATACCTATTTTCTTGGAAGAGTTATTCACCACTATATTCAGCCACCACCACCACTACTACTGATTCTCTGCAGGAATTTCAACTTCGAAATGCATTGTTGTGTTATACATAGGCCAAAAGACATAGATGATTCATTTGGCCAATCACAAGACATTCTCTGTTCCTAGGTTTTATGTCTTTATCTAATGATCTAAGCATTTCTCTCTTACCAAACTGATTAAGTATTTCTTATACCTAATTTATACCTTTGATGAATTCTAGCTCTCTAGTTCTTCTGTTATTACCTTAAATTGAGTGGAAGACTCCCACTCTTACACATGAAATAAGGAATTTGGACTAACTCATGGGGTTTCTCTCTCTCTCTCTCTCTCTCTCTCTCTCTCTCTCTCTCTCTCTCCCTCTCTCTCTCTCTCTCTCTCTCTCTCTCTCTCTCTCACACACACACACACACACACACACACACACACACACACTTTGGAACCTCTTGGCAGTTGGGTGAAGCCTATGAAACCTCTCTCAAGTTGGTGTTTTTAAATGCATGAAATAAAATACATAGCATTGCAAAGAAAATAGATATGTTGAAGGACAGCAAATATTTGTGTATACACATATGTGTATATATGTATATATATGGTCTTCCTGTTAAGAACTTCTGAGATAGATGATCCCTAAGTTACCTTCTACCTCTGACATTCTACATTTCTTTGACTTTTGAGAATTGCTCAAGATAACGCAAAAAAAACCAACTTTTCAGTTCACCACTGATAATGTGAAAATGCCACTTGAGAATTCTGCATGGTGAGTGCTAAGTTCCCATTTTTATTTTTCTCCCCACTCAAGTTCTTCATATTTCCAACTCCAATCAGGCACCAGGTTCAAGTTCCCTCTCAGTCTTTCTGAGAATAGCCAGAGGAAACATGCTGGCACTGTGGAACCTCTCTTCCTCCCCTCTCCCTCCTATTTTAGTAACCCACACACATTCTATTTCCATCATTAGAGCACAGGATGAAATATCAGAAGGTGAATATGACTGTGAACTAGACATAAATTGAAAAGCAATGAAAGGAATTTAAGAGCTGAGGCTAACAAATCTTCAGCTGCTCACAAGCTTGGGACAGAGAGTCTTACTGACTTTTTTTTGGACAGATATGGGAAATCAAAGAGTTGTTAGGGAATTATACAGAAAAAAGTAGTCAGCCTTTAAAAGGGGTTGGAGGATGGGAAGTAATTACAGTAGGATATTCTGTCTCAGGAAAGTTCCTTGATGAACAGAAAACAACAAATTACTGAAGTAAGGAACTGGTCAGTCACTCACTTGTCCATTAGAGATCACATCTTCACCATTCCTTAAGAAAGTGACAAAAACACAATAAAAATGCAATCAACTAATTGATGGTGTCTTTATCCATTTCTGCTTGTCATTTTAAAACCCGTATTTTGGAGAGATTTCGAGAATAGGACAGATGAACTCTGCCTAAATTGCCAATGAAGACATGTGAATTACTCTGCAATTATATGAAAGGTGAAAGAGGTCCCAGGAAATGGTTCTTATGAAAACTTGGCCAGTATGTGATAAAAGCTTGTCTCGTAGCAGTCCTGATCATTAAGATTTAAAGTCTGAGTTCAACATGAGGACAAAAGGCTCTTTGGGGCTTAGCAACCTTTTGTAAATTTGAATTTTATTGATGTATTTTGTTTTTAAAATATCACTTTCACTGCTTTATATAACCCTCTATTACTCCCAAAGAATAAAGAGCTATCCTTTATAACAAAGAGTGTGGTTCACATATCTCTTCTTTGAGGTCAAACTTGATTCAGGCTTATTGCTCAGGCTAAGTTTTGATTGTTTGAAGATTGTTCTTCCATTTACATTTCTAATAGTTTGGGGGTTGTTCTTCCATTTACATTGCTGATAGTTTTGGGGTTGTTCTTCCATTTACATTGCTGGTAGTTTGGGGGTTGTTCTTCCATTTACATTGCTGTAGTTAGGTATAGTTGTCCTGGTTCTACTTATTTCACTTTGCATCAGCTTAGCAACTTTTAAATATTTATTTTTTCCTGTTTCAACTATATGCTTCCTCCATAGGAGTCCTTCTGTGACATCTCATTGTGGCATAACAATCACCCTGAATTCTCAAAGGTTATGTTAGATAAATTTTCTTGAGTGGGTTCTACTATGGTGAAAATTGATCAGATCTTAGACAGAGTCTGTTATCTATGACTCTTGAACAGAAAGAAACAGGAGAATAGGTAAGCAGAGCAGGGGAGCAGCAGGGACAGAAGCCAGTCCAGCTATTTCTGATGGTGTTTCTGTTCCCAGACAATCACTCCAGGCAATTTCCATAAGACAAATCTCTGGGTGGAGCGAGAGTAAGAGTTAAGTTTATAGAAAAGGTTTGTTTGGTTACTAGGCTGGGAAAACCTCAGTGCATCTGTTGAACAATATGAAAAATCTAGGTCATGTGAAACAACATTTATTAGGTAAAAAGGCATTGTTCACAAATTTGAACTCAAAGGAAACCCACATAGCAATATTTAACATTCCCACAGGGAGAACAAAACTGATTGTGACTCCACAGAGAAAGGAAGAAGCTTACCAATGAATAGTTAACCATCATGAAAACACTAAGGTCACTAAGGCTAAGCATTTGAGAAAGCCACATCAACTGTGATATCCTGGGACAGTTAGACACAGGTAGCAATTTCACCTCTAAATCAACCTTCTTGTCAACTTTTAAGTAAATACGTCTTGTTTTTAGACAAAGGAATTTCTCTCTCGTAAGAGTCTTTTGGGAAATGTCCAGGTGAGTTCATACCATCAGGTGACACTGGGAATTTTCCTGTGAAAAGTTCAACCTTGAAAGTGCATAGTCTGTGGGAAGTAGAGTGTCATAGCTTATTGATCAATGGATACTGTGGTGACCTTTTGCTAACCTTCCTTCCCCTAAGTGGATTCCCTGGTATTTGTTTCCCTGAGACCCTAAACCAAGAAAACAGAAATGGGGAGAAGTCAGGAATCATTTTAGGTTTCTTTAAATGGACACATATCATCTAAAGACCATAGTTTCAATATATGTTGCTACCTTAGACAGGAACAGATGCTAGAAACTCACTTGTTTAGAAAGCTCATGGGCTACTGTAACCCAAGGGTCCCTCTTTGGGCAGGAAATAAATAATCACAGGTAACTTACCCACTAGTGGAAGAAAAACTGTAATCTCCTAATGCTAGGGCATTATATTTAACGCCCTACAAGAGGTGAGAAAAGGAATCTGTCAGATTTGAGGGGAAGGGAGTAGAAAGTGAATTTTGACTTGGCGTTCAGGGAACAAGGAGATCCCAAACTATGATGTAGTCTAGGATCCTTGGTCTGAGAGGAGGTAAGAAGTTAAAATATCACATTATTATTATTATATGGATAGATAATTAAATGGTTTCAGTGTTTCAAAAAATATTATTTTATATTTTCAATTAACAAAAACATATTTCCCCCTTCCATGTCTCCCTCCATTAAAAAACAAACAAAAAACTAAACTAAAAACCAAATCCTTATAACAAATGTGCATAGTCAGTCAATCAATCAATAAACATTTATTAAGAGCCTACTATGTACTAGATGCTGTGCTAGGCACCAGAAAGCAAAAGATAGTCCCTGCCCTCAAGGAGCTCACAATCTAAAGGGAGAAAACAATGCATAAAAGGAAGCTGAAAAGCAGGAGTTAAGGAGGGAAGGCTCTTAGTGTGGTGGTAGGGATAAAAGAGAAGTCTGGAGGAATATATCTGGGTGGGAAATATAAATATGGCTGGCCTGAATGTCCTGATTACCCTACTCAAATGAAGGTTCTGGAAAGAGTTTTACATTCCCCAATCAAAAGGAGAGAGGGACCTATAGGCAGAGGGGACTGACTTAGGGTTCATGCCTCCCCTCTCAGTCCTCAGTCTCCAATCCCAAGCTCCAGCTCTCACTTTGGGCCCCTGGATTTATGTCTAGTGAGACCCTAGCATGCTACTCTCTGGGAAGTTTCATATCTTGCTACATATTCATCCCTGCTTCCTCTTCCCTCCCTGACCGCTGATCCACTCTTAGCTCAATCAAATCAACACAGTCATTCCTGGAAAGGATATGTCCATCAGTAGCCTATGATGCCTCTCATCATGTCCATGTTTCTCCAGACCAAAGAACCCATGCCACACACTGATTGACTGCTCCTAAGGTCCCCCTGCCATGGAGTCCCTATGAAATTTCTAGCAACAATAATCATATATAAGGGCAGAGACTCAAAAACCTGAGCTCTCTATCAGAATACACATTCCACTAAATGCAACAAGTCAGGCAGGTGGTAGACTATGAAGGATGCATATGTTGTCATATGGGGTCAATATGCTGATTTGTTTTGCTTGATTACAGTTCCTTTTTAAAATGGAGGGATATTTGGAGAAATGTGGAGTCCATTGGGAAATTGCAATGATATGGAAAGAGTTTCAATAAACATTTCTTTTTCTGCTTTTTGGAGGGGGGAAGTAGGGCAATTGGGGTTAAGTGACTTGCCCGAGGTCACATGGCTAGTTGTGTGTGTGTGTGTGTGTGTGTGTGTGTGTGTGTGTGTGTGTGCTAAGTGTCTGAGGCCGGACTTGAACTCAGGTCCTCCTGACTCCTGGGCCAGTGGTCTATTCACTGCACCACCTAGCCACCCCCAATAAACATTTATTTTAAAAGAGAAAGTGGGGAGTTTTTGTTAATGGTTTCTATCATTACCATGACAGCATGAAGCTATACAGGAACATTTTCTAGTGAGACCATATTGTACGTTATAGAGCTGCTGAAAGTCTCTGGGCCTACTAGAGCCTGGATCCAGGGCATAGAGTGATTGGGAAACATGACAAGATGGGCAGCTAGGAGATACAGTGGATAGAGTGCTGGGTTTGAGGTCAGCACTCAGGTCTTCCTAAGTTCAAACCTGGCCTCAGACACTTACCAGCTGTGTGATCCTGTGCAAGTCACTTAATCCCGTTTGCCTCAGTTTCCTTAGCTGTAAATAGTTGGAGAGGGAAATAGCAAAGCATTCCAGTATCTTTATAGGAACACTACAAATGAGGTCACAAAGACTTCAACACAACTGAAACAATTGAACAACAGCAGGACAAGATGATCACATGCTGACAAATCCATCTCCTATTACTACAAGCTGAATCTTAGGGATTCTAATAGTAAATTTACTATTTACTATTACTCTAATAGTAAAATTATTCTATTTACCCCCTTACTTGGCCCTTGGGTTTACAAGGAAATGGAAAAATCACCAGGTTGTTCATAGGAACAGCACAAGCCCTCTGACAAGTTTTGAGAACCCTCACAAGATGTCCTCACCCAGCTACATGAGTTTGGTGGCATCTGCCTGTCTTCCACTGATATACTACTTATAGCCTATATAGGAGGGGTGTATTTTTGTGTGAAGGTACACAAAGCGGTCATGTTCTTCACATAAGCCAGTTCATCCCTGATTGAATTATATAAACTCTCAGCCAATTGGAACTCATGGTTCTCAGTTAAAAATCATAGAGTCATCTGCATTGCCCTAGTACACATCTCAAGGTTACCCTGAAGTGGATTATGTTATCAAATATATGGTGTTGCCCAGAAGCTCACGTCTAGTAACTTGGGACAATACAAACCCTACTTTGTCCCAGTTAATGAGAAAGAATCAGGACCAGAGTTTATTGGAACATTGAAATCTGGAACAATCAGGGAGACAACTACCTACTTTCCCCATCAATATTTTCTAGGGGATTAAGGGGGATAATCAATGCAGATTTCTGAGGGGCAGAGTCAAGATGGCAGAGTAGAAACAAGACTTCTATGGAGCTCCAGCTCCCACCTCCTCCAATTCATGTAAAAGGTGACTCTGAAGAAACTTTGGAGCTACCAAACCCACAAAATGACACAGAGAAGCTAACCTCCTGGTGAGGACAGCCCATCAGACCAGCAGGAAGGGTCTGGTGCAGTGCTCTGGGAGCTGACCACAGCCCCACCAAAGGCAGAGGTTTTAGCCTCAGGGTGGGCCTGACCAGCTGCTGACTGGAAGCACTTCAGATCACCAGCTGCTGTGGCAGTTTCCAGAATTATCAACACATAGATGCTAAGAACAAAGTGGGCGGTCAGTGCAGTGTGGACTTTGAGATCCATCAGTTTGAGAGTGCAGTTGGTCTTTGCCCCCAGAGCAAGAAACCTCTGAGGCATGCAGCTGTGCAACCACAGCCACATGGCTGCTTCAGCTTCTGGCCTGCAGATCGTAGGGGGGACAAGAAACCAGTCTGAGGGGTAATCACTCTTGCTTTAACCTGCTTGGATCTGTATTGCAGTCTAGGGTAGAGGTTCTGGGGTGTGCAACCAGCTTACTAGAGTGTGTGGAGGCTCCAGAAAGGGCACCCAACTAATACCTTTGGCAACTGAGAAAACCCCAGTGTTCGGGACAAAGCTCCCTTGTTTGGTGGCAGAGTCCTACTGTGGCAACAAGCCCAAAAGTCAAGTAATTGAGTGGCAAAATGAGGAGGCAAAGGAAGCAAAGCAAACAGAGCAATCCAACTTTACACCCCTATTATGGGGACAAAAAGGATCAAAACATGGAAAAGGAGGAAGACAGTGAAGTTAGAACTCCTGCATCAAAAGCTTCCAAGAAAAATATGAGCTGGTTACAGGCCATAGAGGACCTTAAGAAGGAGTTTGAAAACCAACTAAGAGAAGTGGAGGAAAAACTGGGAAGAGAAATGAGAACTACGCAAGAAAATTATGAAATGAGAGTCAATAACCTAACTGAAGAAAATAACACATTAAAAAATATACTAATAGAGGGGTGGAGCCAAGATGGTGGAGTAGAAACAGTGCGTCCAAGGCACTCTCCCCTCAGATCACCTCCAAAATATGTAAAAGGGGACTCTGAACAACTTCTGGAGCCCCAGTACCCACAGAACAACACAGAGAAGCTAGCCTCCCACTGAGGACAGCCCAACAACCCTGCAGGAAGGACCAGCACAGTGCTCTGGGAGTTGGCAGCGCAGTGCACGGTGCATGGAGAGCTGAGCCCAAGTCCGCCTGAGTTGTGGTTTTAGCCCCAGGGCTGCAGGGCCAGTGGCTGGCTGGAGGGACCCCAGAATACCAGCAGCTGTGGCAACTCCAGAATTATCAACATAGACATGCCTAGGACAAAGTGAGAGGTTAGTTCCCTATGGACTTTGGGACCAGTATTTGGGGAATGCATCGGCTTCCTCCCCTGGGGGCTAGAAGCCGCTGAGGAGACATGCCATTTTGTAGTCTTCAGTGGGAGCTCCAGCTCCTGGCCTGCGAACTGTAGGGAGATCCAAAGATCAGTCTTGGGGGTTAATCGCTCTTGCTTTAACCTCCCTGGATCTGGAATGTGATCTGGGGGGGAGGTCTGGGGTGGGTATCCAGCTTGCCAGAAAGCTGTGAAGACCCCAGTGTTCGGGACAAAAGCTCTCCTGTCTGGTGGCAGAGTCCTACTGTGGGAGCAAGCCCAAAAGTCAAGTAATTAAGTGGCAACATGTCAAGGCAAAGGAAACAAAATAAACAGAAAAATGCAACCTTAGACTCCTATTTTGGGGGCAAAGAGGATCGAAGCATATAACAGGAAGAGGATTGTGAGATCAGAAATCTTCCTCCAACAGCCCCAAAGGAAAATATGAGCGGGTTACAGGCCATGGAGGACCCTAAGAAGGACTTTAAAAATCAAATAAGAGAAGTGGAGGAAAAATTGGGAAGAGAAATGAGAGGGATGCAGGAAAAGTATGAAATGAGGGTCAACAGCCTGACTGAGGAAAACAACACCTTAAAAAATAGATTCACTCAAATGGCGAAGGAGGCCCAAAAGGGCAATGAGGAGAAGAATGCCTTAAAAAGTCAAATTTGCCAGATGAAAAAAGAATCTCAAAAGCTCACTGAGGAGATTTATTCCTTCAGAGTTAGACTGGAGTAAATGGAAGCTAATGACTTTATGAGAAATCAAGATGCTGTTAAGCAGATCCAAACAAATGAAAGAATAGAAGGCAATGTGAAATATCTCATGGGAAAAACCACTGACCCAGAAAATAGATCCAGGAGAGAGAATTTAAAAATTATTGGACTACCTGAAAGCCATGATCAAAGAAAGAACCTAGAAACCACCCTTCAAGAAATTCTTAAGGAAAATTGCCCTGATGTTTTAGACCCAGAGGGCAAAATAGATGTTGAAAGAATCCACAGATCACCTCCTGAAAAAGATCCTAAAAAGAAAACTCCCAGGAATATTATAGCCAGGTTCCAGAATCCCCAGATCAAGGAGAAAATACTACAAGCAGCCAGGAAGAAACAATTTCAATATTGTGGAAACACAATCAGAATAGCACAGGACCTGGCAGCTTCTACACTGAGGGATTGAAGGGAATGGAATATGATATTCCAGAGGGCAAAAGAACTGGGAATGAACCCAAGGGTCACCTACCCAGCAAAACTGAGTATTTTGTTTCAGGGGAAAATATAGTCATTCAGTGGAATAGAAGACTTTCAAGCATTCTTGAGGAAAAAACCAGAGTTGAATAGAAAATTTGACATCCAGACACAAGAAGCAAGAGAAGCCTGAGAAGGTAATCAGGG
This sequence comes from Gymnobelideus leadbeateri, assembly GCA_011680675.1. NCBI lineage: Eukaryota > Metazoa > Chordata > Mammalia > Diprotodontia > Petauridae > Gymnobelideus > Gymnobelideus leadbeateri. Next base: position 229,779 of record WOXC01008401.1, on the reverse strand, counting down.
AAAAGAAATCAAAAGGAACTTATCAAAGTTGACCTATTTACATTCATACATGGAAAAACAAGAACTGTGACTGATGAAACATTTCTCAGTATGAAAATAATGGAAGAAGGGTCTATGGTCATATGAATACATATGTGAATGTGTGTATATATGTTTTCAGTTATACATGGAGAGAGGGCATAGGTTGAATTTGTTGGGAAGGAATGATCCTTAAGGGGTGAAATTATGAGGTGAGAGAGGAAAGTGGCAAGAGGAGATGGGGAGAAACAGGGTAGGGTAAACTATCTCATGTAGAAGAAGCAAGGGGAAGTGGCTGCAGGGGAGGGGAAGTATAGGAAGGCAAAAAGGCAAAACCACATTCTCATTGAATTTGGTTCAGGGAGAGAATGACATACATACTAAATGGGATATCTCCACCTGCAGCAGAATATGGGAAGGGGGATAAGAGGAAGGATGATGGATGGGAGGGCATTCTTCGGGGGAGGGGAGGTTGGTAGTACCCACTATAGAAGAGGGACAGGATCAAGTAGGGAATGGACCAGCTGGGGGGGGGGGTGGGATGGGTGGGAGGGAATTATAAGCAGTCTTGTCCAATATATCTACTATGGTAATATTTTGCATAGCTATACATGTACAACACAAACTGAATTACTTATCTTCCCAGAGGGAATGGGTGGCAAGGGAGGAAGGGAATGGTTCTGAAATTTGAGGTCTTAAAATTAAATGTTTCAAATATATATAAATACTATTATCAATAGTCTTTTGCATGTAATTGGGAGATAAGATGTACAGGCATTGGGGCACAGAGATTCACCTTGCTCTAATGGAAAAGTTGAAGGGGGTATGGGAGAAGATATGGGAGAGAGCAGATTGGAGGAAGGGATATCTTGTGGGACTGCTATTCTGGGATGGTGAGTAGGGGAAAAACGGGGAGAAAAATTGTAACTCAAAATCTGGCAGAAATGAATGATGTAAACCAGAAGTTAATAAAGCATTTGTTTAATCAGATTTAGGTGGAGATAAATTCTCTGATTAAATTGCCCAAAGCTGGGGGTTATCTGGGTATAGGTCTGGGTCTCTTTGTCCAAGAATGACATAATGTCACTCTCTCAATCTCTCATTGGAGTGAACCCACTTCTCACTGTAATACTCATTCTCTCATTACTTGTTAACTAATCAGAGTTGATTGCCACCCTCTGGAACACTCACTTTTCCAAGGATATATAAGCTGTGAGTCCACCACCATGAGAGTCTTTGGCATTCAAGAGTGCCACTGACCTCTTTTATTAAATGCTAACAGTAGTAATAAAATAACTAATTACCCAGAAATATATATATATATATATATATATATATATATATATATATATATATATATATAAATAGACTAATTCAATGGAAAAAGAGGTTTAAAAAAGCAATGAGAAGAATGCTTTAAAAAGCCAAATTTGCCAGATGGAAAAAGAATCTCAAAAGCTCACTGAAAAAAATCATTCCTTCAGAATTAGATTGGAGCAAATGGAAGCTAGTAACTTTATGAGAAATCAAGATACTATTAAACAGATCCAAACAAATGAAAAAATAGAAGGCAATGTGAAATATTTCATTGGGAAAACCACTGACCTGGAAAATAGATCCAGGAGAGATAATTTAAAAATTATTGGGCTACCTGAAAGCCATGATCAAAAAAAGAACCTAGAAATCACCCTTCAAGTAATTCTCAAGGAAAATTGCCCTGATGTTTTAGAACCAGAGGGCAAAATAGAGATTGAAAGAATCCACCAATCACCTCCTGAAAATGATCCCAAAAAGAAAACTCTTGGAATATTATAGCCAGGTTCCACAATTCTTAGATCAAGGAGAAAATATTACAAGCAGCCAGGAAGAAACAATTTGAATACTGTGGAAACACAATCAGGATAACACAGGATCTGGCAGTTTCTACACTGAGGGATCAAAGGGCTTGGAATATGGTATTCTGGAGGTCAAAGGAGCTGGGATTAAAACCAAGAACCACCTACCCAGCAAAACTGAGTATCATGTTTCAGAGGAAAATATGGTCATTCAGTGTAATAGAGGACTTTCAAGCATTCTTGATGAAAATACCAGAGCTGAATAGAAAATTTGACATTCAGATAACGAGAAGAAAGAGAAGCATGAGAAGGTAAACAGGGAAAAGAAATCATAAGGAACTTATCAAAGTTGACCTATTTACATTCCTACATGGAAAAACAATAATTGTAACCTATGAAACTTTTCTCAGTATGAGAATAGTTGAAGGGAATTGAAATGTATATACATATATGTGTGTGTTTACATACATATATGTCTATATAAGAGGATATATGGGCATATGAATACATATGTGAATGTGTATATATGTGTACAGGTATATATAGATAGAGGGCACAGAATGAAATTAATAGGAAGGGATGATACTTAAAAGATGAAATTAAGAGGTGAGAAAGGAATATAATGGGAGGAGATGGGGAGAGACAGAATGGGGGTAAACTATCTCATATAGAAGAGGCAAGGGAAAATGGTCACAATGGAGGGGAAGAACAGGAAGTCAAAAGGGAATGGGTCAACCTTATTCTCATTGAATTTGGCTTATGGAGGGAATGACATACACACTAAATAGGTATGTCACCGTACAGGAGAGTAGGGTCGACGGGGATGAGAGGGGGCATGATGGAAGGGAGGGCAGGCTGGGGGGGGGGGGGAAGGAAGTTGGAAGAGCCCACTTTTGAAAAGGGACAGGATCAAAGTAGAGAGCTGAACAAGTAGGAGGTGGGATAGGAGGGAGGGAAATATAGTCAGTCTTTTCCAATATATCCATTATGGAAATGTTTTGCATAGCTACACATGTACAACCTATATTGAATTGCTTATCTTTCCAGTAAGGGTGACAAGGGAGGAAGGGAATGAATCTGGAATTTAAAGCTTTAAAATCAAATGTTTACACACACACACATACACACACGTGTGTGTATATACATATATATATACATATATGTATGTATATATACATACTATTAATATTATTTTACATGTAACTGGGAAATAACATATACAGATACTGGGGCATAGAGATTCACCGTGCCCTACTGTAAAGTCAGAGGGGGTATGGGAGAAGATATAGGAAAGAACAGTTTGTTGGAGGGGATATCCAGTGGGATCACTATTTTGGAGTGGTGGGTAGGGGGACAAATGTAGAGAAAATTTGTAACTCAAAATCTTGCAAAATTAAAGATGTAAACTAGAAGTCAATAAAGTGTTTGATAAAAAATGTATAAATACAAAAATAAAAATAATAAAGAAAAATACATTAAAAGGGAAGGGAAAGGATTTATTTGGAAATATAGTTATATAAAAGTTTAAAAATCTGCAAAATTTTCAAAAGAAATAAAAAGTTGCATGTAGGTCTTTACTTACTGTCTCTGGTCACTCATATTGGGATTGGGTCTTGAAATCCTAATATCTGACCAACACTTTTTGCCTTTTGAAATACCTTCCATTAGAGCAATTTGGAACTATGTCCGAAGGGCTATAAAAATGTACATATCCTTTGTTTGACACAATACTGCTTCTAGGGCTGTATCCCAAAGAGATTATAAAAATGGGAAAAGGACCTGCATGTACAAAAAAAACTTATTTATCATCTCCTTTTTTTGTTGGCCACGGACTGGAAATTGAGGGGATGCCCTTCAAGTAGGGTATGGCTGAACAAGTTGTGGCATATGAATGTAATGGGATACTATTGTGCTATAAGAAATGGTGAACAGGAGGACTTTAGAGAAACTTGGAAAGAATTATATGAACTGATGCTGAGGGAAGTGAGCATAACCAGGGAAACATTCTATACAGTAACAGCCATAGTGTGCAATGATTAATTTTGATAGATTTAGCTCTTCTCAGCAACACAAGGACCTAAAACAGTTTCAAAGGACTCATAATGAAAAATACCATCCACATCCAGAGAAAGAACTATGAAGTATGAATGCAGAGTGAAGACTATTTTTTTGTTTTGTTTTTCTTTTTCATGCTTTCTCCCATTTGTTATAGTTCTTCCATGCAACATGACTAATGTGAAAACATGTTTAATAGGAAAAAATAGATCCAGGTTTCTGTTCTGAAATCCAGGTTTTAGACTCCTTTAGAGTAATGGTCTTGCCTCATAATGTTCCATTCCTTAGTTGGAGTTGGTTCAATAGGATGGGAGAGCTATTGCTCGCCCCCAAGATCTTGACTACTTTGTCCTGGAGGACCACACCCATGCCAACAGGCTCCTCTATTCCTTCATAAGTTGGAGTATAGCACAAAACTATCCTGTTTATCAAGACAAAGTGATCACTACAGAGACTCCTCTCTCAAAGTTAAATGAGAGATGAAACAAGATGGTAGCCAACAGAACTTTTTGCAAAGACAGCTGGGATTCATAGCCTTGGTACAGAAAATGGAGTGGTGGCAGGGTACATACAGTAATAAGGAAAGTTAGGTCATGATAAGCACTGGGGATCCAGAACAAGTAGAAACAATCCTAACAAAATGGGGCCACACACTAGAAATATCATTCCAGAGGGAAAGAAAAACAGCCAAGAGAGCATAAATAGTTAAGGTTGAGGAACTTTGACTAGAGGGGTGGTTACTTCATTGTTTCATTGGTGATAGATGGTTTAGATTGCTCATTTGAGCAGCTGAGATTTTTTGGGTCAGTCATTCTCCACTTTGTGAGGGTATGAGGTGGTGCACGTTATTTACAGAAATTCTCCCTCCCTTACCTGCTCTGCCTCCTGCACCTTGTGGTGGTCAGAAATATTGACCATAGAAAGTACCAACATTTGAGTAACCCGACATGATGAGTGGCTGTAATGGAAATGCAGATTTAAAGATCTTCCCTGCCCCTAGCTTAAGTGCACCTGGAGCCTGTGGTGGGAGGCTTGTTTTTCAGGAAAGCCCATACCTTGATACTTTGTGATTGGGCAGTGGGTCCAGAAGGTTGTTACATTCTCTGAGCCAAGAGAAGGCTATATAAGCCCTGAGGAGAGGCTTTGCTTTGGGGCTCACTTTGAGAAGTGTTGTGTGATTTGACCAGATGAGACTCTGGGAAGCCGTTGTTGAGAGCCCCCCGGCTTTGAAAACCCAGATGTTGATGCTTCCCTCTCTGGTAACTGTGATTTGGTATTGATGTAATGCTGGGACAGTTTGGAAGCCTGTCTGTTTGATCTGTAAGTTCTGTAACTCTGAAGTTTGGGGTGCTGACCTTTTTCCCCTGAACTAGGTAATGTGTGTTTGTTTGATTAAAGTAAGCTTGTTAACCCATTCTGAATTGCTTTCCTTTTGAAAAGCAGATCTAAGAACCTATATTGGCAGCTACCCTGGGGATATTGGGGTGCTTGCTGCTACAAAATGGCGACGATGGATGGGATCTGCTGAGTAAAAGGAAAGTATGGGGGCTGGGATAATTGTTTGTTTCCCAGTTGTGGTAGCTGTGATTCTGTGGAGCCATGGAGCAGGAGAGAAGAACGGCCTGCATGCTGACTTCACTGAGCTGAGAGCAGGAATGGTGAACTGCCTACATGGAGACCTGTGGAGAAACCTGGAGCTGCTGCCTTCTGCTGGAGGAGAAGGAACCCAGGAGTTTGGAGTTCAGCCACAGGACAAGATAAGGACTGTGTGGCAAAGCAGGGGCACTGAATGTGTTTCCTTGCTGCATCCCACAGTTTGGGACCCAGGGGGAGGATGGACTTGTGACTGGTGGGTGGGGTGAAGTGCCATGGACCCCAAGGACCCCAATTTGGTTTTGTTGTCCAGCTCCCTCTCTGGACTTGGAAGTAGGGGCTGGAGCAGTGTGAGGGAAAGAACAACCCCCTCCTCCCAAGAGAACTTTATGTGATAATGCTTTGTATTTTGTGAATTGATGTGAAAATGCAATGTACTTTGTGTTTAAGGCCCAGTGGCCACTTCGGTAACTTTAGATGTACCTTGAAACTATGACTTAGGAGTTGGTTGGTGCTAATTGAAATGTAAATTGTCTATGCTATGGGCATACATAGTAAGACTTTACTGAATAAGTGACTAATTGTACTTTGAGATATTGTTACAGATAAGAGACTAATTGAGTTAATCAAGACTTTGCCCCATGAGTGGAAGACTTGTACTTTGAAAACTGATGTAACTGATTAAGTTAAGAGTGACTATTTTTTGATTTTACTGATAAGTGGACTGAGTTAACATTTGCCCCATGAGTGGAAGACTTGGACTATTGTATTTTGAGATTATATTGTGATTTTCTTATGTACCTGGAAAATGTGACCTAAGAGATGTTTAGTGCTAATTCAAATGTAAATTGTATATGCTATGGGCATGAAAGATCTTGGGGCCGAATGTAATGGAAATGCAAATTTAAAGATCTTCCCTGCCCCTAGCTTAAGTGCACCTGGAGCCTATGGTGGGAGGCTTGTTTTTCAGGAAAGCCCATACCTTGATACTTTGTGATTGGGCAGTGGGTCCAGAAGGTTGTTACATTCTCTGAGCCAGGAGAAGGCTATATAAGCCCTGAGGAGAGGCTTTGCTTTGGGGCTCACTTTGAGAAGTGTTCTGTGATTTGACCAGATGAGACTGGGAAGCCGTTGTTGAGAGCCCCCCGGCTTTGAAAACCCAGATGTTGATGCTTCCCTCTCTGGTAACTGTGATTTGGTATTGATATAATGGTTGGACAGTTTGGAAGCCTGTCTGTTTGATCTGTAAGTTCTGTAACTCTGAAGTTTGGGGTGTTGACCTTTTTCCCCTGAACTAGGTAATGTGTGTTTGTTTGATTAAAGTAAGCTTGTTAACCCATTCTGAATTGCTTTCCTTTTGAAAAGCAGATCTAAGAACCTATATTGGCAGCTACCCTGGGGATATTGGGGTGCTTGCTGCTACAGTGGCTTATCTCTTTACATTCTCCCATATCCCCCAAATCAACAGAAAGGACAAGTGGAAGTGGTGATAATTAAGTGATGTAGAGACTAGTAAAAACAAACAAACAAACAAAAAAAAAACCAAGGCTACTAGTATATAGCCTAAAGCATCTGCTTTTTACTAAAGTATTATACATTAAAAGTCTTGAGAATAGAGTGACAAAAGATACCCAGCCTCTTCCTCAAAGAACCCTCCATAATTGTTTTCAGGGGAACCTTTTCAGGATTTCATCCAATAGAGATTCCACCAATTGCCTCAAGGGACATAGATAGTGTCATGTAAATCATCAGTGTTTATAACTGTCCTTATGATCTAAAGTTGTCTTTCCCTTTGGATGAGTTGCCACTAAACCCTGTATTCTGTTCATGGTGTCTATGCAGGACCATTATTTATAGATGATAGGAAGTCAAATGTACACATTTAGTGCTTCTTTGTGGTTTATAAAGCACTTCCACCTCTGTTACTTCATTGGAATAGCACAATAACCCTGCAAGGTGGACAGCATAATTATTCCCATTTTACAGATGAGGAAACAGAAGTTCAGAGAGGTTCAGTAATTTGTCCAAGGTCATACAGCTTCTAACAGAAAACACAGGTTTTCTCATTATAAGGATAGCATTCTTTCTACAATTTTGAAAGTGTTTTAGCATCACAAAAGAACATTTCTAAGAGCTTAATTTTGAACATTTTGCTATGTAATGCAAAGAGAATTTTAAAAGACAATTCCTGTCTTCTAAGAGACTGTTATCAAACAGTCTGACTTAGATTCAAAATGGCAGACAATGCACAGAATAAAATAAATACATTAAACAAACAATTGGAGAAGATAGACAGACAGATAGATAATAGCTAAATGGAGAGCTAAATAGATAGATATATGGATAGATTAGATAGATAGATAGATAGATAGACAGACAGACAGACAGATAGATAGATAGATGGATGGATGGATGGATAGATAGATAGATGACAGCTACAGTATGGGGATATATCACACCTTAGCCAAAATATGTATGCCATGATAGAAAACTGATAATATTGGTAAGGGAAAACAGTTAGCCTCTTAATGATTAGTCATCTATATGAACCTTGGGAAAAGAAAAAAAAAGCTTCTTCCTATAACAAAGATCCATCTTTTTAAAAATGTCAATATATTTATATGCCATCTTATATATTGTATGCCATCTTGTTTCATGTCTCATTTAACTTTGAAAGAGGAGTCCCTGTAGTCATCATTTCATTTTGATATATAGAATTGAAGTATTCCAAATTCCAAGTCCAGATCTTTGGTAGAGATAAATAAGCTACAACCTTTTTTAATTTTAACCAAGGAAGAAATGCATGAGGAAAGCAATGTAAATAATTTCATCAGGGAGATGTAGGGTCAAGGTATGAGGTGTGGAAGATGGCAGAGTAAAAAGTCACAACTGTCAAATCTCCCCCAAAACCTCTACTACAAAATGGCCACAGAAAACATGAAACAAAATTCTGAGTGAGAAAACCAAGGAAAAATTAAAGTAAGTCATTTTTCCAGTCTGGTCAGCTTAAGAAGACAGAAAGAAAGGTCTGCAGACATTGGGGTGGAGGCTGGCTGAGAGTATGACATTAAAGAAGCAGTATCAGATGATGGCAACGAACAGCAGTATTGGCATGGGCAACAGTGGCACTAGCAACCAAGGACAGTATAAGAACAGTAGAATTGGTCAGAAAAAAAATTTCCAAGGGACCCCACTTCAAGCATGGATTGAAGGATAAGGTAACATTTGATAACTCAATTCCCCATTACCTAATTTCAGGTCAGAGTCCAGAAATTACTTTAGGGGTGGGTAGGTGGCGCAGTGAGTAAGAGCGCCGGCCTCGGAGTTGGGATGACCCAGTTACTTAACCCCAATTGCTTTAAAAAAAAAAAAAAAGAAAGAAAAGAAATTACTTTAAAAAACACATATGAGTGGTAAAGTAAAAATGGGAAAATAAATGAGAACTATGCAAGAAAATTATAAAAATAGAAGTAACAGTTTGGTAAAAGGGGCCCCAGAAAGCTTTTAAAAATGCCTTAAAAATCAGAATTAGCCAAATGATAAAAGAGAACCAAAACCTCACTGAATAAAGTAACTCCTAAAAAATAAGAATTGGTCAAGTGGAAGCTAAGGTTTCCACAAGACAACAATAAGCAATAAAACTAAGACAAAAGAATGAAAAAATAGAATAAAATGTGAAATATCTCATAGGGAAAACAACTGACCTGGAAAATGGATCAAGAAGAGATAATTTAAAAATTATTGGACTACCTAAAATCCATGATTAAAGAAAAGACCCTAGACATCATATTTCAAGAAAATATAAAGAAACATTACCCAGTTAACTTAAAACTAGGGGGCAAAGTAGAAAAGGAAAGAATTCATTGATCAAGTCCTGAAAGAAATCTCCAAATGAAAGCTCTCAGGAATATCATAGCAAAAATTATGAGCTCCCAGGCCAAAGAGGAAATAAATGCAAGTAGCAAGAATGAAATAATTCAAAGAATATAAAGCCACAGTCAGGATCACACAAGATTTAGCAGCTACCATTATAAAGGAGTGAAGGACTTAAAATGTGATTTTCCAGGAGTGGAAAGAGCTATCATTTTTTAAAGAACTGAGTATAAATCTATAATGGAAAAATGAATTTTCAATGAAACAGAGCATTCCTGATGAAAAAACCCAGAGCAGAACAGAAAACTTGACATTCAAACACAAAACACAAGAGAAGCATAAAAAGGTAAACATGAGTGAGAAATAATAATGATTTTATGAGGTTGAACTGTTTAAGTTCCCAACTGGGAAGATGATACATGTAACCCCTAAGAATATTATCATCAGGGTAGTTAGAAGGAATATACTTGGACAGAAGGTATGGGTTTAAGTCTACTATTTTGGAATAACCCAAAACAATGGAAGGGTGAGAAAGAGTGATGTGTTGGGATGAGTGATAAGATAGATGAATTTACAATTTGGGGTCAGTGTTAGCAATTTCACTACTATCGTTTTGTTTTGTTTGGGTGGGAGGTGAGATACACTGGGGAATATTGTTGGCATAAAAACAGAAGATATCAATAATAATGTATTTTGTAAAACTGTCTCCCCAAAATGAAATGCATTGATCAGGTAGTGAAAAATGACTAATGGAAAACTCCATATGCTCCTATGGTAAATACACAACATCAGGGAATCATAGAGGAAAAACCTAGCATGTGGGAATTTCTCTTTGCAGGAATCATCGAATGGCATAGACAAGAATTCAACAAGACGAGGTGTGGATGTAGTCATGATTGTTACTCAGTGGAAATCCCCATATGGAGGAGCTCATACATCCCCTGTGATATCCAAAAAGAGTATTTAATGATTTTGAGTTGTGATTGATTCTCTAGGTCATCTTTCTGCAAACTGGAGGTCAAAGATATTTGTATTCAATATGGATGCTTGAAAAATTATTCACTCAGAGGTTTGATCATGACACTTCGTTCTTTTACAATATATTAGGTACAAGTTAAATGTGATAATCACCCATAAAAAATGTCCAGGTAAATCCCTCAGAGTTTCCATTAAAACATGTGGGTAAAATTGTCTGAATACTCATTCAAAGCACATATTTATCAGAGTGTGCTGTAACAAGAGAACAAAATGAAGTATCATTTCCAAGGAAAATTTTAAACTATGAGGACTTTCATGTTACAAGACATTAATGACATTGGCCATTTGCTGCATGAATTATGGCAGAGAAATGCCATTTGTTATACTGAAAACTGGGGTGTAATTTCCCACACATCAAAAGATGCTGCCACTGAATTTTCAAGCTTTCACTCTGCTTTAACATCAGCCTTAGATGATATCCCTTGAAAGACTATTAGAATATCTTTTTTATCTGACCTTTTCCCTTATGCCTCATTCAACAACCCAGTGCAAAGGAAAGCCATAGTGTTGTGAAATTTTTTCAAAGTGTATTTTGTTTTAGATCTTAAATTTCTTGCTCATAGATATATGAGATAAACACATTTCCAAAAATTCAGCAAAACTTTTCAGAAAGTTTGGCAAAGACTCAATTAGATATCACCAAGATCCTTTCCTGAATAGATAAGTAGTCAAAGGAAATAATTTTAAATAATTTCAATCATTTAGATCCCACTGTGGATTAAAATGCTTTTAAGGGGCGTCTAGGTGGCACAGTGAATAGAGCACTGGCCCTGGAGTCAGGAGGACCTGAGTTCAAATCTGGCCTCAGACACTTAACACACACACACTCACTCACAAGCTAGCAGTGTGACCTTGGGCAAGTCACTTAACCCCAATTGACCTACCTTCCCTCCTCCAAAAAAAAGGAAAAAAAAATCTTTTAAAAGGATTGCAAACTCTCAATAGTTAGATTAAAGGTTACTATAATCACTAATAAGAGAAACATTCATAAACAACTCTGAGGTTTAATTTCACCTTTTCCTCTCAAAGTGGGGAAGATGAAGCTACGCTTATAAAAGATGATAAAAGACAGAAATAATCAATGCTGGAGAGGCATTAGGTAGCTAGGCATATTGATACACTTTTGGTGGACCTGTGAATTGGCCCCATCCTCCAGGAAACCAATTTGTATATTACACAAGATAAATCACTAAGTGGTTTATGCCCTTTGACCAAGGTATGCCACCATGGAACATAAGTCAAGGAGATCAAAGAGAGAAATAAAGCTCCCACAGAAACCCAAATATTCATAGCAACACTTTTTTTGCAGTAACATAAACACCTATTATAAAGTTAATCTCTTTAATCAACTGAGGAAATTGCTGAATAAATTATAATAAATGGAAGTAATAGATGACTATTGTACTTTAAGAAATAACAGCTATGGAAACCCAAAGAACTCTCGCATTTTCGTTGCCGTGGAGTATCCTCCCGTAATCTCCTTTACAAATGGGCTCTGTGGCCTAGCGCCCCCTTCCCCCGAGCCAGGTCACCGGTGATCGTCCGCCGCAGCCCACTGCCTGACAGGGGCTGCTCGGGAGCCGCCACTAAGGTTTACATCATCATAAGAAGAACAAGCAATATGGCAGCAATCCCGTCCAGCGGTTCACTTGTAGCAACCCATGACTACTACCGAAGGCGTCTGGGTTCCACCTCCAGCAACAGCTCCTGTGGAAGTGCTGAGTATTCTGGGGAAGTGATCCCCCACCATCCTGGTCTTCCTAAATCAGACCCAGGCCACTGGTGGGCAAGCTTCTTCTTCGGCAAGTCAAGTCATCCATTCATGACAACTGTATTGGAATCCCCAGGGCACTCAGGAACTTTCCAGGTTGCTCATGGCACGATCACCTGTGACCTGGCTCAGGAGGCCATGAGGAAGCGGCATGTCAGCGAGCCCAGCAAGACCAGCACTGGGCCTTCTGCATGAGCAGCAGCACCCTCTTTGCTGCTCTCCCCGCTTCTGAAGTGTGCTAGGCATCAGAGCCCATTTCCCCCTCCCCTTCCTTTCCCTTCCCTCTCCCACCTATTCCTTTAGAATAGATAGGCTGCATAAGTATAGAAGTAGTTGTGGGGTGTGGTTTTTTTTTTTTTTTTAAGGAAAACAAAAGCAAAACACCAAAAAAAAACCAAGTAAAGGAAACCACACTGCTATTTTGGTTTTTTACTATCTGAATCACCTATGTGCTTTTCGGCAGCCTCAGTAACCTGTTGACTTTGTACTCAACTGAAACTAATAAACTTTGAGCAGCCTTTTAAAAAAAAAGAAATAACAGCTATGAAGAGTTCAGAGAAACATTAAAAGACTTGAATGAAATAATATAGTTTAAATTAAGTAAAACCTGGAGAACAATATGCCTCATGACTAGAATATGTAAATACAAAAGAAAGGGCAAAAAGAGAGCCAAATCCTGGCTAATTTTAACCATCAGTCTCAGTCCCAAAGAATAAATCAATCAATAAGCATTTTATTAGATTCTTGGGTACCTATCTGGCACTATGTTGAGCACTAGAAATACAAAGACCAAAAATGAACAACCTTTGCATTCAGGGAGTTTGTTATCAAAGTATAGTACATAATAGAATACATTCACCTTCTCAGTGGAAAAGTAGAGTAACTCAGGTGCAGAACGTAGAATGTGCTGGCAGATTTGATTGCTTTATCAGGTGATGTTGTGGCAGGGAGTTATTTTTGGAAAATAACCAGAGTGATGAAATAAAAGGCATCTTTTAAAAAAAAGTTCAACAATACCTAATGCAGAATAAAGAGGCATCAGCTCATTCTGGTTCTGGCGATATCTTATAGCAAATGTTAGCATGAAACTTGTATTCATTTCAAGCTCTTCAAAAATGCTTCATGTTTTGGACAGTAAAAATTTACTTGGAAGTAAATGACTCGGAACTTGCTGAAATTAAACCTCAGAGTTGTTTATGGATGCTTCCCTTATTAGTGATTATCATAACCTTTATCTAGCTGTTGAGGGTTTATGGATTCTTTTAAAACTTCATTTCCTTTGACCACTAATCAATCTATTCAGGAAATGATCTTGGTAATGCCTAGTCAAGTCTTTGCCAAACTTTCTGAAAAGTTTTGCTAAACCTTTGGAACTATGTTTATCTAATATCTTTATGAGCAAGAAATTTAACATATCCTTTAATGACATTTTCATTTTAAAGTAAAGTCATTTTAATGACTTTATTTTAATGGTTTAGAAATGACATACAGTAAAAGTCAGAAGACCTGAGTTCAACAACATGCTCTGAAACTCATAAGCTGTGTGGCCATAGTCTTGGTATTTCCAATGGTTAGCACAGTATCTGATAGGTACCTAAATAGCTAATAAAAATACTTACTGATTGATTGATTCTTTGGCATTGAGATTGGTAGTTACAATTATCCAGAATTTTGGCTGACTGTGTGTGTGTGTGTGTGTGTGTGTGTGTGTGTGTGTGGTCACTCAACCAGAAATATGCATATGGATCAAATCTCTTTTGTTGTTGTTTAGTTGATCAGTCATGTCTAACTTTTCAAGATTCCATTATGGGGATTTCTTGGCAAAGATACCACAGTGGTTTGCCATTTCCTTCTTTGTAGGATTAAGGCAAACAGAGGTTAAGTGACTTGTGAAGGGTCACACTGCTAGCAAATGTCTGAGGCTAGATTTGAAATCAATTCTTCCTGATTCCAGGCCTAGCACACTACCTATTGTGACACCTAGATGCAAATTCAAAACTCAAATCACAAACTGAATCAAATTTCACACAATCCAAATCCATCTCCAAGATAAAGTCCATAGTGATGCCATGATTCTAGGAGGCCAAATCTTGTGCCTAATAGACATTGGTATTCACTTCTGATGTTTGAAAATTTATTCATGTTCAGATTTGATCATATGGTGATTATTTCTTCTGACATGAATTAGGTACAGATTATGCTCAATGAGATGTAGAATGACTCTTTTTCTTTTACACACACACACACACACACACACCCACACACACACGCGCGCGCGCGCGCATATAACATGGACAATACCTTTGTAATTAATTCCACACTGGTGTTCTGAGTCCTGTTGTAGTAAGATAATGAAAATCTTTGCAGAACCAGAAAATAGAGATGCCCATGTTTCAACTGATGAACAAAGAATTTTAAGAAATGTGATGTCAATTTCAGTACCAAAAGAAGTGGACAGTTCCCTGGAGATCTTTGAATCCAAGATCTGATTTGGAGAAGCTGCAAAGGATTCAGTCTGATAACCTCATTTTACCAAAGAGGAAACTGAGATGCAGAGAGACTGAGTTTCCAAGATCATTTAGGTAAGGAAATAGTAGAGCTCAGATCTGAACCCATGTCTTCTGATTCCAAATTCAGTGGGCATTACCTTTCACCCCAAAAACTTAATTCATTGAACTTGGTTCATGATTCACTTTTTACCAGCTTCATGGAGCCTACAAAAAATATAAAATAGTTTCAGCCTAAGAAGACCTTTTTACTTTTTAGTGGCTGTCAAATGAAATCAGGGTCTTTTATCATATTATCAGAACCCACTTTGACTATTTCCACACGGGTCATTTCTCATCGAACAACACACCTAGAATGAGGATAGTTTTGAAGGGTGAAAATGCAGTGTGATGTATTAAAAAGAGGAAAGATCTGGCATCAATCCACCTTTGCCACAGATTAACCATGTAAGTAAGTTCAAGTGGGTCATTCTAGGGAACTGTTAAACTTCAGAAGCAGAAGAGATCTCAATGGTCATGTAGTCCAAATCGCACCTGAAAAGAACATTCTTTGTTACATTCCTGGCAAGTCGTCATCCAGCTTTTGCTTAAAGACCTCCAGTGGGGGGGAACTCATTACCACTAGGCACGATACATTCTTTTTTGGAATAATTCAAATTATAAGGAAGTTTGTCCTTACTTCAAATCTAAGTTTTCCTCTTCAACTTCCATCCTTTGGAAACCAAACAGAGTAAATAATATGCCTCTTCCAAAATTTGTTTTTAGTCATTTTCAGTCATGTCCAAATCTTCATGACCCATTTTGGGGTTATCTTGACAAAGATGCTGGAGTGGTTTATCATTTCCTTCTCCAGGTCATTTTACAGATGAGGAAAATGTGAACACAGGGTTAAGTGACTCAAGAAGACCGGTCTTCCTGTCTCCAGGACCACACTCTGTCCACTATGCCACCCATCTGCCCTATCTTCAAAAATACAGTCCTATGAATCTTGAAGACAGTCACTATATTCCCCCTGAGTCTTCTCTTCTCCCTGTTAAACATCTTCAAGTCATTTATTCAAATCTCTTGTGTCATAAAACTGAGGCCCTTCATCAGTGGACATCCTTCTTCAGATGTTCAATGGCTTATCTAAAATATGGCACTAACTGATGGTAAGCCAGCACTTATTAAGTCCTACTTTGTGCCAGGCACTGTGCTACAGTGCCTGAGGATTTAAAGGAAGGCAAAAACCAAATAATACAAGGCAAGACAAGATTCTGCTTTCAAGGACATGACATCCTAATAAAGAAGACAAATAAACAACTAGCTACAAACAAAATATATACAGGACAGATTGGAGGTAGTCCCAGAGAAAAGGCTATGGGGAAGGTTTCTTGCAGAAGCTAAGACTTTGGTTGAGATTGAAGGGCATCTGGGAGGCAGAGATGAGGAGCACAATTTTCCAGAGGCAGCATGACCTTGGTGGGTCACTATCACCTCTTTATCCCTGGAAAGAATATAACTTAAGGTTTCATTAGCTTTCCAGAGTGTTATATCAGACTATTAATTTTTCATGAACTGATAGTACACTATGAAGGCCATATTTTTAAAATGCTTTCTAGTATCCTCTCCCTACATGCAAAGTTGATTTCTTGCATGCAAAGTTGATTTCTTTTTAGATATTGGCATGATAACTGACATTGTCTCAATTAAATTTCATCTTACTAGATTTGGCCCAACATTCTAACCTGTCAATATCTTTTTGGATCTTAACACTGCCATCTGATGTGCCACTGATTTCTCAGTTTTGTGTCATCTTCAAATTTCATAAATATTCTTCCTCTGCCTTAATTAATCAATCAATAAAAATTTATTAATTACCTAATATATACCAGGGTCTATGCTAAGTTTTAGGGTTACAAAAGAGGCAAAATACAGTCCCTGCCCTCAAGAAATAAAAAATCTAATGGGGGAGGTAACAGGCACACAAATATATACAAAGTCAGTTACATACAAGATAAATAGGGAACCATTAAGAAGTAAAGCCCAGGAATTAGGAGGGGTTAAGGAAGGCCTCCTGTAGAAGGTAGCATTTTAGTTGATACTTAAAAGAGGCCAGGGAGATCATTAGTAATAACAGGAGAGGGAGAGCATTCTGGCCATGGGGGACAGCCAGAGAAAATACCTGTAGTCAAAAGATGGAGTGTCTTGCTTATGGAACAGTCAGGAGGCCAGTGTCACTGTATGAAAGGGTATATGTTGGGGAGTAAGGCCTATGAAGACTAAAAGGTAAAAGGGGTTTTTGATGGAACTGTAGCAAAGCATATAGTCAAGGACACTTTAGAGATGCATCTGCTTTTTGTGATATAGATCACAATAGATCAATTTGACTAAATGAGATCATCCTGAAGAGTCTTAGAAAATTTGAAACCCTATATAAAGACAACTGATTTTGATTTTAGTGGCAACTAGACACAAATAAATGTCCTCTGGCCACATACCTAAAGGGATCATTGAAATGGTCTTCATTTTTGACTGGAGTTATCAAAAAATCATAGATTTTTTAAATTTTATTTTTCCCAATACATGTAAAACATGTTTAGCATTCATTTTTAAAAATTTTTGAGTTCCATATTCTCTCCCTCTCCACCACCCTCCTCAAGAAGGCAATTGATTTGATAAAGATTATCCATGTGCAGTCATGCAAAACCTTTCCTATTAGCCATGTTCCAAAAGGAAATACAGACAAAACAAAAAACAAACCAAGAATAATAAAGTTGAAAAAATACGTTTCAATCTGCATTCCAACTCCATAATTTCTTTCTCTGGAGGTGGATAGCATCTTTCTTCATGAGTCTTTTGGAATTATTTTGACTCATTGTGTTGCTGAGAATAGTGCAGTTGATTATCGTACAATACAGCTGCTACTGTGTGTGTAGAATGGTCACCTGGTTCTGAGGATCAGAGATTTAGAGCTGGAATGGATCTCAGTGACCATCTGGTCCAATCCTCTTAGATGGGGAAACTGAGTCCTGAGGAAGTTGAGTAACCCTAGTTCTCTGACCCCTGAATCAGGGTATTTCAGATAAGTCTCAATGATGACACAGTGGACCATCACTTTATCACATTTATGAGCTGGGTGACCATGGACAAATGCTTTCACCAGTCTGAGTCTCAGTTTCTTTATCTGTACAATGAGAAAAATAGTACTTGTCATACCTATCTCATTGAGTCCCTAAAGGAAAGCATTCTGAAAACCTTAAAATGTGGTGGAAATGGGCATTTAATGTTAATATTGACACAAAGAAAACATTTCCACCTCATATCTTACACAGCAAAATCATGGACAGCCAATACAGCTTCAAATACTTTTTATTAATGTCCTATGTGTAGAAAAGACCCAAGAGAAAATAAGAATACTAGAAAGAGCCCTGGAATTGAGGGTCTAAGCTTTACTCTGTAGACAGCTAGGTGCCATGGTACATAGGATGCTGTACTTGGAGGAAGATTTGAGGTCAAATCCTGCCTCACTCACTTAGTAGGTACATGACCCTGGACAAGTAATTCATCCTTCATGAGCCTCATTTTCCTTGTCTATGAAATGGGAATACTAATAGCATCTCCAGGATTACTGTGGGGACCAAAAGAGACAACATATAGAAAACACTTTGAAAAACCTTAAAGATCTATAAGCATTTTTAAAAATTGTTTTTCATCTATAAAATGGGAAGGCTAAACCAGAGAATGTGCAAGGCCTCTTCCAGCTCTAAGTATTTGACCATATGATATCACAATGGGTTTGCTGGCATGGATTCATAAAATGGGAAGATCCAAAATGATTAGAACATTAGACTTGTCCTTGTAAACTGTCTTCAGACACAACTTAAAGATCCCTAAATGACTTCCATGAACACCAAGGACAAGGATCAAAACAAAGACACAATTTAGGATTTTTTTTCTTAGAAACTGAGCTAATTTGAATGGCTTCCTAAACACAGGATGAGGTGAAAGGATAAGGTTTTCCATCCAGATTTCTCTTGCCATAGAGAAGGTCACTAGAATGAGGTTCTCAGAAGCTCTTGAACCAATCAATTGGCATTTTAATTACTACTTGTGTCCGGCACTTGACTAGGAGGTGGAAATACCATGACAAAATGAAATAACCCTAATTCACAAGGAAATTTGTTTCTAATGAGTGGGAATTTTCATTTCCATTCTGGGTCAGTGTGTAGACTCTTACAGAACTGCAGCTGTGCCAAGTACTAAGAATGCAAAGCCCAAAGCGAAAAGGTTCCTGCCCTCAGGAAGCTTACTTCCTAATAGAGGAGACAACCTGTACACATATAAACACAAACAGTGTTAATATATGATGTTTAAAAAATTCAAGAGACATAGTTTATGTGTAATTTAATAATTTTATTAATAATGCCAGCATTTTAATAATAGGTGATCTGTAGTACTCTCAAATGCCAAAGACCAGCATGGTAGTGGGCTCACAGCTTATATGCCCTTGGAAGAAAGTTATTTCTCAGGGTGGCAATCAGATCTGATTGGTCAACAATTAATGAGATAATGAATATTATAATGAGAGTCTAAGAGTGACATCCTATCAAAAAGAGACTATCCCTATAACCAGAGGACCCCCAGGCTCAGGCAATCTATTTAAAGAATCTATAGCCCCCAACCAAACTTGAGCAGAAGGGAGTTTCACCTTATATGAGAAGTCTGATCTAGTTGGATAGAGTAACAATACCCAGAATGAGGAGAATGTTAATTCTATCTTCCATCAGTCCTGTCCTTGAGAGATTGGAAAAGGAAATATGATGGGGGGGGGGGGGTTGGGAAGCTTGGGTCTCCTCAGTTTTAACAATTGGCTATTAATATGAGAGAGAAATAAGCATTTCTCATAATGGGTACAAAATGAATATAAGTTTGTTTTGGTAGGTGGTGCACTAGCCCCTGGGGAGACCATGACAAGCTTCATGAAGGGGCTACTTGAGCTGAATCTTAAAGGAAATTTGACTTAGAAACTGAGCTAATTTGCATAACTTTCCAAACATGTGATAAGGTGAAAGGATAAGGCTTTCCATTCAAATTTATTCTGTTAGTAAGAGGGTAACCAGAGCTGAAATCTCAAAAGTCCTTGAACACAGCAATCAGTAAGCATCACATGTGCTTAAAGGATATGAGAGAGTATAGAAAGCATAGGTTAGGCGAGATAACATTCCAGGCATAGGAGACAACCTATGCAAAAGCATGGAGATGAGAGATGGAACTTTATGCATGGCAAAGCAGATAAGTCAATGTGGCTGGAATATAGAATCCATGAAGGGAAGCAATATGGCAAAATACTAAAAAGTAGGTTAGGGCCAGGTTGTAAAAGATGCTAAATACTCCACAGAGGACTTTGCAGATAATAGGGAGTCACTGGACTTTACTGAGTAGGGAGATACATGGTCCAAAAGAGAGAGCTTGAATTGGGGTGATAGCTGTGTGATTAATAATGAAAGCTCCCTGTCAGGTCTCTCTTTCTGACTCAGATGAGATCCTCCTTTTGCATCCATCTAATATCTCTTAAGAGAATCTGCCCTGGGAACAGAAAGTCTTATCTCACTGACAAGGTGAAATCCCAGGGTTAATATTACAATTAGGTGATGGTCATGCCGATATATTAGATTTCAGTTTGAGAACTCCATTTTCTATATCCAAGGACTCTAACCACGTTTCCAGGCCCGGCCAGTTCTTTGGCCCATTTTTGGCTCATTTTTTCCATCAGTGTGAAATCCAGTGACCTTCTCCAAGGAGTCATTTGCCATGGCTTATCTGGCATGAATGTTGCAGAAGCAATCAGCAGAATTTGTCCTAGGAAGATGGAGTGTGAGAGAAGGCCACCAGTCCCATCAAGATTTGAATTATCTGAGCTGGAAAATACAAATCAGTGTTTCACTCATCTTCCTTCCTCTCCCTGAATCCCCAGTTTCTTTTTCTTCCATAAAACATATTTGTGCCAAAGGTCCCTGTTTCCTCTGGAATAGATCTGTATTATTTACTTAGACTTCTGATGAACCATTCATTTGGTATTTCAACCCATGCTGACTTTGGTTGAATAATTCTGCCTGATGTCCTTGCACAAAAGCCTCCCCAGCATCCACTGGGCTTTGCCTCACTCTGTTAAGCAGCTAATTAGTCTGGCACCCACTGCTTAACCTACCAGTAAGTGACTGCTGTTCTATTAGTGACCTGAGTTTTACTCAATTCATATGGAGCTGTCCATTTGTTTCTATGTTTCTTATCTCAGTTCTGAAAATTGATATTGGCATCTCTTTTCTTCTGTGTCTCTTAAAAATATTTTGTTGGACAGGCAGGGAAAGAAGAAGGGGGATATAATCACAGTCTGATTTAAGAGGAAACCAGCATGGTATATTAAAAAGAGGATTGGACTTCAGGGGATAGAGGTTTGAATTGCGGCTCTGCTACTGATTATCTGTGTGACCTTGGGTAAGTTGCTTTACTTCTCTGGGCCTTGATTTATTCATCTGTAAAATGGAGGGGGGTGGAGTTGGACTAGATGATCACTAGGGTTCCTGCCAGTTCTAATATTCTATGATTTTATGATCTTCTTGATCTCATATTGACAAACATCACTCAGCTAAAGTGTGCAAATAGTCATGTGTTGAACCATAATTTCAAACCGTACATGGTTATGTGTGTACAGGATCTCTGATGCTGAGAATAAAGCTTTGGTAAACAGCTCGAGTTCCTGTTTAATTTTTTATGCAATTCATTCAGTGAATATTTATTGAGCATTTACTATGGATGTTGCATTTTGCACTGTGGAAAGGATGGAGAAAGCTGAATTAGACACAGCCTTGCCCTAGAGGAGTTTATAGTTCAATTCAGTCTATGTGATAAGTGCCTAAAAAACATAGGATCCATTGCTAGGTGTTCTCAGAAGTGAAGTAAAGGGGGTGGGAGGAAAACCAACAATGCAATATCTCTTGCTTTCAAGAAGTTTCTATTCTATTGGGCAGAAACAATGTAGTTTCATATAAATAAATAAAATTTCAATGTAAATAAATTCCAAGTAGTTGGGTGGAGTTGTTGTTCAGTCATTTTAGTTCTGTCCTACTCTTCATAACTCCATATGGTGCTTTCTTGCCACTTCCTTCTCCAGCTCATTTTTACAGATGAGAAAACTGAGGTAATCAAGGTTAAGTGACTTGCCCAGGGTCACATAGCTAGTAAGTGTCTGAGGTCAGATTTGAGCTTAGGAAGATGAGTCTTCCTGTTTCAAAGTCCAGTGCTTCATCCTCTGCGCCACCTGGATTCCCTGGTGAAGGGGTGAGAGATCATTAAATCCTGGAGAAATCAGGGAAGGATTCATATGGGGACTGCCACATGTGCAAAGCTTTGAAGGAAGTTAGGGATTCCAAGAAAGGGAACTGAGTGGAAAGTGCATTCCATGGGGAACAGCCTATATAAAGTGCATTCCATGGGGAACAGCCTATATAAAAGGATGGTGGTGGGAAACAGAATGCCCTGTACAAAGAATAGCTAATAGACCACTTTGATTGAAACACAGAGTATGAAGTATGAAGCAATATGAAATGAGACTAAAGATGGACAGGAATCATTTTGTAGAGTGCTGTGCATAACAGATATTGTTTTCTTATAAGAGTCAGAAGGGAGCTACTGAAGACTTTTGAGTAAGGGGATGATGAAGTCAAATGTTGATTTAGGAATATAAATTTAGCAACTATGTAGAGAATGGACAGATAGGGACCCAGATAACAATATCCACATAAGGATATACCACAAGGGAGGGTGAGAGGGCAATAGGAATTTTGACAATGGAAAGAAATTTCACTTTCGGTTTTGGAAAAGGACAGAGAGGAAAGGAAGGAATAGATTTTATTGAAACTGAACAATTTGGAAAATAACAATTTGGAAAATAACCCATTTTTTAAAAATCCAACCTGTTTTATTATATCTCTGCGAGGAAAGTCCTTGCATTTTCACAAACCATCTCTAGGAAAAAATGGGATCTTACCTTGGAGAGAATGCTCTGCCTGTCTAGAATATTATTACTGGTCAAGGATCTTCACGATGCAGTCTAACTAATGCTGTTGATAACTTTATTCCTAATTGTGCGTCTATCTCTTCCTTTGGCTTCATGTTTATCTTTTTTCCCCACAACTGTGTACTGAGGCTAATCCCCTCAATCTTGTCCATGGGACATTTCCTGTCAAGGGTCCCATTATTTAGTGTGAGAGGCACCCTGCCCTTCAAAAACAGTGACATAACCACAGCATAATCATAGGCTTTTTCCAGCTTCCCATCATCCTTTCTGTGTTGAGGAAACTGCATTCTTTCCATCTTCAAAAAGGGACAGTTTCTAAATCAGTAGAGTTTGTGACTTAAATAACACAGCTTTATTAAGCCCAAGGCCTGTGATATCTCATCCCCTCTGCCACCAGAAACATCCAGGCTTTCTGTTTCTGGGAAGGTTCCTTTGTGTGAGAAAAACAATTCAGAAAAACTTTTCTTTCCTGGATCCTCTCACCTCAATTTCCTATCTCCCTCCTCTCTGTCCTTTTTCTCTCCCCTTTTTCTCTGGTATCCCTTCTTCTCTCCTGTTGATTTTTCTCTCTCCTTTCTCCTTTCTTCTTAGATTCACAATATGTGAGAGCTGGAAGAGACATCAGCAGCCATCTACAGTACTCTGACCCATGTACAAAAGGAATCTCCATTATAATAACCCAACATGTGATTGGACATCCAGCCTCTGCATGAAGACCTACAAGTAGGGGGAACTCAGCACTTCCTAAGACAGACCATGAGCCTTTAGGATGACCCTATGTCTAAATGAGTCCAGTATTAAAAAAAAACTTGAAAACAGATACCATGTCTCCTCTGAGCCTTCTCTTTTGCTGTTCAGTCACTCAATTGAGTCCAACCCTTTTGTGATCCCAAGGACCATAGCATGACTGGCTTTTCTGTCCTCCACTATCTCTCAAAGTCTATCCAAGTTCACATTCATTGTTTGCATGATGTTCTCTCTCCATCTCATCCTCTGCCTTCCCCTTTTCCTTTTGCCTTCAATCTTTCCCAACATCACGGTCTTTTCCAACGGGTCCCATCTTCTCATTATATGATGAAAGTCTTTAAGCTTCAGCTTCAGTATTTGACCTTCCAGTGAATAGCCTGAATTAAGTATTGACTGATTTGACTACCTTGTCCAAGGCACTCTCAAAAGTCTTCTCCAGAGGCACAATTCAAAAATGACACTTCTGCAGAGCCCTCTTTTCAGGGTAAACACACCCAGGTTCTTCAATTCATCCTTGTGTTATGTAAGACTTGAGGCCCGTCACTATCCTGGCTACCCTACTCTGGACACTTTCAAGCTTATCAATGTTCTCCTGAAACTGACACTCGGAACTAATCACAAGATTCCTGCAGAGACCTTACTAGGGCTGAGCATTGTGGAGCTATCACTTGGGTAGTCTTGGAAGTTCTGCTGAAGACCACCTTTGAGGGGCTGCTACTTCATACTGATGATTCATAGTGACCTTGTCTTCCACTAACCACCCCTCCGATGTTTTCAGAATTCTTAAATATTACTTTAAATTGAATATTATTCAAAATTATTGAATATTAATTATAGAAGAAGGAAATTACGTCTTAACCAAAGGAATCAATCTCTAACATGAGACTTTCAGACATCAGAAAATTAGTGAAGACAAGCTAAAAAAAAATGTTTGTTTTTTAAGTTAGAGAGATCTTCTTGACGTCAACTTATGCCATAATCAATTCCGCCTAACAATAACAATAACAGCAACAATAGCAAAACAATTTCATAGTCCTGTTTTAAGTTTCTCACTACTCAATCTATCCTCCACTCAAACTGTTATCTTCCTAAAACACAAGTGTGACCATACTCAGTGTCAACTCCACTAACAACCCCTTTGGTCCTATAGGACCAAATAGTAAATTCTTTTTTGAAATTTTTGAACCCTCCATAATCAGCTTACCCCAACCTTATACCTTACAACACACACACACACACACACACACACACACACACACACACACACACACACTGTGATTTAGTGATTTGTTGGCTACCTTCCATGACATTCCATCTCCTGACTATTTTCACTGGCTGTTCCCCATATTTGGAACTCTTTCTCTTCCTAGCTCTGTCTCCTAACTTCCCCCAACCCCCTTTAAGTCCCAGTCCAAATATCACCTTCTACAGGAAGCCTTTCCCAGCCCTCCTTTCCTAATGTCTTCCCTCTGACATAACCTTGATGGTTCATAGTTGTTTGCATGCTACCTCCCACATCAAACACTTGGCTCCTTGAGAACAAGGACTTTCTTTAACCTTTCTTCGTATCCCCAGTGTTTGACACTGTGCCAGACTCATAGTAAGTTTTTAATGAATGCTTTTTGATTAAAGGCTTGTTTATTTGATAATACTAGAGATGAATCCAGCAACTGTCCTTGGCAAAGACATTTTACATGGATTACCAATGTCATGGTCCACTTCACCTCTCCCTGTTTTTTTCATTCTCCGTAGGGTGGCAGAGATAAGCAATGATGTCCATGTTTTGAGCTATTAAGAAGTTCTGAAAACTGAATGCTTCTTCCTAGTTTCCTGATTCCCATAAGGAATCCATTTTAAGAAATCCCCAAATTTTCAAGATAGAAGAGACTAGAGATCCTTAGCTCTACCTCCTAGATTTTCAGAAAGGAAAGCAAGGGCCAAAGAGAACAACGGACTTGCCCAACACTACACATCTAATTTTTCAAAGTTTTTAATAGTATTTTTTCCAATTACATGTAAAGACAATTTTCAACATTCATTTTTGAGAGATTTTGAGTTCCAAAATTTTTCCTACCTCCCTTCCCTACACCCTCCTCCAGACAATAAGCAATCTGATATAGGTTATACACGTGCAATGATATAAAACACATTTCCACATTAGTCATGTTATGAAAGAAAAAACAGACCAAAAAAGAAAAAACACACACAAAAAAAGAAAAAACAGTATGCTTTGCTCTGCATTCAGACTCCATATCTCTGGATGTGGATAGTATTTTCTATCATAAGTGCTTTAGAATTGTCTGAAATTATTGTATTGCTGAGAAGAGCTAAATCAGTTATAGTTGACCATTGCACAGCACTACTATTACTGTGTAAAATGTACAAACTTAATTGATGGCAGATTATCATATAAACCCACCTGCCCACATAATGACATTCACTTGACAGATTTTTGGTTTTTAGACAATGGTAATTTATACTTGTTTTTCATTCTACCATCAATAAGTATCATTATTCTATCTTCAATATGTGTAAGTGGTGAGGGCCTCCAGCTACACCTGTTTGTGGATGACATTATCCTGCTGGCATCAAGCCCCAGAACGAGGCCTGGTCTCCTAGACATGATCTCTAATCAACTAAGAGTTTGGCCCAACCATCTATGCAAGTAAAATCCAAGTGGAAGAAGAGTGACTACGGTTTACATTGTGATGTACAGTTATTTGGACTGCTTATGGAGATGATGAGCATGTTGTCAGACACTGAAAGTTAGTAAATTAGGCCCAGAATTGCAGGAAGAGAGTGACCTGGGGTGTCTTTTGGAAAATTGCTAAGTTCCTTGGACAATCTTAAACTTCTCCTTAAAACAAAGTCCTTCTTTCTTATTTTTTAATTAGAATTTAAAGAACAAAAAAGAGCGAATTTACATACACAAAATGAAACAGAAAAAAAGAGGATTATATCGGAAAACCAAATATCTTACTATATACAACTTGCTTTATTTCTAAAAAAAAGTATATAATAAATTCAGTGTGTTAATCCCAAAGTTGGGCCTCCTTCTGTTCCCTTCTGTGCATGACCCTCCATGTTCATTTAATTCTTGAGCACCCTGGACAGCAACAGACTGCCTCTCTCTGCCTCTCTCCTAATGCCACCCAATGACACATGTAGTGTTTTTCTTCTTTTAGTAAACACTATCAAGAAAACAGTAATTTAGGGATGTTGTTGTTTATTCATGTTTAAGAAAGGTAACTTGAGGGGGGAGGAGGATGCTGAACTCATTAGTAATTTTCTTATCTAAAATGAATAGAAATACTCTCATTATACAGATGCTTTATTAAACACATCTTCTCTTTATGGACATTTTTTTCAGAATGGATTATGTCCATATAGTAAGAGGTGGGTATGGTTACAGTAGTTCATAAGGTAATGGAGTTGAAAGTAAAAGATGTGGGGCAGCTAGGTGGTGCAGTGAATAGAATACTTGCCCTGGAGACAGGAGGACCTGAGTTCAAATCTAGCCTCAGACACTTAACATAAAACTAGTCGTGTGACCTTGGGCAAGTCACTTAACCCCAATTGCCCTACCTTCCCCCCTCCAAAAAAATATAACTAAGAAAGTAAAAGGTGCAGGTCATCTACTTTGGCCCTCTATATGGGAACTTCCCTCCTAAGCCCAGTGCTTCTTTTTTTTTTTTTTTAAGCAATTGGGGTTAAGTAACTTGCTCAAGGTTACACGGCTAGTCATTATTTGTGTGTGGGTGCTCATTTTCTGAGGCCAGTTTCGATCCCGGGTCATCCCAACTCCAAGGCCGGCGCTCTTACTCACTGCGCCACCTAGCCGCCCCACCCAGTGCTTCTTAAAGTGTGGGTCTCAACTCCATATGGGGTCATGACCCACAGTTTAAGAAGTGCTGAAGGGGTCATGAATGGAAGAAGTTTAAGAAGCCCTGACTCTAGCCTGTGCTCCAATGGCATGGAATTTCCTACCTGATAAGGGAATTGTTGTTGTTCAGACTTTTCAACTGTGTCTGACTCTTCATTATCCTATTTGTAGTTTTCTTGGTAAAGACACTGGAGAGGTTTGCCTTTTTTTTCCTCCAGTTTATTTTACAGAAGAGGAAACTGAGGCAAACAGGGGTAAGTGACTTGCCCAAGGTCACGGAGTTGGAAGAGTCTGAGGCCAGATTTGAACTCAGGAAGATGAGTCTTCCTAACTGGAGGGCTGGCACTCTATCCACTGAACCACCTATCTTGCCCAAGGAAATTTTAGACCCCTCTAATTATTGATCATTTCTACCTTATATTTGAAAAGAAGATTAAGTGTTATTGATTACCCAGACTGATGTGTAGCAGCATTTTTAAGTAAACTGTGGCAAATTAAACAAGAGACGGCCAAGATTTTCAGTCCTTTTTTCCCCACACCCACCAGCTGCTGTTACCTTCCCCTCTGAGATCACTACCTTCCAACCTCTCTGTATATACTTGTATACACCTAGTCATTTACATGTTGTCTCCCCTTTAGAAAATAAGCCTCTTGAAGAGAGGGACTCTTTTTGCCTTTCTTTGTATGCAAACCATTTTGCACAGAGCCTGGAACATGGAACAAACTTACTAAGTGCTTATTGACAAACTGACCAACCCACTGACTATAGCTATGCAAAAGTAGGAAAGGAATATACGTATCATTAGAAGGTTAAAAATGAAATGTTAATAGGGATAAATGTCAAATCTTCCAGCTGGGGTAAAAAAGAAATTACTTTTTCAGATACAAAATAGAGGAGGCATGACTAGGCAGCACTTCAGTTGAACAAAATCTTGTGGGTTTAGTCAACCACAAGTAAAATGTCTGGCACATTTTGCTGCTGTTGTTGTCATTTTTCAGTTATGTCTGACTCTTCATGACCATTTGGGGTTTTCTTGGCAAAGATATTAAGGTGGCTTGCCATTTTCTTCTGCAGCTTTTTTTTATAGATGAGAAAACTGAGGTAAACAGGGTTAAGGCACTTGCCCAAGGTCACACAGCTAGTAGGTATCTAAGGCAGGATTTGAACTCAAGTCCTCCTGACTCCAAGTCTGACACTCTATTCACTGCACCACCAAACTGTCCTCTAGCAAATAGTAAGTATTATATAAATGCTTATTCACTCCTTCCCTTGCTCCCTTTAATGGTACTCAACAGTGAGATTTGATAGCCAAGAAAGGCAACACAATCTTAGAGTACATTAAGGGAGTTCCTGTGAGGAAAGATCTTTGAAAAACTTAAACATCTAAATAATCTGAGTTATCTTCGTGATCATTATTACAGTGTCCAGAACTGGGGGTGGGAGTGCCTTGGTCAGACCACAGCCAGGATATTGTGTTCAGTTCTGGGTATCCCAATTTAAGAAGAATGTTGACAAACCCAAGAGTGTCCATAAGAGGAAAGTCAAGAGAGTTCATGCTATAAGAGGATCAGTGGAAGGAAATGGCGATACTGGAAACCAAAAATCAAGGGGATACACAATGGCTGCCTCCTGGTGTGTGAAAGTCCATCATCAAGCAAAGGTACCAATTTTGTTTGGGTCCCAGATGGCAGATCTAAGAACATCTGGCCACTATTGTAAGGAAGTCAATTTAACTTGATGTAAGGAAAGCTTCCTAGGTAGTGTGTGTGTGTGTGTGTGTGTGTGTGTGTGTGTGTGTGTGTGTGTGGTGGTGGAAGGGAAGGAAGATGGAGATCATTATCCTTCTATCATCAGTCAGGACTCTCTAAAAAGTGGAATGTCTTGATTTGGAAGTTAGTGCGTTCACACTCATTGGAGGTATGCCAGCAAAGGTTGGAAGAGCACAGGTAGGGCATGATGCAGAAGGCCTCCCTTTCCAGGTATACAGCCTTTGAGACCTCTTCCAGCTCTGACATTCTGAGACATCAGAGAGGCAGCTACTATACAGCATGAATTTCCATTTCTTTAGAGATTGAACGTGGATAATGCAAGACAGAAAAGAACTCAAGATGATAACCTAGGGTAGTGGCCAAGTACTGAGTACTATCATCACAAGAGCCTAGGACTGAGCAATCAGGCTCCTTGCATGGAGGGACAGTTTGCCCTTTAGTTGTGATGACCTTGGGAAGGTCACTTGCCTTTCTAAAGCTGTTTCATCTGAAGTAAGAGAGAATTGGACCAGGTCCCTTCCTGCTTGGACATTTTAGCATTCTATGACAGTCTTAGAAAAATGGGCATACAATGGCACCCCTCATAATAATAGGGGAGCTGGAGAAGGTTGAAAGGTTCTTTTCAAGATGGCAG
This sequence comes from Gymnobelideus leadbeateri, assembly GCA_011680675.1. Taxonomy (NCBI): domain Eukaryota; kingdom Metazoa; phylum Chordata; class Mammalia; order Diprotodontia; family Petauridae; genus Gymnobelideus; species Gymnobelideus leadbeateri. The sequence continues at coordinate 199,996 of WOXC01008401.1, read as the reverse complement.
AGTGGGCAGATGAGCTTGTGATCAAAAGAAATGAGAGATGTGAAAGCACTTTGAAAAGCTAAAAGTCTTATCCAAGGTAAGCTATTATTATTCTCAGGTATGTTTAGTTCAGGCACTGGTTCAAAATCTGAGTTGGGCAAAGAAAGAATTGCTAGTCGGGGGAGAGGGTAGGAAAGAGAAAAGCCAAAAATAGAATTGGATGACCTCATTGTCCTCAGGGAAGAAGAAATCAGCAACTATTGCTTTATCAGGTTCTTATCCAGTGGGGAAAGTTTTAGTGAATTGCCCTGAAGTGCCAATGCCATTTCTCTTCCTGTTCTAGAATAGTCACTTGAAATTGTCTCTCATGCTGCCCATTCTGCATTCAAATTTGATTCAGCAAATCTAACAGTGGTGAAATGCCTTCTGTGTGCAAATCCTCATGTTAGGAATCATGTTAGGGCTACAAAGACAGCTATCCCACAGGCCCTGATCTCAAGAAGATTAGAGGTCTAATTGAGGAAAAGAAGGGGGTAAGACAGATGTGCAGAAACTATGATACATGGGGAGTGTGATGCCTACATATTAGCCATATTTTGAGAGAGAGTTGAGCTTGCTGGAAAATGGTCATCCAGAGAAAGGGATGTTATTCTCCTAAATGCAAGATAAACACAGTCTACTTGAGCTGGCAACACTGACCTTTTCACTTAGATCCAAAGAAATGGGAAAGATGACCCAAGGGGCAGAAATGGGAATAGAGGACAAGGGATCAGGCATAAGGGGAGGCAGACATTATGAAAATATATGTCAGGGCGCAATGCAATATCAGCTTTGGATGGCATTTCACAATGGAAACGTCAAATAAAATGCATGCAATAGATACACAGTATGGATATGACAAGGCCCTCTGACAGCCTGATAAGAAGATCAGAGATGCTAAAGGTCAGGTCATCAATTTTCATTTCAATGTGTAATGGCGCACACAGCCTGTTTCACAATTAATGCTAGTGCTTGAACTATAACCAGTAATTTTGGCCTGAGAAAGCACCCCCCAAAATGTGCCTAGGGCAGACTGTCTATTTCAGAGAGAGAGAGAGGGAAAGGGAGAGAAAAAAAGGGAGAAAGAGAGGAGAGAGAGGGGAGGGAGAGAAAAAGAGAGAGAGAGAGAGAAACAGAGAGAGAGACAGAAAGAGAGACAGAGACAGAAAAAGAGAGACAGAGACAGAGATAGAGAGAGACACAGAGAGACAGACAGAGAGAGAGAGAGAGAGAGAGAGAATCTATACTCCTATAAGAGGAAAGACCAAAGCACACTGTCTGTGGAGAGACTACTGACAAGGAATTGAGTGGGGTGAGGTAAGTTGGGAAGGAACACACTTTGGGAGAGAGAACACCATGGGGAAAAAGCATCATCTCATAGCTTCCTATTTCAGTATTCTTGTTAACTAGTTATAAACTCAGGTTGTTGTGGTGATTGTTATTGTTGTTGTTTTCTGCAGCCAAATGGGTGTAAGTACTTGCAGAACCTTCTAAATTTCAGTACCCTGGAGCAAATTCCAGTCACCCCACCCTAGCATTGATTCTGGCTCCCACTTATCCAGATGCACATATAGACCTTGTTCTCCTGGTCTCTACCAAGTTCAACTAGATCACCTGTTGAGGTTTATAAAGAAATTTCTCCTTTGTGAGTAAAGATCATTTTCTTTTTCTCTAAACAATCTCAATTCTTTAGAACAAACTTGACTATAATGGCCTATATTACCCTATCTAGGTTTTTGCTGGCTATCTCAGCAATAGTTGTGTCAATCTCTCTCTCTGTCTCTGTTTTTCTTTCTCCCTATCTCTCTTTGTCTCTGTCTCTCTGTCTCTGTCTCTGTCTCTCTTTCTTCCCACACCTCACCTCCCTATACACACTTATTTGCTTACTCCCTTGTCTTGCTTAATTATAAATCTTTCTAGAATTCATCCAAGAGACTGTAAATATTTCCTGATTGACAACAGACCTTTAGATTGCTCCAGGCTAACATCAGAGTTACAGTTTCAACAAGCTACTAGTAGAATCTGACCTAATTTTAACCCTGCTAAATAAGCAAGGAAGCAAATTAGGGGAACATTGCAAAAACAGCTCAGGGTCTCTTTTAATTAGCAGTTAAGCTTCGGTATTTACTTTGGAGTGTATCATTCCTTCCCTGCCTCTTTTCCCAGCCCCAGGAATACTCCCCCTCCCCCACTTCAGAAGGTCACATTTTAATAAGGAGACTTTTTACTAGTTAAGGTTACTTTCATCAATCACACAATTACCTGCTTTGTCCTAACATCATCATATTTCTTAATTAGTTCTTCCTTTATCTCTGCAAATGATTCCTTCCAGAAGTCTTTCTTAGGCACAGGGTAACTGGGTGACTTAATTGCTAAAAAAAAACACCTCAGAAATCACCTAATCTGCTTTAGTTCATAGGTGAGGAAGCCAAGGCCATCAAAAGTGACTTAACAACTCTCACAGTGTTACCGATATATCCAAAAGATGAGTACTGCCTCCAAGACCAACCATCCTTCCATCAAACCCATTGCCTCAATTCCCATTGTGGTCAACAGTAGAAAAGGATTGGATGAAACATCTCTAAAGGCCCTCTCAGAATTAACCTTCTAAACAGCCACCTAGCAACCTGGATTACATGTGTAACCTTGGTGAAGAACAAGCTCTATGAGCCTCCATTTCCTCAATATTAGAAGGAAAACAGAAAATTGGGGGTGGGAGGGCGTCAGGATTTTTATAGTGTCTCTGATAAAGGTCTCATCTCAAATATGTAGAGAACGTCATCAAATTTAAAGAATGTCATTCCCCAATTGATAAGTGGTTAAAAGATGTGAATGGGCAGGTTTTTAATGAAGGAATCCACTAGATAGGAGAAAAATGTTCTAAATCATTATTGATTAGACAACATGCATCTGTTTGATACCTTTAAGGTGTAGTTACTGGAAAGGACCCCTTTGGTGGCTTTTCCTCACCATCACACCAAGAAATCTTCCTTCCTGGGGCAGTTCCCCGTTCCTTATTGTGCCTGGAGAAGATATCCAAGAAAGTGGAAACTGTGAGAAGGCATTTCTCCATTACCCTGAAGCATGTGCTATCTGTCTGGAACTAACGAGGAGGACCACAAACAAAAGGGAAATTGGCCAGTACCCATAGGTGTAGTTTTCTGATGCCCTCCTGAAGCTCCCTAATGAGGTGCTGCCCTTTCCCAAAGGGTGTGTCCATTCTGGGGGTTGTGGCCTCTATCACGTCTGTTCTTCCTCGAAGGCATCCCTTTCTAGGCTCAGTAATCTCCACAGAGGACAAAGACTATCTTTATCCTCCAATGATGAAAAAGATACTTATCATTCTTCTCACCACTACAGAGAGAAGGAGATATAATGACTACTAAATATAGGGGCAACATGTTCCCAAACTCCAAAGGCTAAGGGCAAAGGAGAGAGGAAGGTGAGGAAAAATTTTGAAAAATAGAAAAAACATTTTTGATTAAAATTTTTTATTAAATCTTTTGGATATTTTTGATAAAATCTAAAGTTTCCTGTGGAGAAATATACATGAGTAATTCCTGTTTCCATTTGAAATTCCCACCAGGTTCTATGAGGAAATCATCAACTTTATTTATTCTCAGCTATCTTTTCAATCAGAAAGGGTCATAGTCAGGGGGGTAACACAAACATGAAGCCCAGAGCCTGAGGGTCTTTTCAAACCAAAATCTAGAAGATGACCAAAGTCATTTAATTGGTACTAATGCAGAGGACCTTTCAGCTATCATTTTTGCCCAGCCTATCTACCAGAGACTCAGTGTGGTATAGTGGAAAGAATGTGGCACTTGGAGAATTAGGCTTCACTCTGCCGCTAATTTGTGGGGTGACCTTGGACAAGAAAGCTCATCTCCGTATATCATTTTCCTCATCTGTAAAATGAAGCCATTGCATTAGACATACTTGAGTGCCCTTCCATAACTAAGGTTTTCTAATGCCAACTAATGCCTAGAATGAACAGGAATTGTTTTCTTCCTGGAAAGAGTTGGGGGTAGAGCTGTTTACCAATTAAAACCTTGAATTTGTTTCAGCAAGTAGGGCTTGATCAACTTGAGATTCTTTAAGAAACAGTGTTGGTGCAGTAGAGAGAGCACCGGTCCTGGAAACAGGAAGATCTGAATTCAAATCTAGCCTCAGACACTTTCTAACTGTGATTCTGAGCAAGTTGCTTAACTCAGTTTAACTCAAGTCGTTTGCCTCTGTTTCCTTATCTGTAAAATGAGATGGAGAAGGAAATTGCAAACCACTCTACTATCTCTGCTAAGAAAACCCCAAATAGGATCACAAAGAACTGGATATGACTGAAAAATGACTGAGTCAAATCTCTGAGATCCTTTCTGATTTTGAAATTGATTTCTATCAATTCATATGTTAACATTTCAGACAGTTATAGTATTTGTTTGATACTTTGTGACTTCAAGCAAGTTATATAACATTTCTAAGTTTAAATTTCCCCAATTGTAAGAAAAAAAACATGCAAGCCATCTGCCTATCAACTCCACTGGTTCCCTATTTCCTCCAGAATGAAAAATATATCCTCTGATTTTTAAAGCCGTTCATAGACTTTCCAGTTTTCTTACACTTTACCCGTTCCAAGTACTCTATGACCCAGTGATATTACCTCTCACCTTGTTATTCCTTGCACAAGACAATACATCTTTTCACTCCTTTCATTGTCATTGTCAATCACCCATGTCTGAAACTCTCTCCTAATCTCTGCCTCTTGGCTTCCCTGGCTTCTTTCAAGTCTCAGGTCAACCCAAGCTTCTTAAAAAAAGCATTTCCCAATCCCTGTTTATCTTAGTGTCTTCCCTCCAATATTATCTCCAATTTGTCCTGTACAGCTACATTTAGTTTGTATATAGTTGTTCACTGTTGACTCCATTAGACCATGAGCTCCTTGAGAGCAGGTTCTCTTTTGGACCTCTCTTTGTATCCCTAGATCTTAACACAGTGCCTTCCACATGGTAGGTGCTTAATAAATGCTTTTTGATTTGAATCGACTTTGACTTAATGGTGGGTAGGTGGTCTAGTAGACAGACATCTGGGCTGGGGAGTCAAGAAGATGGGTTGAATTTTGACTTCAGACACTTACTAGCTGCGTGATTCTAGGCAAGTCACTTTAATCTCTCAGACATAGAAGCTGTGGTCAGATCACTTGTACAGGGTGCAGAGGATAATAAAAATCTCAAGCAATGGGATTTTTAAGTGCTCAACTGCACATGGAGAGGGACTAAGAAGACAAATCAATCAATAAACATTCATTAAGCGCCTACTACATGCTTTTTTTTTTTTTGATGGAGCCCTTAGAGTTTGGCTAGACATTGAAGACTCCAAGGCTATCTACTGCATCCCGGGCTATCACTAGTCAAGTTGACTTTTGTCTTACCTCTGGACTTTGATGACTATAGAAGAGAGAGTGAAGTTGATGACTTTGTACAATTTGCCTCACTTAAATCCAATTCACATATGATTCAAGAAATTGCCATGTTATGTCTTTGAAATTGAACGACAAAGCGACATATCGACAACAGCAGCAATAACAACTATGTCACTGTGAAGGAGCTTCAAGACCTTAAACAAACAATGCCCTTAAGAAGGTCACCGAGAAGAGCACACAATTACCCTTTCCCATAGTAACATTTTCCTAGTAGGGGCAAAAGTCCACTCTTGGCCAGTATCTACAGCTCACATATCTAAGAAATGGCATATTAATATAACAGAAACGGAGTGACCCATAATAAGAAAGATACATAGCAGTGGTTAACGCTTGACAAAGGGAAATAATTCCGGGAGTTCACAATATTAGTCTCTGAGTTTTTGAAAAAGTAGGGAAGAAAAAAATTATTCTGAGGGCCAGGAATTGTAGCTGAATTCAGAGGGTGCTTTAAATTCATCTGCTTTAGAAGTCAGTCAACAGACATTTATTAAGCACCTACTATGTGCTGGGCACTTTATTAAGCACTGGAAATACAAAGAAAAATGTGACAATACCCATTCTTGATGAGCTCACAATCCAGTGGTGGAAACAATATGTAAATAAGTACATACAGACAAGCTATATTCAGAATAAACTGGAAATAATCAATACAGAATTAGAAGTGAGGGGCTGAGAAGTGCTTCTGGTAGAAAGTGGGATTTGGGGTAGGATTTGAAGGCATCTAGGGAAGCCTAAAGGCAGAAAGGAGGAAGAGCTTGGGGGATGCCAATGAAAATGCCCAGAGACCAGAGATGGAGCATCTTGTGTGAGGAGAAGCCAGTGCCACTGAATTGAAGAGTGGGGGAGAGGGGGCAGGTGGAATATGGCTAGAAAGGTGGTGGGGTAGATGATGAACTGTGAAAGTCAAACAGGATTTCGGATTTATTTAGTCCTGGAGATGATAGGGAGGCATTGGAGTTTATTGAGTAGAAAAGTGACCTTGTCACCCCTGAGCTTCAGGAAAACCACTGACAGCTAAGGAGAGGCTAGACTTGAGCGGGGAGAAGCTTACGTTTGAATGGTAAAACTCCAACCTAATGACAACAGCAATAAATGATGAAGGTCATGTATTGTGCCACAGGCCAATTCTGTAATTTTTATACCTCGAGCAAAATGGATTTCCATTTCACCTTCATGCCGTACCTTCAATTGATTTCGGGTAAGGCAGACACAGAACTCTACAACAATCCAGCTGCAAGGAGAACTAAGTTTGTAGAACTAAGTGCCAAAGGGACTTTGTCAAAGGTGCTATGAGCTCATAAAAATCAGAGCACTTTATTCACCCATGATACTTGGAACATGCCAACTTAGCCTTTTTTTACTCTTCTGTAAGAATAAAAAATATTCATAGCCTAGATTGAAATAATCAGAGGTATGTAATCATCAAGGGTGTTATAAGAAAACTCTATTTATGAAGTTTACAAAATTAACAAATTTGGAAATAATTTTTCCCAACAAAAATGGAGGAGGGGGACTCTTCTCTTCATAAAGGCTTTTGGCTGGATTGTTTTAAATACTTAGTTCCTGGCGTTATGACTCAATTCAGTGGGGGCAGAACTTTATATGCAGCTTTGGGGAAACATATCATTTATTTATAAAATTGGAGTATTAGAGTATCTTTTATTTATTCACATAACTTCCCCTTTTTCCACTTGACATTTTTAGTCTAAAATCGGTAGGGGATGTGAGGAGTTATTGAGCATCTGGGTGCTGGCAGCCTTCATTAATCTTTCAGGAGCCCCATCCTATTTGCTGGAGAATAGCAAAGTTCATCAGTAAATTAACTGGAGTCTCTATCCCTTAAAACTTTGCTTTTTCTTTAATGACTCTTCATGTTCCTAAGAAATGTTAACTACAGAACAAAGTGTCTTACAAGAAACTGAAAAATGGGGTTTATGCTTGGAACTTCCTTTTCTTTCAAGTTTCAGGTCAGAAAATTAATTGTGTTTAGTTCTAGAGGGAAAGACTCATTAGGCAATTGCTCAGGCCCCAGCTCATCGAAAGGTAGGACCTGGAAAACTTTACAAGCCTAACCCACCATGAAAAATGGAGACCAAAACAAGGACTAAAGAGAGATTTAAAAGCTATCTGGGAGGCATAGGCATGGGGGGGGCGGGGTAGTAGTGAGAACTCTATCTTTCCTCTTCTGACCCCAATCAGTAACAAATGGTTGAAAGCTTCATTAATTATTATTATTTTGGGGGACTAATTTGCGTGCGTGCGCGCGCGCGCGTGTGTGTGTGTGTGTGTGTGTGTGTGTGTGTGTGTGTGTGTGTGTGTGTGTACCCTTTGAGCCAGAGATCCCACTGGTAGGAATATGCTTCAAGGAGGAGGCCAAAGAAAGAATGTTACTATAATATACCGAAGTAGTCATGTCAGCAATTATTGTGAATGGAAAATAACTTAGATATACACCAACTGGGAGACAGGGCTGAAAAAACTGTGACATGATCATGATAGAATATTGTTATGCCATAAGACTGGGACGATTAGGTGGTGCAGTGGATAGAGCACTAGGCTTGGAATCAAGAAGACTTGTCTTTATTAGTTCAAATTCAGCCTCCAAACACTTACTAGCTGTGTGACCCTGGGCAAATCACTTCACCCTGCTTGCCTCAGCTTCCTTATCTGTAAAATGAGCTGGAGAAAGAACGGCAAACAACTTCAATATCTTTGCCAAGAAAACCTCAAATGATGTCAAAAAGAGTTGGATGTGACTGAAATGATACAAGAAAAATTCCATAAGACATAAAGCATGAGGGATTCAGAGAAATATGGGAAGGCTTTTATGAACTGACACAGGTAAGGAGGAAGCAGAACCAGGAAAACAATATACACAATTACTATAGCAATGAAATCAATGGTCACACCGAAGTCATATGTTGAAGAATTATAATGAACAAGTTTAACCTTGGGAGAGAGATGAGGACATGGCTCTCTTCATTGCTTAGGTGAAGGACAAGAAGCATGTAATGGTGCCAGTACTCTCAAATGCAGCCTACACTACTTGGTTTTTATTGAACTGTTTATTTTTTTTTGCTGGATTTTTTTTGGTTTACATTTATATCATTATTACAAGGGGAGCAATTCTGTGTAAAGGAGGGATCATAAAAAAGGAATCATAGTTGCAGAAAAGGAAGGGAATGGGTAAGGAAACAAGCTGTTATTAAGTACCTACTATATGCCAGGCTCTATGATAAGCATTTTACAAATATTATCTCATTTGATCTTTTAACAACATTTGAAGGTAGATGCTGTTTTTTTCACCTTTTTATAGTGGGAGAAACTGAGGCAGTAGGAGGTTAAGTGATGTACCCAGGGTCACAGAGCCAGTAAGTATCAGAGGCTATCTTTGAACTCTGGTCTTCTTAATTTTTTGCCCAGTGCTCTATCCCCTGTGTTATCTATGTGGACAAGACCTTGAAAATTGAGTCCAACCCTCTGACCTTGAGGATGAGGAAAGTGAGATAAAGAGATATCAAGTGATTTGGCCAAGGTCACACAGTTAGTATCTGAGATTTGAATTCAGGTCCTCCTAACATCATGTACGGAAATGTCTACCATTCTACCCTGCTTTCAATAAGGAGTACAATATATGTGAAAATGAACATGATCTAAACATTTTTAAAGACACCAATGAAACTTTAAACAAGTAATTTAACCCTTTCCTATCCTGGGAAGGACAAAACAGACTTCAAGTCAAGTTGTCAAACATTTATTAAGTGCCTACTATGTGGCAGGCCATGTGCTAACATCAATCAATAGACAGTTATTAAGTAACTTCTACATGCTAAGATGAATAAATAAATTAATCAGTAAGTATTTATTAAGCATCTATGTGCCAGGGACCATGCTAAGATCAACCAATAAACAGTTATTAAGCACCTTCTGTGTGTCAGGCACTGAGCTAAGATCAATCAATAAGCAGTTATTAAGCACCTTCTGCATGTCAGGCACTGGGCTAAAATCAAGCAATTAATCAATCAATAAATATTTATTACGTGCCTATTTTGTGCTAGGCTGTGCTTAAGCAAGGAGGGTACAAAGCCTTTGTTGCTATCACTTCTTTTTCAAAGCAGATTTAAAAAATAAAGTCTCAGGGTAAAAATAATTCTGAAAAACATTAGAAGAGAAAAACAAATGGGCATATCCCGGTATGCTTGTTCACACAAGTTCCAATTTTCCTTTTGGAATCCTGGAATCCTGCATCCCTACCCCTAAACAACAGCTGAGGCTGTCTTTGTCTTTACCTTGGTGATAAATGAACGGTCTTAAAGGGTTAGGTGACTCTAATCTGAATACTTTAATTAGACACTAAACAGAACTTTCCACAGGTTTTGCATCTGAACAGAGGATAGAGAAGCACAGCGGGGCTGAAATACCTCCAATGTATTGGTAATTCAGAGGTCACTGACAGAAGAGGAGCCTGGACTCCTTGGGTTCCATTGTCAGTGGGCAGCTAGAATCTTTTTCCTCCACTAGCCACTGGGATGTCAGGGCAGTACTGCAGTGTTTCCAGCCAGAGGGCTGAACAAACTGGCATTCTTTCAACAAAGACAATGACCCCTCATTGAGCATCGACTAAAAAAAAAGCTTTGATTTTCCCTTTGACTCCCTCAGATTGGTAGTTCAGCGAATGTGAAGGAGATGCCCTAGGTGGCTCAGTTTATAGAGTGTTACAAGCAGAGTCAGCCTGAGTTCAAATCCATCCTCAGACATTTACTAGCTATATGACCGTGGGCAAGTCAGTCAGCCTCTGTCTCTCAGTTTTCCTTTCTGTAAAATGTAAATAATAATAGCACCTACCTCCCGAGGTTTTGTGAGGATAAAATGAGATAACATTTGTAAAGCACTTTGCAAACCTTGAAGGGATATATAAATGCTAGCGATGATGATGATGATGGCGATGGTGATGTTGATGATTGTGATGATGATGATGACGATGATGACGATGACGATGATGATGATGATGATGATGATGGTGATGATGATGATGATGATGATGATGATGATGGCGGCAACATGGGGATACAAAACCTGTAATTTCATTGACATCTAAGTTGAGGAGACTTTGTGTAATAATACAAATAAACATCTTTCCCATAATTTACAGTCAAAGTTTCCTAAAGCAATTTGAGGCCCATTGACTTGCCTAGGATCAGCCATCCGGTCTATGTCAGAGATCTGACTTGACCCCAGGTCTTCTGGCTTAAAGACCAGGTCTTTATCCACTGTCAGGTTTTCTTTCAGTACATAGAATGATCTTACTAAATGCTTGGTTATTCTGAATTGGGAGACCTTGGTGCTAGGGCTGGCTCTGTTATGGATTTGTTGTATGACCTTATATGAGTCACTAGACTTTGAATTCCATTTCTGTCTTCATCTCAAAGATGGAGAAATAATCTCTCTTCTGCCATCTTCCTAGGAGTGTTTTGAGGTATGTAGAGGAAAGGGATAAAATTTGTATGCTGTGATTTTGGGGAAAACATCTCAGAGAAAGAGAGTTACTAGGCTGTGAAAAACAAATTTAGTCTGTACCCTCTTCTGATGCTATCTCAAAGGAAGGCATTCACTACCTTAGAATTTTTGGTCCTTAGGCACTCTGATGAGATGAGGTAGGCCTTCGTGTAGATATCATGCTGGTCAGATGAGATTTCTTAAAGTGAAACACTCCCACCAGAATGGATCAGATCTTGGGGGGCACCGAGTTTAACAAGTTACAAAACCGTGTGTGTGTGTGTGTGTGTGTGTGTGTGTCTGTATGTTTCCGTGGTTCTATGGAACCACTTGCCACCAGGCAACTGCCCATCAGCTGAGGCTAATTAATCTTTTTCTCTTCTAGTTTTGCTTCTTGATTTATTGACCTCCAAGGACCAATATGGGAGGAATTTCTTTTCAGGAGGATCTTAGGACCCCCTGGACTTGACATACCCCAATAGGAACAAATAAGCTGCTGGGTGGAAAAGTCTTTCCAGAAGGAAAAGTTCTGATAAAAATAAGAGGCAGCACTAGGAAATGAAAGCAGGTGAACTAAAGGAGACAGAATCAATAGTTCAGTGATAAAGGTTCAGGATTTGGAGTCAGCATGTATGTTCATGTCCTGGCTTTTACCTATGGAACCTTGGACAAGTCATTTAACATCTATGAGTCTTGATCTCTTTATGAATGAATGGAAAGTGAATGGACAAGTGCTTGTAAATACTTATTATATACAAAGTACTGAGCTAAGTAACAGGAATACAAACAGAAAAGTAAGATAGTCCCTACTTTCAAGGAGCTTATATTCTAATGAGGGACACAATAATAACTTTCAGCTACTAAACAGGTGGTCCTTTGGGGGCAGTGGTGGCAAAGCACATGGTAATGCATTTCTCCTGATTAAACTATATGCCTTTATGATATTAAAACATTTAATAGAACCAAGGATTTAAGGGGAGCGAACTTCCTTCAGTAGCTTCAACCTGTGGCAATCAGTAAGTAGCTGGCGGGGATGGTCAGGATAGTGGCAGTGCTTGGAGCTCCTCCCTTCCAGCTCCAGTCAATCCTTAAGGATGTCTTTTTTTTTTTTCAATTTATTTATTTATTTTTAAGCATTCATTTCCACAAGATTTTGAGTTACAGATTTTCTCCCTGTCTTTCCCCTACCCCCACCCCAAGATAGCAAGCCTACCAAATACTCCTTCCCCCAATTTGTTCTCTCTTATATCCTCCCCTCCACCCTACTAACTTTCTAGTAGGGCAAGATGGATTTCTATACCACAGTGCCTGTATATCTTATTTCCCAGTTGCATGTAAAATTTTTTTTTTAACATTTGTTTTTAAAACTTTGATTTCCAGATTCTTTTCCTTCTTCCCTCCTCACCTACCCCCACTGGGAAGACAAGCAATTCAATATAGGTTGTACATGTGTAGTTAGGCAAAACATTTCCATAGTAGTTATACTGTGAAAGACTAACTATATTTCGCTCCATCCTATCCCACCTCCCACTTTTTCTATTTTCTACTTTGACCTTGTCCCTTTTCAAAAGTATTTGCTTCTAACTACCCTCTCCCCCAATCTGCCCTCCCTTCTGTCATCACCCCTCTTATCCCCTCCCCCCCTACTTTCCTATAGGATAAAATACCCAACTGAATGTTTATATTATTCCCTCCTTAAGCTAAATTCAATAAGAGTAAGGTTGACCCATGCCCTTTCACCTTCCTCCTCTTCCCCTCCATTGTAACAGTTTTTTCTTGCCTCTTTTATATGAGATAATTTACCCTATTCTATCTCCCCCTTTCTCTTTCTTCCAATATGTTCTTCTCTCACCTCTTAATTTTATTTTTTAGATATCATCCATTCATATTCAGCTGATCCTGTGCCCTCTGTCCATGTATACATGCACACACATATACACATGCTCACATATACATTTATACAGACATATATATTCCCTTCAACTCTTCTCATACTGAGAAAAGTCTCATGAGTTACAACTATTGTCTTTCCATGTAGGAATATAAATAGTTCAACTTTAATAAGTTCCTTAAGGTTTCTTTTTTCCTGTTTATCTTCCAATGCTTAGTTTGCTTCTTGTATTTGAAAGTCAAATTTTCTGTTCTGCTCTGGTTTCTTTCATCAAGAATGCTTGAAAGGGGTGACTAGGTGGCACAGTGAATGGAGCACTGGCCCTGGAGTCAGGAGGACCTTAAATCTGGCCTCAGACACAACACAAAAACTAGCCATGTGACATTGGGTAAGTCACTTTACCTCAACTGTCCTCCAAAAAGCAAAAAAAGCAAAAACAAAAACAAAAACAAAAACCCATGCTTGAAAGTCCTATATTTCATTGAGTGACCATATTTTCCTCTGAAGAATTATACTCAGTTTTGCTGGTGCTTCTTGGTTTTAGTCCTAGCTCCTTTGACCTTCAGAATATCATATTCCAAGCCGTTGGACCCCTTAATGTAGAAGCTGCTAGATCTTGTGTTATCCTGATTGTGTTTCCACAATACTCAAATTGTTTCCTCCTGGCTCCTCGTATTATTTTCTCTTTGACCTGGGAACTCTGGAATTTGGCTATAATACTCCTAAGAGTTTTCTTCTGTGGATCTTTTTCAAGAAGTGATTTATGAATTCTTTCCATTTCTATTTTGCCCTCTGGTTCTAGAATATCAGGGCAATTTTCCTTGAGAATTACTTGAAGGATGATTTCTAGGCTCTTTTTTTGGTCATGAATTTCAGGTAGTCCAATAATTTTTAAATGATCTTTCCTGGATCTATTTTCCAGGTCAGTGTTTTTCCCAATGTCCCATTTTTCCCATTTGTCTTCTATTTTTTCATTTGTTTGGATCTGTTTTATAGTATCTTGATTTCTCATAAAGTCATTAGCTTCCATTTCCTCCAATCTAATTTTGAAGAATTATTCTCTTCAGTGAATTTTTGAAATTCCTTTTCCATCTGGCCAATTTGATTTTTTAAGGCATTCTTCTCCTCATTGGCTTTTTGGGCCTCTTTTGCCACTTGAGTTAGTCTTTTTTAAGGTATTATTTTCTTCAGTAAAGATGTTGACTTGCTTTTCATTATTTTCTTGTATCATTCTCATTTCTCTTCCCAATTTTTCCTCCACTTGTCTTACTTAATTTTCAAAATCCTTCTCAAACACCTCTATGGCCTGTGACCAGGGCCTATTTTTCTTGGAAGCTTTTGATGCAGGAGTTTGGACTTTGTTGTCTTCTTCTGATTCTGTTTTGATTCTCTTTGTCCCCTAAAAAAAGATTCCATAGTCTGATTGTGCTTCCTCTGTTTGCTCATCTTGCCAGACAATTACCTAACTTTTGAGCTCTTTGCCATGATAGAACTCTGCTTCCAGAGTGGAGAGAACTGTGTCCCAAGTTGCTGGGGTTTTTGTAGGTTTCAGAACTGTTGTCAGAGCTATGAGGAGGGTGCCCTCTGTACAGCCACCACAAGCTCTGGCATATTGGCATTCCTAACCCTAGTACCACCACCCAAGACTGTGATCCAGATCCAAGCAGGTCAAAGCAAGAGTGATTACCCTCTGAATGGTCACTTGGTCCCCCTACAATCTGCAGGCCAGGGGCTCTGGGGGCAGCCATATGGCAGCAGCTGCAGCTGCTGTGCTGCCACCACCTCTCACCTGGGGTGAAGAGGTCAAGACCGTGCTCTTCTCTCACCCTGTATCAACAGAGTTCCCCACTGACCTTTTACTTTCTCTTTGCCATTTATGTGTTGAGATGTCTGGAAACCAACATAGCTGCTAGTGATTTCTGAAGTCTGCTCTGGCTGTTCTGTGCCACTGCTTGGGGCCACCCCAGGTCTGGGTCTATACGGCTCATGTGGGACTATGCTTGGCTCCTACCCTTGTGCAATAGACCCTTCCTGTCAGCCTGCCAGACTGACTTCAGTGGGAGATTTGTTTCTCCCTATCACTTTGTGGGTTCTGTAGCTGTAAAATTAGTTTAGAGTGATTTTTAATAGGTATTGGAGGTGGTTGGAGCAGGAACTCAAGCAAGTTCCTGATTTTACTCCACCATCTTGGCTTTGCCCCTCCTTCCCCAGGATAAGTTCAGTTCTGGTTCTTTGTTTATAGATCACCAGGACCACACATGCTGCCTGGCATAGAGTGGGTACTAAATAAAAGTTTATTGGATTGAATTGACCTAGTGTGTTCAGAGGACCTGGATTCAGATTCTTCTTCAAGTGCTTACTACCCCACAGGTAAAGAAATCACTTAATCACATTTAAGGTACTCATTTCCTCATCTGTAAAATGGGAAAGGGGAGAAATTGATTCTAGATGGCCTCTAAGGTTCTTTCCAACTCTAGATCTATGACTCTGTGAATTGAGTCTTGATCATCCTGACCCCAATGACAACTATTGATAAAATAACTAAAAAGGGAAAACCAGTTGACTTGCAAGATCTCTTCCTTAAAAGGTGTTGCTCACAAGCATTTTGGAATGTGAAAATGAGTGTGGATAAGAGAGGTGGGGAGAAGTTAAGAAGGGAATTCTCCCGAGGATTTGGGGGCACTTGGAAGGGAATACCTTAAGAACATTCATTACTGCTGAGAGACTTAGATTTTCTTCAGGATGGCTTTCCTCATCCTCACAGTTACAAGAAAATCTAAAAGCAGACAGTTAATCTAATATGCTATGTCATAGCAAGGGGCACACATGAGTAGGTGGGTAGGATCAAAGTGCCCACAGGGAGCTAGAAAGTAGCTAATATGCTTAATTGTAATGGGTAGAATTCAGAGGGAAGTTTTTCATCTTTTAAATTTCTTATAATGTTAAAGTCTGCACCAACTCATTGAAAGTGGCATCATGATTTGATCTAGAGAGAAACTGTAGCTGAAAGCCAACATGGGAAATCAGGGGTGATTAGTAGTAAGAAGTGACCCAGATGAGAAGGAGACTGCAAGCAGAGAGTGGGCAAAGTGTGGCAGAAAGAGTGAGAGGGCATGGGCCTCAGTCTTGACTCCAACCCTCTTCAGCTGAGTGATGTTGGGCAAATGACTTAACCTCTGCAACATTTGGCATCAAGACTTGAAGTCAGGGCAGGTATGTGGCTCAATGAATAGAGTATCTGCCCTGGAGTCAGGAGGATCTGAGTTCAAATCCAGCCTCAGACACTTAACATATACTATCCATTTGACCTCGGGCAAGTCACTTAACCCCAATTGTCCTATAGTACCCCCTCCAAAAAGCAAAACAAACAAACAGAAACATTTGAAGTCAGAAATTGTGGGTTTAAAAACCAGTTTTGTCCTTTGCTACCTGAATGACACTAGGCATGTCCCTTGTCCTCAGTAGGTCTCAGTTTCTCCATCTGGATAATGGGAGGATTGGGCTGGATGACCTTGAAGGTCCATCACAGCTCCAAATCCATGAGCTTAACTTCTGGATGGAAAATCATAACAGATGATTTTTCTCATGGCAAAGACATTTAACAAACTAGATATTTTCTCCTTTATTTGCAGTATGGCCAAAAGCATAAGCTTTCTTCCTGATGGTGAAATGTTTTATTTCCTGAAACAGCATGTTGTAGAAAATCATTACCTTTGGAGGCCAAACACGGCAGTACCACTTTCCCCAATAACTAAATTGTCATTGAACAGCAGATTGAACTCTTAGAGTCCTTTATAACTTTTCACCCAATTATCATAATTTCCTCCTATTTACTTTCCCTTCATCCAGTCTCTCTCCTTTCCAATCTATCATCTATATAGTTGCCAAATGGATAGTCGTAAAAGACAGATTTGGCCATGACACTGTCTACTCAAAAGTCTTCAGTGGCTCCTTATTTCCTTTAAGATAAGAGACAAAATCCTGACTCTGGGATTTAAAACCCTCCACAGTCCAGCTCTCATCTACCTTTCCAGTCTTAATATAATTCACTTTCACGTGGCTTGTTGTTATTCAGTCCTTTCAACTGAATCTGACTCTTCACAACTCCATTTGGGTCTTCACTTCAAAGATACTGGAGTGATTCACTATTTCCTTCCCTAGCTCATTTTACAGATGAAAAAACTGAGGCAAATAGTGTTAAGTGACTTGCCCAGGGTCACACAGCTAGTAAGTGTTTGAAGTTAGATTTGACCTCAGGAAAATGAGTCTTCCTGACTCCAGGCTTGGCTCTATCCATTGTACCACCTAACTGCCCATCGTTTAAGTCAATATGGCCTAAGAGCCATTCTCTGTAAATTACATTTGATTTCCCTCTTCCCCATTTCTGCAAGAGGTCGAGGACAGGTGTCCTCCATGGCTGCAATGCGCCTGCTCCTCGCCCTCCACTTCATAGAATCCTTCCTTCTTGTATTTGAAAGTCAAATTTTCTGTTCTGCTCTGGTTTCTTTCATCAAGAATGCTTGAAAGGGGTGACTAGGTGGCTCAAGTGCTCCCTCCCCACAATCTCTCTCCCTCTTCAATCACCTTGTATTTTCCCAACTGTGGTCATGATGTATCCATCCTGTAGCATGTAAATTCCCTGAGGGCAGGTATTGTGTGGAATTTCATTTTTGCATCCCAGTATCTAGCATAGTGCTTTGTACCCTCATAGCTGCTTAACAAACTCACATGGATGTTTAGCTTGAATCAATAACAACCTTTGCAAAACACAGGACAGAGAATATTACAGCAAATTTGATTGTCTCTGTCTCTCTGTCTCTGTCTCTCTCATGTTTATTTACTTATTTTTGTCCTTAAACAGGAACTAAGCCAATGGAAGAAAGGACCAAGAAGATAAGAAGACAGGACTAAGAAGAGCTGGCTGGCTGGTTTGACTGGGGCCTTGCCTTTTCTGGATAATTTCTGTCCCCATTTTTCTTCATATTACACGTTTACAATAATGAGGCCCATTAAGACAACTGGAATGAGAGCTAAGGGAGTCACCCTCTAAGCTGTCTCTTTTATAACCCATTTCAGGCACTTAAGGATGAATAAACATGTTTCCTCCTTTGTAAAAATGGACCTAATAAAAATGGCTGACTGAAGCCTGCTTCTCCCTTTATGTGTCTGTAGCTATTTTATGGCATCTGAGGATTGGTCAAGCATGTGGTGATCGATCTTTCTCCCGCTGGGTGGGTGGCTGCCTGCTGCTCTCCCTGCTTTTCCATGGGAATTACTTCACCTTGCTGGTCACTCATTCGCCAGCCCACCCGCCCCAGAAGGAGCCACAAACTCTGTTTTCTAAGGATTTAATGAAAGTCCTTGCTCTGAAAGGGCATAGCAAATCCACAGTGGGTAAGCATGGCCGTGGTTCTGAATGAATGCTTAGCCTACTTTGCAGGGCCTATATAGGGTGGGGGTGGTGAGGAAATGCCCATAATCTTGCCCCATTTGTGAAGCAGCTGACAAGGCTGCTCAATCTGGGCACAAAGGCCTTAGATTCAAATCCCAATGTTTGGGAGGTACTCTCAAATTGACTTCTAAAGACCAGCTCACTCAATAGGGACAAGCAGAAAACTTTTCATGAAATATAGGATTTGGGGTACAAGCCCCCATGGGAGTTGAAGTGTCGAGGGGTAGGGGTAAGATAGAAGAGAACATAGCACATTAATTGTGTGGTGGAGAGACAGAGACCTCAGGACACCCACCTGGCCACCACTGCTTGAGACGTAGTTGCTAATGGAGGAGAAACTGGGCCAGGGAGGAGTTCATCTGGAATATGACTGCTGGGAGTGAGGAGGAGAGAGGAAATGCCATTTGTTCTACTTTTAAATAAGTATTCTTAGCAAGATAATAGCTCAGTCACTTCTCTCTATGGATTGAGGATAAGTGCTGCATGCACCCTCTAAATTTTGGCAGTGGGTGACAAAGCTTCAGTTGCCCCACCCTAGTTACAGCTCTGCCTGTAAGGTGTATTTCACTTCTGAATCTATGAATTATGAATTAGGCTATCACACATTTCTGGGTTCCAAAATTGCTTCTGACAAAAACCCAGAATTCTTCCCATTTTTCTGTCATGACACACCTCACTCTTCACTCCCCACCATTGCACAGTCACAAATAGTACCCAGGACTGCACAGTTGGCATAGTTTATAGCCCTGTGGGACTAGTGTCTTTAAGCAAACTGCATTCATGCCCCCAAAACACCTTTGTTAGGCTGTTTCTCATATTTTCAGGTCCATGTTTTATTTTGGTCAGAGGAATGTCACACTTCAGTTAGTCGTCTCCAGACACAATTAATTTCAGTCTAAAAGTCACAAGTCCAAAGCAACCCTTAGGGAAAAAATGTTCTGTACATTTTTGAGAATCAAAAAACTCATGAAAAATAGCTGATATTTTCCATTATTTCCTGATCACTGATTCTCCACAATTTCACTACTTTTATTTTCAGTTTCCAAACATCATGAATTCTATTTTAATGGAAGCATTTAAAGCCTTGCCCACAAAAAAAATGGAACAGAATTGGAATCCTCAGATCTTAGCAGACTTGGTAAGTTCCAATAACATTGAATTAAACAAGGAGAAAAATAAAGTCCATTTGGATTTAGATTCTTTAAAAAACAAAAGAAAACAAAAATTTGACTAAAGATCTAAGAGAGGAGAGTAGATAGTTAATATAAATAATATGTAGACATTTATGTTCATGTATATATATATTATATTGTTACATGTGTGTATATATCTGTGTATATATACATATATGTGTGTGCATGCCTAGGTGCTTCAACAATTGTAAGTCAATTTGATAAGAATTTATGAAGTGCCTTCTATGTTCCAGGTACCATGCTAAACACTGAATTTGGGAAGAGCCAGTAGTGTGATGGTAATTCAATATGCTACTATCTCTAGAAAAAGTCTAGCATAAGGGAGGTGCCAGCTTTGCTGGGCTTTGACTGATTTGATCACCTTTTGTATTATATATATATATATATATATATATATATATATATATAGAGAGAGAGAGAGAGAGAGAGAGAGAGAGAGAGAGAGAATTAAAGCTAAAAAGGACCTTACATATATATACATATTTATTTACATATATATTTATATACATATATTTACATATATTTATATACATATATTTACATATATATATTTTCCCTATTTGGAGGGCATTTGGGGTTGACTTGCCCAAGGTCACATGGCTAGTTGTGTGTGTGTGTGTGTGTGTGTGTGTGTGTGTTAAGTGTCTGAGGCTGGATTTGAACTCAGGTCCTCCTGACTCCAGGGCTGGTGTTCTATTCACTTAGAGAGAGAGAGGGAGAGAGAGAGAGAGAGAGAGAGAGAGAGAGAGAGAGGAGAGAGAGAGATCTTCAGTGAGTATACCTTTTGTGAGTAGGGATGATCCGGAATTTTCAATCATGTTAATGTAAATTGTTAAGATGCTCTCTTTGCAACTTGAAAGCTGTTATACCTGAGAATCTTCTTCACTTCCATCTCTTCTCTCCAGCACTTGCAGGGCATTAATCTCCACCAATGAGCAGAGTCCCCCATCAATGGACTTTGGAACCCAAAGGGACCTCAGAGATCATTTGTTCCAAGACCTTCATGAAACACAGAAGCTGGCTGGTCACAGAGGATTCTGTCACCAAGTGCCCAATCGACTCTCTCTATTGAAAATTCTAGGTCGCAGAGAATGAAGTCCTTATCTCCCAAGGGAGCCTAGTCGCTTTGGGGCCAAATCTAGTGGTAAAAAGTTGACTTCACATTGGGCTAAAGTGGTCTGAAGTAGGGTTCAGGTAGATCAGACCAAACTGGATATGACAGAGATAGGGAATGGCCCTGTGATTTCCTTGGTACAGAGAACTCCCAGGTGAGAAAATGCCCTTTACCAGTGAAGGTTGGCACCTTCTCTACAACTTAAATTCTCAGAAATTTGCCCGGAGCACTGAGTGGTGATGTGGTCTCCCCCGTGTCACAAATTAAGTGTTTATCAGAGGCAGAACTTGAACCCAGGACTTTCTGGTTCTAAGGCCAGCTCACTATCCATTGTGCCACATTGTCTCTCACCCAACTGGAAAAGTCATCACTCCATGGTGACTATATATCTGTTATCCATGGATTGAATTTAGAGAAAATCTTATCACCAGGTTAACTTCCAACAGCATAAATTAGGGGCTACTCTGGAAGACCATTATCTATGTAACAGGGAGGTTGCAATCTATGTCACAAGAGCAACTGTCCCCATCAAAGAAATTATAGATACTTAAAGCATTTTAAAATGAATGGGATAGCAAAAATAGTAACAGAAAAATCATGTATATCCTGTTTTAGAAGGCACACACACACACACACACACACACACACACTCTCATATCTCCTACTCCTGGGTCTTATAATCTACTTTTTGGGAATTGACCACCTTGAACCAAGTAGCAAATCCCTACTCTGACTTCTTTGGCTAGGGACCCTGGCTCTCCCATGTGGAAAATGGATAACCACACTTTTCAGGTAGATGTCAAATGACAACCCAAACAGATTCTCTTTAAGCTTGCTGTTCTTGGGCTCACAATTTTTTTTGTTGTTGTTGTTTTTGCTACTGAGAAAAACAATTGCTTCCACTCAAAAGGCTCCTTCTAAAATGCTGGACTTATTTGTTGTAAAGGACTTTCAAACTTTCTATTCTATCCATTGTTAGATTTGGGGCTGAGAACAAGGCAATAGTGGGCACTGGAGTGGGGATGATAAGGTGTGAAAATGCTTTAAAAATGGTAAAGGTTATATTAGCAGTGAGACATTATTATTAACATTATTAGTGTCAAAAAAGGAGTTGCAAGCAAAACATCATCATTGTGCTTTATTCAAACCATGTTAAGAGCTTAGAACCTGGCTGTGAATAAGCCTCAAAATGAACGATCAGCTTCAAGGCAATTAAGCAATGGTGATGCTATACTTGTAATCTCTGTTGTTACAAAATGGGTAAGGTCATCTGCAACTATTCTGTAGAAAATGAATGTTTGTGGTAATTCCAAATCATGTCAGAGAGAAATGATAGAAAAATGGCCTAGTGGGCCAAACACACACACACACAAAACTGGTGATCATTAGCTGATAATAGCACTGCCTTGCAAAACAGGAATAACAGCAGGTAGAAATCACCAAGTGAATCCTTCTCTGTCACAATGCTATAGGAAAATATGAATATTCCTGAGTAGGGTAAATATTGGTTTCTGTGGACTCATAGATATAGCAACCTTCAAGGTTTGGAAGAAAATTTCCACAGTGATTGAAAATTCTCTTCTGAAAAACCCTGGAAGATCTGAGTTCGAATCCCAGTTCTGCCACTTAACTTTCTGCATGATTTCATGCAAATCACTTAACCTTCTGGTCTTAGCTTCCTCCTGTGTACAATGAGATGGTTGAACTTAAACACCTGTAAAGTCTCTTTAGATATATCCTCTATGAAATGGGACCTATAATCGTTTATGAAATTGAAATGGCAGTCAAGATGGTGGAATAGAAAAAGGACTTCCTCGGGGCTCCAACTCCCACCTCCTCCAATTCATATAAAAGGCAACTCTGAACAAACTTTGGAGCTACAGAACCCACAAAATGACACAGAGAAGCTAATCTCCCACTGAGGACAGCTCAGCAGGCCAGCAGGAAAAGGCCAGCCCAGTGCTCTGGGAGCTGAGCTCAGTCCCACTGGAACCAGAAGTTTTGGCCTCAGGGTGGATCTGACCAGCCACCACCTGGTGGGACTTCAGAGCAGTTTCCAGAATTATCAACACATAGATGCTAAGGATAAAGTGAGAGGTCAGTGCAGTGTGGACTTTGGGATCCAGTAGTTGGGAGTGTGGTCAGCCTTTACCCCCAGGGCAAGAAGCAGCTGAGGCACCATGGCCTTGAAGCTGCTGCTTCAGCTCCTGGCCTGCAGATTGTAAGGGGACCAAGTGACCAGGCTGAGAGGTAATTGCTTTTGTTTTAACCTATTTGGATCTGGGTTGTGGTCCAGGGTGGAGGTCCTGGACCAGCTTGCCAGAGCGTATGGAGGTTTCAGAGAGGGCACCCAACTAATACCTTCAGCATCTGAGAAAACCCCAGCACTTGATATGAATCTCCTGTCTGGTGGCAGAATTCTACTGTAGCAAAAAGCCCAAAAGTCAAGTAATTGAGTGGCAAGATGATCAGGCAAAGGAAGCAAAGCAAAGAGAGCAACCCAACTTTGCACTCGTATTTTGGGGACAAAAAGGATCAAAGCATGGAACAGAAGGAAGACAGTGGAGTCAGAACTCCTGCATCAAAAGCTTCCAAGAAAAATAGGAGCTGGTTACAGGCCATAGAGGACCTTAAGAAGGATTTTGAAAACCAAATAAGAGAAGTGGAGGAAAAATTGGGAAGAGAAATGAGAATGATGCAAGAAAATTATGAAATGAGAGTCAACAACCTAACTGAAGAAAATAACACCTTAAAAATAGACTAACTCAAATGGCAAAAGAGGCTCAAAAAGACAATGAGGAGAAGAGTGCCTTAAAAAAAATCAAATTTGCCAGATGAAAAATGAATCTCAAAAGCTCACTGAAGAGAATCATCCATTCAGAATTAGACTGGAGCAAATGGAAACTAGTGACTTTGTGAGAAGTCAAGATACTATTAAACAGATCAAAACAAATGAAAAAATAGAAGGCAATGTCAAATATCTCACTGGGAAAACCACTGACCTGGAAAATAGATCCAGGAGAGATAATTTTAAAATTATTTGACTCCCTAAATGCCACGATCAAAAAAAGAGGAAAGGGGAAAATAGGGTCATTCAGTGGAATAGGGGACTTTCAAGCATTCTTGATGAAAATACCAGAGCCGAATAGAAAATTTGACATTCAGATACAAGAAGCAAGAGAAGCATGAGAAGGTAAAGAGGGAAAAGAAATCATAAGGAACTTATCAAAGTTGAACTATTTACATTCCAACATGGAAAAACAATAATTGTAACTAATGAAACTTTTCTCATTATGAAAATAGTTCAAGGGAATAGAAATGTGTCTGTATGTGTCTGTATATATACGCACACACACATACATACATATATATGTCTATATAGGAG
The DNA here is from genome assembly GCA_011680675.1 of Gymnobelideus leadbeateri. Taxonomy (NCBI): domain Eukaryota; kingdom Metazoa; phylum Chordata; class Mammalia; order Diprotodontia; family Petauridae; genus Gymnobelideus; species Gymnobelideus leadbeateri. The sequence goes on along the minus strand of WOXC01008401.1, from coordinate 175,971 downwards.
TGTATATGGGCATATGTATACATATGTGAATGTGTGTATATACGTATAGGCATACATAGAGGACACAGGACTAATTTAATAGGAAGGGATACTTAAAAGGTGAATTTAAGAGGTGAGAGAGGAATATAATGAGAGGAAATGGGGAGAGACAGAATGGGGTAAACTATCTCATATAGAAGAGGCAAGGAAAAATGGTCACAATGGATGGGAAGAACAGGAAGGCAAAAAGGAATGAGTCAACCTTATTCTCATTGAATTTGGCTTAGGGAGGGAATGACATACACAGTAAACAGGGTATCTCACCCTATAGGAGAGTAGGGGGGAAGGGGATGAGAAGGGGCATGATGGAAGGGAGGGTCTTCTGGGGGGGAGGGAAGTTGGAAGAACCCACTTTTGAAAAGGACAGGATCATAGTAGAGAATAGAACAAGTGGGAGGTGGGATAGGAGGGAGGAAAATATAGTCAGTTTTTTACCATATATCCACTATGGAAATGCTTTGCATAGCTACACATGTACAACCTATACTGAATTGCCTATCTTTCCAGTAAGGGTGGGTGACAAGGGAGGGAGGAAATGAATCTGGAATTCAAAGTTTTGAAATCAAATATATATATATATATATATATATATATATTTACTATTATTAATATTATTTTACATGCAACTGAAAATAAGATATAGAGGCACGGGGGCATAGAGATCCAACGTGCCCTACTGGAAAGTCGGAGGGGGTATAGTTGAAGATATGGGAGAGGGCAGATTGGAGGAGGGGATATCTAATGGGATCGCTATTTTGGGGTGGTGGGTAGGGGAAAAAAACAGGGAGAAAATTTGTAACTCAAAATCTTGCAGAAATGAATGCTGTAAACTAGAAGTTAATAAAGCATTTGATAAAACAAAAAGGAAAAAAAAGAAATGTATTTCCTAAATCCTAAAAAAAAAGAAAATTGAGATGGCAAGCCCAAAAAGAAGGTAGAAAAGTAAACTATTTCCTTCCATGCCAATGCATACATACTCTGCATCTCTCACAAAAGGGAAGAGGGGTTTTGGTTAAAGTATGGGAGAGAACTTCTTGACATTGAGAGTTGGAAATGAGGAGCTTCTAGGTTTTTTAAAGAGAAAAAATACTCATCTCTCTGGGGCAATTTGGCACATGGTGTCTTGCCTGTTGCATAAAGATAGGAAGGGGGCCTCTTTATGATTTCTTTCCTCTTCCAGTTCTATGGTTTTATCCTAAATAGGATAAAGATGAAAACTTTTCCTTAAAACAGGTAAAATTCCTGAGTAAGGTAGCTGGATGACCATATAATCTCCTCTTCAAATGATCACTCCTTGAAGCAAGAGGGGAAAAGGCTTTGGGAATACCATATGTACTACCTTGCCATCAAAGTTACTTAATAAATGCAAATAAAAAGGAGAGGGTAAAAATATCATATTCCACAAAGCTATACAGAGAAGTGCCACATCAGTTTGAAAGTAGTATGTCTGTGGTGGTGTGCTACCTGGGAGAGGTGAGCAGTGGAGCATTATGATGGGCTGGGAGACAGAAGACATAGGCTGGAGACTGAGTTCCTCTGTGTTCTTGGTAAATCGCTTCCCGTCTTCTGATCATTTTCTCCTCCTCCAACAGTGATCTGCATCCATTTGGAGGGTAAGATGGATTATGTTTGTTTATTTATTTATTTGCTTGCTTGACCCCAGTGGACCACAGCAAGAACAATAGATGAGGATTTCAAAGAGGCAAGTCTTGCTCTGATGTCAGGAAAAGTTTCCTTACCATTAAACACTGTTCCAAAGTGGAGTAAGCTGTCTTAGGAACTGGGGGGCAAGGGTGTGTTAGATTTTAAGGGGACATGACCCATACTGTATCAATATCCACATAGAATTATTAAATGTGAATCAGATCAGTGGTTATCTAGTTCTCACTGGGACTTTTGCATTCATCTTACTTTGTAGAGGAAGAAACTGAGGCCTAGAGAACTTAAATTGCTCTAGGTGATTCATGGAAAAGGTGTTATTTGAACTAAGATCCCCTGCATTTGCAATTTCCACTGTATCTGGGGTACCTTTCAACCCACTTGAATGAATTTAAAAATACCTTTCCCCAAGAAGGCCCAGTTCTTGAAAACACTTCTAAATAACTATGGGGAAGGGGTAGTTTTTCCCCCATTCATATTTTAATATTGCATGTGTTCAAAGGAAGTAAGGAACTGCCTTTACTCTGTACACTAGTGACACCGATGGTATCGTCACATGAAAAGAAACATTTTTGAAGGAATCCTAAAAGGGTTTTAGCTCAGACTTAAGTGACCACTTGTCAGAGCTCCTGGGAAAGGAGAAAGCCTGTCTTCAGTAACTGGATCACCGTGTATCTTTTGCACTGCTAATTATTGGAGCCAAAAAGCACAATATTAAAGGTCTCATTTGCCTGAGTCAAGGGCCATCACAGGGATGCCTCCTTTAATTAAACAGGGAAAAGTACAGTGTCTGTGATCACTACTTGTGTAACAAAATAAAGCGAGAAAAAGTTCAGCAAGAAGAATGAATTAATTGCAGGATACTCTTTGAAATGACCAGGCCCCAAAGCCAACAAAAAGCAATTTTCAAAAAGCCTATGGAAATTGAGTTCTTGAGCAACTAAATCATACACATGGAAGTGTACTGAAGCATTGACGAGTTTCACCATCTTGTCAGGTGAGACAATGAAGCATGGCCAATTCTCTCCTGTTTTATAAAGCTACAGTGGATGAGGGTTCCAAAGACACAAGTTTTGACTCGATGTCAGGGAAAATTTCCTAATCACTAAATACTATTCCAAAGTGGAGTGAACTGCTTCTACAAGAAAGCTGAGTTGTTAGCCTATTCTGGCCGCAAAGTTTCCAAGCAATAACCTCTGCAATGGGGATGACCAAATACTAGTGAATAAAGATACACTTGGGAAGAAGCAGGTTCTAATTTTCTCACTAATTCTGTAAAGGCAAAAGGGACGCTCCCTCCCCTCTTTTAACAGGATGCCAGGTAATTATTTTTTTTTAATTGCTGTGATTGGCTATACACCTGGAGAACTGTGTTTGGTTATTGCCACCACTGTTTGGAAAGGATTGATCAACTGGAGATCATTTAGAGAAATGCAAAAAATTATGACTAAAGGGCCAGTTCTGTTGAAGAAATTAGAGATATTGAGCTTAGGGATGAAATTTAATCTGTTTTATTAAGTAATGAGGTGAAGTTACAGGGGAAAAAAGACCGGTGAGGGTCGGGGGACAGGGTACATTATTGATGTTTTCAAGAATCTGAAGGAATGCCATGTGGAAGAGGAATTCAATTTTACGTCTTTGGGGCATGAACAATGATAGGAACAATGGGTGGAAAAACAGAATCATAGGTTTAGATCTAGCAGGGATCACAGAGATCCTCCAGTCCAGTTCTCTTATTTTCCAGATGAGGGATGCCCCATCTGGGCATCCTAGACAATCAGAATCTTGAACTATGGAAGTTAAGGTACATTTACATTTGATGGAAGGAAAAACTTCCTAAAAATTAGGGCTGTAATGGACTGCCATGGGGGGTAGTGAATGCCACCCTCAAGGGAGGTATTTAAACAGAGGCTAAATGACCCCTTTAGAATTCTGTTGAACTGTTGTTTTTTGAGGGAGGGCTATGTATTGGACTAAATCAGAGGTATCCAATACGAATGCATCTTGAACCAGATTAAAATGTAATTGGGAAATGCTTAATTCAATAAAAAAAACCCACTAGAAATATAATTTTCTAAGGCAAAATGTGGCACTACAGGGATCCTTATTTCTGCTTTAGCGCCCCCCCCCCCCATTTCTGTTTGATACCGCTAAACTCAATAGCCACTGATCACAGAATCATAGGATCCTCTATGTAGAACTGAAAGTGACCTCAGAGGCTCTCTGATCCAACTTTCTTTTTACAGATGAGGAAATTGAGGGCCAGAGTAGTTAAAGTGACTTTCCAAGGTTACACAAAATAGTTGTTAGGAAGTAACTATTAAGTGCCTACTGAATGCTAGACACTTTGCTTAGCATCTGAGGTGGTATTTGAATCCATCAGCTCTAAAATTCCATAATTTTTTGTGAAAACAAAAGAAATAGGGAGTGAAAGGGGTGGTCAGAGGAAAGTGAGGAGCTTGCTAGAGTCTCTGAAGAAATTTTATGGTGCAATTCATTCCTCTTACTCTTGGTAGATGAGCATGGAATCAGAATGGTAGTTTAGCCTTGCTGTGACAGATCGATATTTTAGTTAGTTGGAAAAAAGTGCTGGACTGGCAAGTTCCCAGCTGAAGACTTGACCCAAATGTATTCAGAAAGTTGAGGCGACAAATCAAAGACAACAACAATACAAATCGAGAAGCAGTAATTGTTATGGAATGCATACATTTTCCGTGTATTTTTTTTACAGTAAAAATGCATTAAAAAAATCTTTCACAAAAGACTCAAACTTAAAAAATACAAGTAGGGTGTCTGGTTTTCACCCTAACATTCTTCCAGGCATTGATTGTGTGGTGGGGGAAATAATTCGAAATGGTTTGATTTTGAACATACAAAATATACTTCTCAGTCACCTCCCATCAAGACATTGCCTTGTGTGCTAGCTAGAGCAGTGAACCAGCAAGAAACACCCAATGTTAAGTACAGCAGTTGAGAGAAAACTGTATCCTTTGACTTTATGCATAGTCCTCATACAGTACAGTGTTTCCAAAGGAAAACTCAAATTGGGGAATAAAGACCAAGACGTTATACCCCAAGACTTCAGAGACTTTGACTGGCCCCAGTTGGTTACACACAGATTTTAAGTTCTAAATACCACCCCTGCCAATAAGTTATCCTAAGACAGGTTCACTTTGGGATCTACTCAAAGCTCCACCTTGATGAGAGACAAATAAATATCGAGTTCACCTGGAGACAGCAGGCATTTCACATCATGTATTTGGCTAGAAATCAGGAATCAACTCCTAGTGGTGGGGCCTTAGGTGGAATCCAATTTCTTGCCTTAGGAGGGGAAAATATATCCAACAAATAAACCCAAATGAACCAGACAAGAACAGTATTATTCAGGGTTATTCTTCCTGAATCTGATTACTGCAGTTGGATGGATGCTTTGTATGGAGAAAAAAAATTATTTAATAATAAAAATAGCTTTCACAGGCTTTCTCCTTCTACATCATAACATACATTCTGTCTGTTTCAAGGAAAGTAGCTGGCTTTGAGTAAATCCCCATCTACTCTTGACTCCTACTCACACCATGTAAAAACCCAAAAGGCAAATAAAGCTATGAACAATGTTGTATTTATATATGCATAGTGTTTTATAGAAAGATTGGCCCACATACTGCTTTTCATCAACACCAAAAGAGCATTATGCCTACAGCACACAGCAAGGAGGGATGACTGGAGAACAGAGGATGCGTTACAAGGGCATAATATTCCACAGGCAGGCCCACCATGACAGGAGAAATGAAAGCTTGAGAATTACTTATAGAGGCTCCCATTTTATAACAGCTTTACATACCTGATTCAGTGTACATTAAAATATATCCCCATGAATTGATTTGCTTCATTTTCAGAAATATAAACACTTAATCACATTCCTCACAGCTAAATTTTGTCATAAATTCTCTTTTATACAAGAAAAAAGGCAACAGTTTTGTTTTGTGTTTCAACAGGCTCTATTAATTACAATTTAAACTGTACACACAATGATTGGCCATCTTGGTTTGTTTTTGTTGTTGGTTTTTCTAAAATATTTTTTGTTTGTTTTTTACAGTACCACGGGAACAACAGTGATAGACTCGAAATGCTTGGTGTCTGTATGGAAGATGGGAAACAGTAGACCATGGACACACCAACACGCCACAAGCAGCAGTTTACTCGAGTGGTCCAAAGGGAACGGCAAACGTTTTGGCTCAGCTAGGCAGTAATCCATCCAGCCGCAAACCACGGCCATAGCAGACGTCACCACACTACTTGCATCTTGAAAAATTACAACTCGAAAGAAAAGAGAAAGAAAAAAAGACAGAAAAGCCACCCCTATCACCCCCCCCCAAATCCAACCCTTGTGTTTTGTTCTGCTGTCCAGAGCTATTCAAGCAACAAAGTCACCAGGGTGGAAGCTTCCCAACCAGATTGGGTGAACTCTCCCAATGGCTTCTTTGGTCATCCTGGTGATATTTCTCTTGTAGTCACAAGGTGTATCCTGTTTGTCTCAGGAAGAATCAAATAGTAAAATAAAACAAAAACAGAGATTTGTCCTTCTTCCCTCCCTGATTCCCTTAATTAAAAATTCTGGCAAAGAATGTCTACTGGTTTATGCTAAGCAGAATGAACACACCCACCGTATACTAGGGATTCCAAATGCCTCCATTATACTGTGCGTGCACTCCCATTTTCTAGTTGCTATCCTACTTCTAAGAAAATGATACAACACCTGCTGGGCATTTAGTCCAATTGCTTCTAGTTATTGAGCTAAACTGTGGTGGCAATGCCTGAATGTGACCTTGGTAGGTGTTGAGGCTTCTTAATGAGTTTGGTGGTCAACACTTGTGCCATGGGTGTGGCAGCCCTGGTTCCCATCTCATTACCTTCTTCCAGACAGGAAAGATACAAACCGTTGGTTAAACCAGTGCTAAATCAAGAATCAAGTAAATCTCTTTGTGCTGCTTAGTCTTCATATAAATATCCTTCATCATAATAGTAGTCTCTCTGAACAGTTAATTCATTTTGAGGATAGCTTGCTTTCTGTTTCTTCAGGAAGAGTCCTTAGCTCCTACTGGTGTGATGCTTTTGCCCTCCTCCCCTTCCTCATTTCTTTTCAAAACTCCTAGATACAGTATAGCAGGAAATCACTAAATAACAGTCTGGATCCAAATAATTAAATGTAATCAATAGACTTCCTTCCCTGGGGGAATTACTGACTGCCCCATTTGACTATGAGAGGAAAAGGCTGCCCAGTCAAGGATGATTCTCCAACTCTAAACTGTATATAGAAACAAAATTTATATCCTTTAGGGCCAGTATTTGGCAAATAATTTTCAAAAAAAAGTATACATTTAAAAATACTTTCTTTAATATGATACATCAGGCACAACACTTTTCATATATTTTTCTTATATGTTTCATCTGCATAAAATGTTTGTTGCTATTCCTTAAGATCATCAGGTATTGGATGCTTTGTTACATAAGAAACTAAATAATTTGTTACCCTCTTAAAATCTTTAACCCTGTAAAGGCTAGAATGTGATGCAAAAAGGCTCAGATACTGAGGTCAGTGCTGCATTCTTTATAAGGTCTCCTTCTCTGCTCGGGGGGATGTCTGGAACTTCTGCTCATCTCTGGCTTCTGATTGGGGCCTTCCCTTTCTTTCCGACCGCTTTTGTCATCTCGGTTTCTCTTTTCGGGTGACCGTTCTCTCCTTCTCTCGGGTGACCGTGCTTGCCTTCTCTCTGGGGACCTCTCTCTCCTTCGGTCAGAGGACTTGGCTCTCCTCTCAGGGGAGAACTCTCTTCTTCGGTCTGGGGATTTCCTTTGATCCAAGAGTCTTTCCAAGGATCTTCTCCGTCTGCTGGGTGAACTATCTTTTCTATGGCCTGGTGACCATTCTCTTCTCTTCCCAGGAGAAATCTCTCGCCTCCTCTCGTGCCGTTCTCTCCTCTCTAAAGTATTGTCAGCACTTCTCGTTCCCTCTCGCCTCTTTTCAGGTGATTTCTTTTTTGGTCCATTTATCACCATCCTCTCCTGGTGGATTTCTCTCCTTCCCTCTGGTGTACGGTCCTTTGGCCTCCCTGCTCCGGCCCCTTCAGGTCTTTTACAAATTCCATTCCAAGTGTGGTGCTCATTGAGTTGTCTGCTATACTCTCTGCTGCCTTTTGGGTCTTTAACATATGCCCGCTTTTCCCCATGTTGTGATGATTTGTGAAGATCTGGTGGATAACTGGACTCCAATGATGGGTGTTGTCTCCGATCAGATGGCCCAATTTTCATTTCCGGTACATTTTGTGGACTTGTGGGGGGGCCGTTCCTGTCGCTGCTGGGGTCTGGAAGAAATGAAAGTAACAGCTTGGTATAAGAGGCCTTAAGCTCCAGACACCATTCACTACATTTCAGACTCCATTAATGACAAAAACAAACAACTGTTAAGACAGTCAGTAATGGAAGCCAACTCAAGCTTTGTTAATTTAAATTTAACTACAAATAGGGGGAGTTATTGATTAGGACTTGGGATGTTCTGAAGCATTATTTTTCCCCATTGTTTCTAACATCTACACACTTGCCTAGGCATGAATCATTTCAATAATTATAATATCAGTCATGATTTCAGTTTCTGAAGGGCATTGAATTCTGACTAGTGCATCAACTAAACAAAACTAAAATTTTCCTTTCCTTTAAATAAGCTGTTTTGGAAAGAGGTGGGTTTTTTTTTGGGGGGGGAGGAAAGGATGGGAGAGGGTATGGGGGTGGAGTGTTGTGGAAGAATAATTGTTTCTGGTTAGCTCTGAGATCAGAAATGCTTTCTGCTTCTCTTGTACTAAGTACAACTAAGGTTCAGTCTAGAAGAGTTAATCTTCTGTGTGCTGCTATTGGGGTAAATGAACTTTGCTGATCCTTTATTTCCAGGGCTGTAACATGGGTACAGTCTTACTAGTAAGGCCTGCCTCAAAGAGCTTTTGTTCATGAAGGCCATGAGAACTCTTATGGAAACTATGTTAAGTGCAATAGAATAATTAGCTAACATTTTATTCTTAGTACTGTTAAGGGGTTTGACCATGAGGATCCTTTAATGAGTCATCTGAAATGGTGTGTAGACACATTGAAGGACATCCCACAAATCTTTATAGCTAGCTACATACACCTCCATATAACACAGCGAAGTTTAATTTACCTAAATATAAATTACACACACACACACACACACACGCATGCACAAACCACCATTTGAGATAGATGTTCATGAATGATTTCTTCTTTCACAGTAAATCATCATGAAAGTTGCAGAGAATAAGTGGAATGCAGATGTTCTCAGTAAATCTCTGTCATAACAGCATCAATGTCCACATTATCAGCACTCAAGGCCCTTCATGAACAGTCAGCCTGCTCCGCCCTGTCCCCACCCTCAACTTCCACTTAAGTTTAAGTGTGGGGCAGAAGCACAGTGAGCCTTTTTGCTGATGATTACAAATGAGAGTAGCCCAGGGCCAAACTGCCTGTTTTGTGATGTCATCTCATTTTCTCACCTTTCCCCAAACCCTATTTAAGGTACCTGGATCAGGATAAAAAAGCTTCATTCTTTCCCTTTCACATGGAGGTGTCTACTGTGGAGCAGATGAAAAATGGCTCATTTTGAAATGTAGGTGTTGAAGAGGGAGAGAAATTTGTATCCAAAGCCATGAGCTTTGGGTTTGCCATCATAGTTTGGTGCTTGTACAGCAAGTGTTTTCTCACTCTGCCTCCTTGTTTAGGAGACTAAGAGAGCCCATGATAACTGCCTTTCTCTAAGGACCTGCAGGGCTTCCCCTAACAAGAGGGATTATACTTAGGATCATAGATGCAGAGCTCAAAGGGTCCTTAGAGGCCATCTAATCCACCCCATGTTCCCTTCCATTTCACAGATGAGAAAATTGACAGTGAGGGAGGGTAAGAGATGTGCCAAGGTCACACAGGTATGAATGGTCTCTAAGGTGCCTTCCAACTCTAAATCTGTGAGCCTCTAGATGATCTTTCAGTAGGATCATCAGATAGACACTGGAGGGGGCCTTAAAAGTCATCTGCTGTAACTAATTCTACTTGTCCCCAAGGGGAAGAATTAGGAATAATGGGTAGAATGAGTAGAGAACCCAATTTTGGGGGGTTAATATAACAAAAAATAACCAGAGGTGTCCAAAAGTAGAATGGGCAGTCTTAAGAGCACAGGTGGGCTCTTGTCCACTTTGGGCATTTAAGTGCCAGCTGGATGGTCATTTGGAAGGGAGGATGGGGTTGATAATAAAAAATGCTAACAGCAACAGTAATAATAACCTCATTCATTTGCTACACAGCATATGAACATAGCATTCATTTTCAGGGTTTAGAAAGTGATTTACAAATGTTATTTATCCTCACAACAACTCTGGAGGCAGAGTTTTTACAGATGAGGAAACTGAGAAAGACCAAGGTTAAATGACTTGCTCAGGGTCACACAACTACTAAGTGTCTAAGATTGAATTTGAACTCAGGTCTTCCTGATTCCGGTTCCAGCCCTCTAACTCTTGTGCCGTCAAGCTTCTTCTACGTGGGAAGGGATACTTATTCAGGTACAGATTGGACTAAATGGTGTCCCAGGTCTTTCTGTGATCCTGGTTCCCTACTTACTTCGTCAGGCAGATCAAAGCTTGAATAGGTTAGGTAATGTACTTACAATTTAAAGAAGGCAGGGGAGCACTCAGAATGAATTGTCATACATATCAGTACAGAGCCAAGCAGAAGCAATGAGGGAAATTAGGCCACAGCACAGAAACACCTAGGATTGACTTGACTACAAACCGTAGTTTGGTTATGGCCCATAAGGTAGAAGCAAGCCTCCCCGAGCTTGTCATTTCTCATACATGCAGCGATATTAGGAGGGATCATCGCTGAGGAAGTGAGAGCCCAGCACCAAGAACAGTCAGAAAAAGAGAGAGAGAGAGAGAGAAAAGTTGAACATTTAGATTCCCTATAACAAAGGTGAAAGAAAAACAAGTAATAAATCTTCATTTGCTTATCTTAGGGCAAAGAAAGTTTATTTGTCCAGTCAGACAGTCTAAGGCGACACCCAAATAAGGCTGGAGAGACAGCAATTATGATAGTAGCATAATCAGACAGCCAAAAGGTGACTCAAAAAACCCAAGACAATGAATGCATCCATTTTTTTTAAACATCCAGAATAATGACATAGGCTGGTATAGAAAAGGCATTGACAATTAACCAAAAAAAAAAAAACCAAACCAAACCCAGAGTCCCATCCACCCCCCCGAAGACCGCGACGGTGGTGAAATTAAGTACAAAAAACTCATTACAAAAATAGCCTCACAGAGGAGTGGGCTCCAGTCGAGTAAGAAAAATATTGGAATGGAACATAGCATAACCAACCCACTTGTGACTCTCAATGATAGAGCTGAGGGGCTTAAGCCCAAATGACACTTGCAAATGGTTACAGCAGCATGAGCCCAGTATATTAAACCCTTCCTTTGAAACTGCATATTTAATGATCTTTATTTTTAGCCCAAAGAACATTTGTGAATCTTGGATTTTTTTTTCATCCTCAGTGCAACAGACATATACTTTGAGATGTGAAGCTGTACAGGGTGGTTACAATGGGTCCCCAACGACATGGTACATCGAAACAAGAGGGAAGACAAAGAGGAAGACAGAATTTCACACAGTTTCAGTGCCATCGTTGAATCTAGTGGTAAGAGTTTAGTGCAGAAAGGTGTGCCCAGCCACTGCATGGGAATGTTGGAAACATTCCTCCACTTGACTTGGAATTCAGAGTCCCATTGGGTCATTTCCCAAAAGGGCCTTCATCAGACCCTCCTGGTTTTGGCCCAGAGTATCCATACCAAATGGCATACGCCATTCATTGGGAAGGTGAGTGTTCCAAATGGGCAACCCCATCTCATCGAGTGGCACTTGATTCAAACATCTCAGCAAGTCCCAGAATTCAATTGTGAATTGTGCAGAGCGACTTTCAGAAAGGAGGTCTAAATAGTAGTTAGTATCCCTAATAAGGGGCAGCCAAGTTCAAGGGTATCCTTCAATCACAGTTTCTATAGAAACTTTGAAGACCTTTGGTTGGGAAGAGCCCTACATCTAGGGCATAATTTTTTAAAACAATTATTTCAAATAAATAGGACATAATTATCATAATATACAATATTTTCCCCATCAGAACCCTAATCTAAATCAAGATCAGTGCTGTCTACTCAACTCATGGCTCTAGCTATGATAAAGGAACAGTAGTGTAGCATTTAGCTTTCCTTACAGGAAAGGCAGAGTAGAATCTTTCCCCCATGATGAGCACTGGAAATGTGTTTTATCCTTTATCATTTAAAAATATATGACTAAATATTAACAGACTTTTTTAACAACAGTGGGCTCAGAAGGTTTGAATTTGGGTGGGAAGAGAAGGAGTGATCGTATACAGAGATTTAGAAGAGCTGAGAATTTCATGTCTCTGAATACAGACACAAATTCAACAACAACAAAAAAAGTATTTGTGCCTCAACATATCACTCAGGAAACCTGCTTTCCTCCTTCTTTAAAAGAACAGTGTCATTTTGTGCTAGCAATGAGAAACAGTTTGGCACAGTTCAAACAAACATTCCTTCTTTCTTGGTTGGACTAGACAAAATGTTCTCTCTCTGATCACCAGAAAAGGGGGGCTACGATGGTCTTGCCTAACTTTCCGCCCCAGTCCATGGAAGCAAGCAAAAAGGATGAAATGTGCAGAGATTTCAGAACAAGCGAGGCAATTAATCACGTGTTGCAAAAAGGTTGGTAAGACACTGGTGAGAAAGGAAAACAAAAGTAATTTCCCGCTGCGGCTCTGGAGACAAATTCATGGAGTGATGCCAGGGAAGAAAGGAATGTTTTCATAGTTTGACCCACCATATTCCGGTACTGAGCCATCTCCACGTTTCAGAAATAGACGAACTCTGCGGCCACCATTCTTAATCAGTTCTATAGCCCGAGAATGCTTCATATTTTTTGTGGTTTCCCCATTGATTTCTAAGATTTCATCACCAATCTAACAAGTCAAAAAAATGAAGATCAGAGTGTCAGAGTGGGAACTTATTACAAGTGCCAAAGTTGCCCATCTTGCAATGACAAAGACTCACCTGGTTTGGGGAAGGAAATATGAGGTCTACATAAAGGAATGCCATGGGATCCAGATGTGGGAAAGATGAATTGGGGTATCTCCCTAGTTAGGTCCCATCCCTAATTAGAGCTACTAGGACAATCCACCCATAATTCAGTTGGTGATCTGGCAAATATTCAGGGGAGCTCATTAGGTTTTAGTTGTAACAGATTCAAACATCTCAGCCCAAGAAAAGAAGTTCACATAAATAATGTTCCTAATAAAGGGCAGAGAAGTATAAGAGCTTTGTTCAAGCGCTGTTCCTATAAAACCTTCTAAGATCTGTGGATGGGAAAGTCAAAGTCATCCCTGCTCACTAACACATGCCGGATGAATATAATATGTCCTAGGCTCACAGGCACTTTGCCCCATCCCTTTGTCTCCTCACTGGCACAACCTCCTATATTGGCTCTTGAGAATAAAATTCAAGTAACATTTACATAGTGTTGTAAGGTTTATGGAGAGCATGGCATGTACTGTTTTATTTGAGGATTACAGGGATAAGGCTTCTTGCTCAAGTGTTTGAGTGAATGCATGTCAATGCTGTTTTAAGTAATTTCCCTCCTAAGTAGATCCTCTCTCTACCTCTCACCTCTCTCAAGATAATCTGTAGGAGAATGTACTGAATTATATGTTAGAGTCAGGGGAACAGTCAAGAAATTCGCCGACAAATTTATTATCATCTTTGTTCAATGTTACCAACCATTTATGTGCAATGTGCAAATATACATTTTGAGGGCTGAAACCTTTTAAAAATGCCAATTATGAATTTCATTTAGGGGTTTTGCTTAATTATATATCGAAAAATGCCAAGGGTCTGATTGGATAGCAGAATAGATCAATAGTATGACTGGTTATTCTTTCATCTGATTAAAATTGAAGACAATATCCAACTTTTCTTTTTCCTTCTCTTTTTCTCTCCCTTTTCCTCTCTTCTTCCCTCTCTTTTTCTTTCCTCTCTCTTTCCCCTTCATTCCTCTCCTCTCTCTTCCCTTTCCTCCCTTCTCTGTATGTATGGATTGTGTGCATGTATGTGTATATGTATACACAAGTACATATTTATATGAATGTCATAAATTAGAAACTTTTTTCATAGTATTATACACATAAACGTGTGTGTGTGCACACAACTTACACAGCTTATTTTTTGTTTTAAAGGAGAGCAAGCTTCAGTGATAGAGGGAAGGTGTAAGACGACAAATGGACCTTGTGTAGCTACCAATATGTCTTCCATAGCATCCTGGCATCTTAGATGTAGAACTAGGACGGTGCTTAGAGATCATTTGCCCTGACCCCTTTATTTTCAGATGAGGGGACTATATGGTTCAGAGGGATTAAGTCATTTGCCCAAGATGATATTGGTGGTGAATGGTAAAGCCATATCTTCTGATTCGTTTAGCCAGCATTCTTTAGACAGAACCTGACGTTAAGCCTGTGCTTGAGGGACATAGAGTCAAGTGACTTCCCCAGGGTCATAAAACCAGAAACTATCCAAGACAAAACTTGAAATCGAGTCTTCTACACTCTAACCCCAGGCCTCTAGCCACTAAGCCAAGATAATTAATGAGAATCAATACCAGGTTCACCTGATAAACTGGAGGCTTATGCAGAGGCAGCTTTTACTCTGTTTCTCACATTAAACATTTTAAAAATTTCATTTTCTTTTCTTGTTCTAAACCTGTGACTTTTCCAGTGTAGAAAATTCTCCAGTAAGGAAATTCCCTTCACCTATGAAGATTAACAACTCATCTGTATGTACCTTATAATGTTAGATAATTAACTGGCAGCACTTAGCACTTAGGGGTGATGTTTTACCCATGATCACAAAGCTGGTGCTGACTCCCTATGCACTATACCATGCTGCCTCTTCGTAATAACCTAAAAGACTAATTTACCAGTATATCTAATGGTTTTCTCAGTACCTTAGTCTCACATATGTGAGCATAGCTTACCCATTTGCCATGCAGGTACAATGGGGTCTGTTCTGGACAAAGGAATCTTTGCAACCCTATAGAAAAACCCTGAGCCTCTTGGGGATTCCAAGTTGTATAATTACCTCAAACCTGAGGTTTCTGCCCAAGAATGAATTACAAATATTGCCCTTTAAAAGGAGAGCCTGAGCACAAGTCACCATAACTGTTAAGTTTTCCAACAATATGGAACAAATCACAAGTCAATTCTTTGTCCTTTGTTTGAGGTGGCATTCAGAAGTCCTCAGAATCTAATGAGACGGGCACCTCTAAGATGATGTAGAAAATATAGCGCAAGAGCTTATATTGTAGCTTTAGAACATTTTGGGCCAAGTTCAATTGCGGACAGCCTAAGAATTTTGTGCAACTGAGACAAAGAACATCCTCCCTCTGTCCAGTCTCCTGGCCCAGTGTCTTCCACCTCCTCCCTTCTTTGCCTGCTTTTGGGGCAGATTTTACATGAGTCTTTTATCTGCACAAATGAATTCTCTCTCTGAAACTTATCCCAGCTCTCCACTAAAATCAAGCCCTAGAGTCCTATGATGAGTATCTAAATCTCTTAGGCCTCGATTCCCAAAAAGTAGATTTGACTTTACAGAATGGGTAAGTTTTTAGATATAGTAAAATTGTTTTAGGATTATGTTTGTTTTTAAGTAATTTTAAGAGGAATTGTTTTTATTAATGACTTTTCTTTGTTGTTGTTCAGTTATTTTCAGTCATGTCTGACTCTTTGTGACCCCATTTAGGGTTTTCTTGGCAAAGATATTGGAGTGGTTTGCCATTTCCTTCTTCAGCTCATTTTACAAATGAGGAAACCGAGGCAAACAGGATTAAGCAACTTGCCTAAGGTCACACAGCTAGTTAAGTGTCCACGGCCAGAATAGAAACTCATGAAGATGAGTATATCTGATTTCAGGCCTGGCACTTTCTGGATATAACCCACCCTGACCCTAGCCAGTGCTGAACTTTACTGGTAACAAATAAAAACAATTAAGCAAAACCAACAGAAAAAGTAACCTTGTCTTTTGATCTATGCAACTTCTGTACCAGTAGTTCCACATCTCTTTGCAGAAAAAAAATGAAGATACATTTCATTAGCTCTTCTCTAGGGCCACCACTGGTCCTGGCAAATATAAGTTCCCTCTGTATACATACCCTCATTTTTCCACACCTCTCTGCTGGACCATCCTCAGCTAACCGCAATACATAGAGATCCATATTATACTCTCTGCCACCTCGAAGACTAAAACCAAATCCTTTGGCTCCTCTTTCCAGTTCAACAGTGTAGAAATCTTGGTCCTGCTGAAAGACATGGAAGTAGAAGAATTGTTGAAGTCCACAGGCTGAATTCAGGTTTCTCACAAATATTTTTAGTCATTCATTCATTCATTCATTCATTTATGCCAGTCATTGATTCATTCATTTTAGTCATCCATTCATTTACATATATATATATACCCGTTCTGCTAAGGGCCATCATTAATAAAAAAAAATAAAATAAAACTAATTATGAGTAAGGATTAATCCTATCTTTAAATGAAGAGCTTTTGATATGGTTCACCATTCTTTTTCTGAATCTTGTGCCTGGGCCATTCAATATTGGTAATCTAATTCCTCCTTGGCAAAATGCACTTTGGGGCCATAGACCCTTCCATGTTATCAATGGCTACTAAAAACTTTGCTCTTTTGCTAGGGCCTGTATTTGGTTTAGGTTCTTTTTCTCACAGAAATTTTTTTTAAAAAAGCATATCCAGATATAGTTTTAAAAGCAAGGTATTAAATCCTCATTCCTGAAAGAACTGGATCTGAGGGCGTGTGGTTGGTAAATAATTACCTTGTAAGGTGTTATTTTTTCCCCCTGTTTAAAGAATGTCTCCCAAAAATAGCCTGAGTGAGTTAGAAGCCAGCATACCAGGTAAATGAAGCAAATGAAAGAAGCTGAGCTCACCTGTGCAGCCTGGGGGGCTTTGAAATCAAACTGTGATTCCTGCTTTGGTTTAGTGTTGTTCCTGTTGAATAAAGAGAAAGGAAGAGAAAAAAAAAGAGCAACCCATGGGAAAACTGGGAAAGAACCAAGGGCAATCGATGGATGTGCCAGAAACGGACATGGAACATAAAATACATCTACATGTATGGCAGCTGACCTGGTCTCCTGGGCTCCTTGTTGGGAAGGAGCATGCGTCGTGGTAATGGTGGCAATCTTTTCAGCATTGGTCAACAAAGTGGCATTCGAGGACTCTGCAGGGGGAGATAGGAAATGAGGGAAGAGTTACATGGTTTCCTCTAGACCTGGCTTGGGCTGGCCATTATTAGTATTTTGCACCCCCACATGATCTGCATTTAGCTTATGAATATTTTGTATTTATTTATCTGGGTACATGGTGTTTCCCCTAGTATAGTTTCAACTACATGAAGGCAGGAACTGTTTAATTTTCTGTCTGTATCTCCAGCACATATAATAGTGCCTGGAGTATATTTTTTTTTAGAAGGCTGGACCTTGGTTTCATTAATACAGGGAGGTAGATCATTTCCTGCTCTGCAACTGATATTTATCTGGGGCAGTGAGAGGTTAAGGGACTTGCCCAGGGCTGCGTGGCAGGTACTTGTAGTACTTAGCACAGGATAGGTACAAAATGAATTCTTGTTGAGGTCAACTGAGATGAGGGGTTGGTCACAATCTGTCTGTTACCAGGCATTGACTTATTGTGTCCCAGGCACTGTGTAATAGCTCACTAGAAGGGAATTCTACAAGTGAATGGTTGGTTTGCTCTACAATGAGTCTGGGATGTTCTTGGTAGAAATTTGTAAAAGTTTATGCCCTGAAACTGCTGTAAGACCAGACAGAAATGAAGCACATCCATCAGAGAGCATAAGATAGTCCATGAGTCCCAAGACAGGAAAGTAAGTGGCTTATAAATGCTTAGCACAGTTCCTGGCACATAGTAGGTACTTAATAAATCTTTACTGATTGATTATAAAGAAATGGCTAGGGGGGCTAGTATGCTTCTTAATTCTTTTTAATATGCTAACAAAAGGGTATCTCTGTTAGCATATTATAAGAGTATATATCTTTGGTTGGGGATGGCTGTGCCCACCTGTAATGGCTTTACTGCAGAAGCTAAGGCTGGCTGATCTCTCAAGTTCTGGATTTCTGAGCTACCATGGGCTAAGTCGATCAGGAGTCTACACAAGACCTGACATTGATATGTGAGCCTCCAGGAGTAGAGGGGCCACCAGATTGCCTAAGGAGGAGTGAACTAGCCCAGGTCAGAAACAGAGGAGTCCATAACCAATAAGAGTGGCACCAGAGCTATCTGTAGCCACTCTATTCCCAGCTCAGGAGAGATTGGGAACCCTGGATATTTTTTTTTTAATTTAAAAAAATTAAAAGAAAAAAAAGAGTACCACTGAAAAACATGGTCTTAAAGAGTGGCCTACTGGAAACTGATACAATGATCCCAACCTTCTCTGCTTGCATATTCCTACTGGCTGCCAGCCTCCATTTGGCTTTTCCTACTACTGATTGCTTCTAGTGAAAGGGAACTAACCTAATACTTTACTTTAAGAAACAAAAACAAAAACACATCATGTCTGAACTTCTCTTTACTGGGCACAGTAGAAGATAGTGGATTCTCCATAGAATGTTTCCAGGACTGGTCGTGAAAGATTAATTTTTAAACCTGCATTGTTAAGAGCCCGAGTCTGCAGGTATAAATTAGCTCTACCAAGCAGCCTATGAATGTGAACACATTCTCATGTAAATTGACTTTTCTTCTCACTAGACACATTCAGAAGCAACTTCATTAAAATCTCTAGAAATTTGCACAGCAAAAGCTGGAAAAAACACACCCCATGTATGGGTTTATTATCTACACAGCAATGGGTCTGTGTGTTGATTCTAAGTTCTTTGTTCTGTATAGAAAAAGAATTCTCTCATCTGTGATGACTGTGAACAGCAGAATCATGGGTGAGTAATGCACAAGTTTCTTGGATTTAGAAGAAAAATACATGTGTCCAATAGAATGCATGCTCCTTGAGGGCAGGGGCTGCCTGATTCATTTGGACTTGCTATTCCCAGAGTTATCACAATGTCTGGCACATGGGAAGGAAGGACTTAGTATGTGCTTGTTGGGTTGAATACTTTTCAAAAGTTCAGTGAAATTTTGAGCCTTCTTTCCTCAGGATGGAAAGGAGGGGCTTTTTATTATGTCTATGTGTGTGTCTATATTTATACACACATAAATACATACATACATGTATATATTCATGTATATGTAATGCACATATATAATACATATATGTGCATGTGGATGTATGTATATTTAACACATATGTACCCACATATGTATGTGTATATATACATATATACACACACATATATAAATTTAAAGGTTAAGATAAATTCTCAAAGGACAGATTTGTATTGGGTTGATTAAAGGGAGGTTTGCATTCTATTTTTAACCTTTTGGAGTTGATATCATTGAAGGTAACTGTAATTGTCTTTTTTAACGTCTCTGCCTGAGACGTCCTACTGACGTGGAGGAACCATTACACTCAGCCAACATGACACCTTATAATGAGGCATTTTGGAAAGAAGGCTGCATTGGAAGTCAAGAGATCTGAGTTGTGCCCTTGGACCTTGCCTCTCCTGACCTTATGTAATATGAAGATGTCATGAAGAATTGGGGTTGGGTTTGGGGATGGGGAGGGAGGTATGTTAAGCTCTAGAACCTCTGAAGATCTTTCCAGCCCCTAAATCCTCTGAGTCTATGATACCAGACAAAATCTCCAGCATCCTTCCAGGACTATGCTTTCTCTTCTATCCTCAGATCAATGACTGGAATGACTTGCTGAATGGCCATACCTTCTATGGAATAGATAGAGATAACATGGCAACTGCTGTCCTTGATCTGGATCCTAGTGGGGTTCAGATAAAGCTTTGGAAATGACATTAACTTGCTCAGATCACTGACAGATCTCAAAGAACAGTCAGCATTCATATTATTATGTATAAGATAATATGTAGCAGCATATATTATGTAATTATGAATAATAATAGGGATAATGATTTCACTGGTACAGGGAACTCTTAGATGAAGAGCCTCCCTCTACCAGTGCATGTTGGCACCTTTTCTGTAATTTGTTACTCTTAGAGAGGTGCCCAGGGGCATTGAGCGATTTCAGTGACTTGCCCAGGGTCATATAGCTAGTATGTGCTAAAGGCAGGATTCAAAGGCTGGACTTTGCTGGCTTCAGCACACTGCCTCTCTTTAATAATAACAATAACAATAGTAACTAACATTTATAGATCACTTTAACATTTGAAAAATAGTTTACAAACATTGTCTCTGGCTCTTTATGGCAACCCTCTGAGGCAAGTGCTATAGGTATTATATACCCATTTGACAGATGAGTGAACTGAGAATCATAGTTGAAGTGACTCATCTATGGTCACATCAATAGAGGCTTGATTCAAACCCAATTCTTTTCTGCCTTCAAATCTGGGACCCAATTTGCTCTGCAACGTCAATGACACTGAGATATGGGCATCAGGAGCCTCCAGGTTATTTGGCAGCCACTTGGTTCATCTCTATTCTTTCCATTCTTTATCACTCAATGTCATTACACTAAGTGTAGTGAAAAAGAAAGTACAAGATTGCACTGGGTTGCAGGGAAATTGTAGACAAAGCATCAGGGACAATGTTTCGTTGGAATTAACAATAAACATAATCATTGAATTGTGGGTCATGATATCATTTCAAGTTTCTTTTGTGTCATAGTAACCCAAGAGTTTCCCACCTCTATCAGATTCAGTTGTCATAATTGTTTTTTTCATCTTAGTTACCTGCTTTCATTCTTTTCAGGGGACTCAAAAGCTAACCACCTAATTCTCACACAGATGGGCCCTTTGTATCTATTATGGATAAGTTACCATTTTCTGTATTCTACTCTGCAGACCTTCAGGTGGGAGGCAATTATGAATTTTTATTGACTTTTCACATGGTATTCCAAATTGAGTTGATTTCTTCTTCTCTGGTGATTCCCATCATTTAATTCTGCATTAACGGGTGATTCATGCAGAAGACAAGGGAAGCAAACACTCGTTTGCAATTTAAAATAAAGAACTTCCTTTTTATATGACTTTGATATTCTGCTACACAAGTGTTACCAATTCAATGAAGTGTCTTCAGAAATAAAAGACCAAGTCTGAGTTCACAACTCCCTCCAGCTCCCAACTTATTAATTAATACTAGATAATTAAATTGGCTAAAAGAGGATCGGCATTTTCTTGCTTTTACTGGTCACTTTCAGAATACCAAAAGTGGTCTCCATATACCTTAGATTTCTCCATTTCCATCACACGAATAAATCCGAGCTTATTTTAATTAACATCGCATTAAACATTCTGCAATTAAGCAGAGATGAATGTCTGACAAAATGCTTTCCAAATAGACTATGTTGATATAAAGCCAAAGGCCGCGTAGTATGGCTTATTATGTGGTTTGTCCTTCATTCTCTAATAGAACAGAGGCCAACAACCTGCCTCCATGCAGACACATCTTGCATCTGTCATAGGAACTTAGATTTTAGAACTAAAACTTCTGTAGTCAGACCCCTTCATCTTACAGATAATAGATATAGAGTTGGGAAAGATCATAACAGACAATTATCCCTCATTTTGGACATAAGGAAACTCCTGAGACCTGGGGAAGTTGTGACTCAGTAAAGGTCCCATAGGTAGCAAGTGCCAGAGCCAGAATTTAAACCTAAACTCTCTGACTCCGACTTAAAGAGAGTATCCTGGGGCTGAGAGCTTAAATGACTTGCCCAGGGTCCCAAAGCCAGCCCTTAAACCCAGGTCTTCCAGCCACAAAGGACAGACTTCTAGTCCCTCTACCAGCTAATTCTATTCTTCACTTTTTTTTCTGCCTTGACGAAGCTGAAGCCTCTTGGAAGTTTGATGGTCATTCCTGGGCGTAAGTACCTTATATCTTTCTCTGAAATGTTACTTGCAATGACTTGAGCTCTCCTGGGCAAATCAGAATAGCTCTGCTATGCTATCACAGAAATAGTTTACCAAGAATAGCCCACCATACTGCTCAAGCTATTGTCATGGCATTCACATATTTCAGGACACAAGCTCTCTTGGATGTAATTTTCAGACATAAAAAAATGGTGGGCACTTGCAATTCTACCCTTCTTTCTATGTTGACAGCCCTAACCTCAGCCATGGCATCTCTGTTCCAAAGCCAAGCAGACCAAGAAAGGGAAGAATTGTTCATTTCATGAATATTTTAATGCATAATTACATATGTAATAAATATTTGAAAATCTGAATGCTACAAATATTTAAAAGTCTTGGGAGATTTATTTTTTGAAGCGTATGTTATGATACTTCTTTCTTTATGCCTGGATGTGGCTATTTATCAGGTCTTGAGACCTTCTCCTGAAGAGAAGTATGGGCATCTATCTGGCTTCATGTCTTTTTCCACAAAACAGTAAGTATAGTCTAACATTACTTCCTAGTTCAACACACACTTAAGCCTGACTTCTTTGAAATAAGAAACCTGAGAAAATAATTTAGAATGGTATAGTAGAGTGTTAGGTCTGGAATCAGAAAGCCCAGGGTTCAAATCCTGCCTCATCCGTTTACTGGTTGTACAAACCTGGACAACTCACTTAAAAAAATAAAAAATAAAAAAACAAACCTCTTTGTGCCTCAGTTTCCTCATATGAAAAATAAGGCCACTAGACTCCAGGGCTTCGTAGGGTCCTTTTCAGTTCTAAATCTGACCCTAGATCTGAGAAACTCACATATTTGAGTATTCATTAAGTTTTTATCTTCACAAATCCTATAATAATTTTCATCATATGAATTTCATCCTTCTTGATAGGCAGAATTAAAGTTCCCTGAGGGCAGGTAATGGTTCGTTTATGTCTTTGTACCCTCAGCACCAGGCACATACTAGACCCTTAATAAATTTTTATTAAACTGAATTATATTCAAGTTATCCCAGATCTGCCAGGGGTATAACGAGGCCAAATTTTAGCTCTAAGAGCATCATTGATTCACTTTTGTCCAGGATTCATTTGGCAACACTGTGAACAGAAGGTGACTTTGGGACATATGGAGCTATCAAAGTCAAAGTTGAGATTGAAGGAGACCAGTCTTTTCCCTGAAACTCCGTGAGGCTATCATAAAATGCTTCCTCTTTGGCCAAGATACAGGGGAAAGAGAAGGTCTAACTCGCAGATAATAAGGCATCCAGGTAGTGCAGTGGGTAGAGCTTGGAACCTGGGGTCAGGAAGACCTGCCTTAGAGCCTCCCTAGTGTATGAACCTGGGGAAGTCACTTATCCTCTCAGCCTCTGTGCAGCAGTGCTGAACAAGACAGAACTGGGGCTTGTTCAAGGGGTCTGATCATGAGAGTAGGCCAAAACAGGTCTAATAATAATTTTTATATTATATATATATATAGCATTTATTTATATAAACAGCATTTGTATAATTATATAAATTATTAGGAAATCAATAATGAAATGATATATTATTAAAGATTATAATTATGTAAAATAATTACAAAATTAACAATAATAAGCATCCATTGAGTGCTTTCAGGTTTGCAAGGAGCTTTCTATGCATTTTTCCCTTTGAAGGGAAGCAGAGAGGCTGGAGAGAGAAGAGAAGTGAGAGGGAGTGGGTGAAGATAACTCTGGTGGAGCCAAAGAAAGAAATAAAACGAAGACAAGTGGTGGGAGGCAGCGAGAAAAAACCACCCGGGAAGACGGAGAGAAGGGCACTGAGGCCATGTCCTGAAATGAGCTGGGTAGAGAAGGCATTCCTACGGGTCTTGGGTGCTGTTTACACAGGAAGCCTGTTGTGCTTGGCAAGATTTTAGAAGACTGGATAAAAGACCATCGGTTTGTTTGAAGGCATCACAAGGCTCTCTGATTTAAGGGGTTTCATCAGCCCCTGCTTGTTATAAATAAAGATTCCATCTTTGATGCTCATGGTGTGCTCTATCAGCACATTGGAATGGAGGATGAGATCTGCCAATGTCCGCAGGTTTACCTAGAGTATTTATTTCCTACTCCTCTAACAACAAGGTCCATTACACTGCTTTCAACAAAGGGAATTGAGTGACTTAGATTTTCTTATCCCAAAGTCATTATGGCTTTCATTCAGCATCTTCCTTTTTTGGAAGGAAGAGATATTTGCAAACTGCCCAATATTTTCTCTCTGTCTCTCCACAGCAATGGGACTTCAGAAGATGAGCCTATAATGTTGAGTGAGCATTTCACTCTCCTTTTAAAAAGGCACCAACTACAACTTCTCACTTTGCTGGTGTCAAGACCTTTTCCTGGGCTATAAAGGGTTTGCAGAGAAAATCCTGAAGGCTCCTCAACTACATCCACTAACTCTGTTATTGCCCTTGGTGCCATCATGGTCTGATCCAAATACATGTGGCTCTAGAAAGACACTTTTTCACTAATTTCTATCTTCTAATCATTCCTTCCTACTAGATCAGGTGGGATGTGGTTTGGCTGCCAAAACTTTTCAGTAATGACTGAATTTCAAAAGCAAAAAAATATTTTTTTAAAAAATGGAATCCACCTCCTGGTAATTCCTTCTATTTTTTTGATGGGGATGTGGGGGGTGGACCAAATTTATAATTTCACTGAAATAGAAAAGATGCAGATGAAACAGATCAACACCCACTCTGCAATTTACCATGTTGGAGAGGTGCCAGGTCACTGAGTGATTTAGTGATCTGCCCAGATTCACACAGGCATGGCAGGTCAGATCCTCCCTGACTCTGATGCTCTGCCATGCTGCCCGATGATGCCTTCTCTCCTAATTAGGTAGCATCATATTGATTGGTAATTACCTTTTGCTAAACAATCTTTTAAAATTCAACTTGGTGTATGCCTTGTAAAGGGCTCCCTTCTTTTTCTACATGTTTTGCTTTCCATGTTTGGTCTAGACTCTTGATCATCTCATACTCAATCCTTTTGAGACCAGCTTGGCTTTCTACTTTTTCTTATTCTCTGTCTAGTCTGGGGTCAGTTACTCTTTTGGGTTCTCCTTTCTATCCTGTGCCTAAGGAGTAGACTGCTTTATTCAATCCCTTGGGACTATGTAGCTTTGTCATGCCCTCCTGGATGGAAGCTCCTTCTTTTCCCCTTTCTTAGACCTGTCCTTGGATAGAATCAGAATGGCGGACTCCCAGTATGGATCTTCCCTCCACTGAAGCAGATCAGTAACTTGTCTATCAATTATCATCTTAGAGCTGCCTGGGGTCACTGGGAAGCTGAATGACTTACCCAGGATCACACAACCATATGTGTAAGAGGTTGATCTTGAAGCAAGATCTTTCTCACTCTGAGGCTGGCCAGGTTTCTACCTACCATGCTATGCTGCCTCTCCTTTCTTTCCCTATCTCTCATATAACAGGACTTTTTTCAGGCTTGTGTTTTTATTTTTTCTCTTTTTTCATGAGGATGTATGATAACTTTAAAAACATTCCATTAAGACTTATGAGACAGGGGTGGCTAGGTGGCACAGTGAGTAGAGTGCCAGCCCTGGAGTCAGAAGGACCTGAGTTTGGATCTGGCCTCAGACACTTAACACACACAAACAAAAACCTAGCTGTGTTACCTTGGGCAAGTTACTTAACCCCATTGCTCTTCAAAAAAAAAAAAGACTTACGAGATTAATGAATTAAGTAGGATAGACTTCTAAACTGAATTGTAAGCTATGGAAAATAAAACATTGAAATGGGAGAAGCTAGGGACGGCTAGATGGCGCAGTGAGTAAGAGCACTGGCCTCAGAGTTGGGATGACCTGAGATCGAATCCGGCCTCAGAAAATGAGCACCCACACATAAATAATGACTAGCCGTGTAACCTTGAGCAAGTTACTTAACCCCAATTGCTTTAAAAAAAAAAAAAAGAAATGGGAGAAGCCGGCCACTCTTTATATTTGGTCAGACATATGCTTCTCTTTGGGCTGCCCACTAGTATTTCCTAAAAGTTAACTAGGTTTTCTTTTTCTTATGAAAGTCACATGGATTGCACAATCTACTTTTCTAACATTGGCGATTTTAAAATACTGAGTTAGGGGGCAGCAAGTCATTCTCAGATAAACTGTTAGCAGACTTCTAGCTTTCATGTCTTTCAGAACCATGGAATAGATCTTTAAGAACTTTCTCCACCTGGGGCGGCTAGGTGGCGCAGTGAGTAGAGCCTCAGCCCTGGAGTCAGAAGGACCTGAGTTCGGATCCGACCTCAGACACTTAATGCACACACAAATAAAAACCTAGCCGTGTGACCTTGGGCAAGTTACTTAACCCCAATTGCCCTCCAAAAAGCAAAAAAAAAAAAAAGCTTTCTCTACCAACACATTGCCCTTGCATTCAAAAGAAATGTTTTACAACATAACTTTGCAGTCAACTCATGAGCAAACAAGGATCACCAAAAATATCTGGCAAAGAATCCCCTTTTTTTCAAGGAAGGTTTATGCTTATAATACACTCATGCCACGCCAATTGTAATCCTCAAGACCATCACATTGTGCTTGCCCAACTCAACATCTCTCATTAACATTTTAACTTATTTGTCATTAAATACCAAAGGAAGGTAGGTCCAAAGGAAGTCACATTCTGGTATTAGCCTTAACTGGGAGAGGGGGGAAGAAAGGAGATAATTATATTTCCTCTAAACCCACTTCCTCAGAGCATTACAGACTTCGTTCCTTCCCCATCTTCAATTTTGGCTCATAGGATTTTGAGCTGGAAGGAACCTAAGAGGTCTCTGCATCACAGATTTAGAGCTCAGAGGACTCAGAGGACAGATTTCTGACCTGTTCATTTTACAGAGAATGTAACAACTTGACTAAAGTCGCAGAAGTAATAAGAGACAAAATCAGGATTTAAAGGCAGGTCCTCTGAACCCAAATACAATAATCCCAGCATACATGCACATGTCATTCCTTCTCCCACTTCCAATAGCATATAAGTTCCCTCAAGAGAGGGGACTATTTATTTCTGTCTCTGTATCTCCAAGATCTAGCCCAGAGTCTGTCCATTCTTGGGTGTTTTATAAATCTTTGAAGACTGAAAAATCACATGGTCTCTATTTCTAAGGATCAGGAACCTATTATTGGAACATAAACTCTAAGATACTCAGGCAGGTGAGAAAGTTTGTTAAGTTATGAATGTTTGTTGAATTGAATTGAGATATCCTTCCGCCATCAATCATTCCATTAAGAAACAAAACACTCTAGTAAGAATAAAATGGCCTTCCAACAAGCTGCCTAGACTAAAATCTTTTAGGTTTATGAAATTTCTGGATGTTGGTTAAATTTCAGGGACAGCATATGTTAAAAATCCCATAGCTGTTTCCAGCTATGCTTTCAAAGCATCTCAAATATGCAGACTTAGTAATTTTAAAGAAGAGAGTGCTGAGGGCTCAGGAATGAGGGAAATGTTGAAGATTTTCTGAGATCTTCACCCCAGAACCCAAATAGGGCCAGAATGCAGATCTTTCAATGAGAGGGAGAGATGCAGTTAATAAAGGGGTTGAAGCTTTTACAGATTTATTTGGTTAGGGATGGACATGGTGGCATATTCCATTACATGAAAGAGACAATGAGAGAAAAGAAAAGAGGAGAGGAGGGGAGAGAAGAGAAAGAGGAAAGGAGAGAGAGAGAGAAAGAGGGAGGGAGAGAGGAGAGAGAGGAGAGAGAGAGAGAGAGAGAGAGAGAGAGAAGAGAGAACATAGATATACTTTACCATCCCCTGGAATGATGCGGAGGGTAACCGTGTTTCCAGCTTCCTTGATTAAGTTGACAATATCTGAGTGGGATTTGTTGGTGATGGCACATCCATTCACGGCCAAGATCCGGTCTCCTACTTTCAGTTTGCCACAGCGGTCAGCAGGACTCCCCTCAATTATCCGACCTATTTTGTGGGGCATGGCCACACATGCATTTCCTGCTTTTGTAGTGAGTTTTTAATTTTTAAAAAATTATGTGGGGACACAGTGAAGGGAAGAGGAGAAAAAGGATTGAAAAGGGAAAGAGAAGGTTAAGGGTTAATTAATTAAAGCATTAAGCAAATGTTATTAAAGGAAAGTTTTGCACTGATGGGTCAAAACATTGGCAATCCCATGGCATGGAGAGCAAGTACAACCATGCTAATGCTGCCACTTACTTCAAGTCCCCTGGTTAATGATAGAGAAGGGGCAGACTCCCCTTCCTCCTTAATTTGATTACCAACTGTAGAATAACTAGCAATTACTTAAATACTTGACAGTCCAAAACTACTAGGCCACTGGCTTATTTATGGACTATGAATGTGAGTGAGTTACAGATGAATTTCCTCCCCCTCTTTGTGTTACTGTCATGTCTCCTCCCTCCACTTTGGTCAGATGCTGTCCAAGATTCTGCCAATGTTTTGCTCTTTCTCCATTTAGAAAGATCATCACTCTGTGCCTAACATGAAACCAGCACCACAGAGATCCACTCTGAAAATGCCACGTGGGTTAAGAGGCAGAAATTCTGTCTTGAAGGTAGCATTAGGCAAGACACCAAGGGCCACCCTACCATCCCTGACTTTGGGGGGATTTCTCACAAATGACCTCTGTTCACTTATCTCACCTTTTAGGGAAGGCTCCATCTGGTTAAATATCTCTAAAGCTTTTCTCTCTCCCCATCCAAAGGGGAATCAAAAATATCATCCAACTTCAGGGCATGCATAAAGAGTAAAATTTGTATGGGCCCAATGCTGGGCTGACCCTCTTCCAACAGTCTGCAATCA
Source organism: Gymnobelideus leadbeateri (assembly GCA_011680675.1). NCBI lineage: Eukaryota > Metazoa > Chordata > Mammalia > Diprotodontia > Petauridae > Gymnobelideus > Gymnobelideus leadbeateri. The sequence goes on along the minus strand of WOXC01008401.1, from coordinate 147,287 downwards.
AAGGTTTCTGACATTCTCAGAGATTGTCTATCTTTTTCAGTAAAAGAGAAAATACATATTTTAAGTATGAGGCTTATTTTGCATTAGGAAAGGCTTTTCAGTCAAACATAGTCAACTGATTCAATGATAATCCAAGATCTGGGAAAGACCTTAATTTAGAAAGGCCAAGGTATGACCCATATCTTGCCAATGAACTTAAGATGATTCTGGGGGAAATAGTGAGGTTGATGACTGTGCAACTCTGCCTCATTTAAATCTAAATCATGCCCAAGTCAAGGCATCACCCTCATGCTGTCGCTGGTCCTCTTTGAAAACGAAGGATGAACAAGAACCAATTGATTCAGAGGTGACTAGATGTGGGGCAGAAAATATTACTAGAATGTAAGCTTCTTAAGGGCATGGATCATCTTGAATTTGTCTTTGCAGCCCCAATCATTAGAGGCCTGGAACTCAGAAAGCAGTTAATAAATGCCTGAATAATGGTGAATAAAAAAAAATGGGTACAGCTGTATCACATGGTTTTTCAAAGAGGATTTGTCTAGACGTGTTTAAGGAATTGATTTTACTGGTACCTTTAAAGATATTCCATCAAGTGAGCCCTTCTTCTATAAAAGGTAGAAAAGGTTATTAAAAGAGCAAAAAAGTCAAGTGAACAGATATCCCCAGCATCTATCACAATGACTGGCCCACAGTAGGTGCTTGTTGGTTGACTATTTTCATCATAATGGAAATGAATGGATATGTGTAAAGATACATTCAAAAGTTTTTGAATGTCAGCAAGAGCAACCTGTGTTCATGTCATGGGATGAAAAAACACCAGAATCACACTGTCCACCAGAAACAGACAAGTAGCCCCCCCCTTCCTTCCTGACTCAAAGTCAAGGTCTGGAAGTTCTAAAGATTATCCATGTGGGGAAGCTCTAAACCAGCAAGGCAGGGGGGAGGCTGGGTATGGTGAGCACGGCACAGCTGAAGGCAAGCTTCTCATGCAAAGCAGTAGGGAAAGTTTGATTTACTCATTTCAATAGTCACAGGAGAAGAGTGGTCAATGCACATCAGTAAAAAAAAATTCAATAGTCATAAGAGAACATGTTCCCTGCTTGGCAGACCCTAGACATGGCCTCTTACTTACTTCTGCCTCTAAGGCAGATAGAATTGCTTTAGAATCCTGAGACCTTTATAGTATATATGGGGTAAAAAAACATAATGGGCAAGACTTTCTAGGAGAAAGTCAACTAAGGCATGATTCCCAACTTGGGCTCACTTGGTGTGTTTGCTTCTGCAGGATGGAACCTAAAAGGAGTTTTAAAGGGCTGCTCCTCTTCCCAACCCAGCAAAGCACCCTAACTCTGACTGGGGGTTATGAGACACTCGAGGCTTTCCTCCCTGCCCCAACTTCTACATTATATAATAATGATAATTACATCAATATCATCATTAAGAATTAGAATTGACATTCTGATAGTATATTCCGGTTGGTAAAGTGCTGCATATATTATCAGTAGCAGACAAGTGACTCTCACTGTCCACCCTGGACAGCAGCCACATGGCTTCCCCTTGTTCCTTCACATGTGGTTCTGTGTCCCACTCTCCCCATCACCAAATAAAATCAGTAAGCAAAAAGTTGAAGGGGAGAGAGATACTGTTATACTGATGCAAACTTTCTGTATGACTGGCTGATTCACATCCACTCTCCCCTACCACCCATGGCCTTGACCACAGTATTATATACTTATGGGCTCCATTCAGGTTTGTTTGTTTTTTTAATGCCATAGAGCATTCCATTGCCAGATTAATTTAGGCAATGGTGATTCTGAGACCTTGAATGTACTGTTTAAGTAGGAAGAATCTGAACAATAAAAAACCGACTGTGAGTTCAAGGTGTTTATCTATAATATTGCATATTACTGCTTTTAAAGAAGTTAACCAAGTGTTGTTTGTAACACTGTACTCATTAGCGCAAACACATGTGTGTACCTTGCTGACTCATCTGCTTAGCAGGAGTTAAAAAAAAAAATTGTACAATGAGGAAGCAGTGTGGCAAAGGTGAGAAGGGTTGATATTTTGTTATGCTACCGAAGTAATGCTTAATTGGATCAGGATGCCAAAAGGCAGTAAGGGGCAACCTTGTAACCCAGCACATAGGGCTGGTGCAATCTTTCCTCATTGCAGTCATCAGACACTGTGGGTTGATGAGAGACAGTCTAGTTTGTGGATAATCGACAGCCAGTATCAAATTATAGGCAGTCTTTTTCCTACCCTGCACATGGAACATCTGAGCTGCTCTGCTTCCCCTTCATTACTCCCTCCCCCCAGTCCTAATCAAGGTAGAAGCTCAGGAAACAGAAAGAAATTGAGCTGGAAGAAACATTAGCTGGAACAAAATATTGGCAGTCCTAGGCTTATAGACAGTTTGGGTTCCAAAAGTCATTTGGAAGTCAACTGTTAAGCACTCCAAACACCTTTTCCAATTGAAACACTGTCTTTAAGGTTACTAAGTAAGTCTACTAAAAAAATTCCCCAATTTAATTCATAATATTCCTTTTTTTTTTTTTTTTAATGACCAAGAGGGAAGTCCTAGTGGAGAAGCTATCTCCATCAATGCATATGGGTAGCTCATTTGTAAGTTAGTGTTTTAAAGCAAAGCCTGGGGTAATGAGATACTAATTTGCCTGAGGTCATGCAGCAAGAATGCATCAGAAGCAATACTTGAACCAAACCATTCCTGATTCAAAGGTAGGCCTCTTAACTATACTACATTAATGACTCTAGGGAACCTAATCTCCATGTGTGATGATGTTTCTGGCAATCTAAATTTGGAATTGGTTTCAAGGACACTTCCTTCCCTCATCTCTGCCATCACACACTGGGAAGAGAGATTATTCTGACTCTAAGCCATTGGTAGCATCTACATTGGCCTTGGATAGGGGGTCTTAGAATAGCTGAAAGGGTTGGTGATAGATGGAAATAGAGGCTGGGGGTTAGGTCAAGGATAAAGAAGGATTCTAGAGAATCCAAGAGGAGTGACGAAATAATCACAGAGGATCTGGAAGGGATCCCAGAAGACATCTCACCTGACCCCCTCATTTCAGAGCTAAAGAAATGAAAGGGGGCAAGGAGCAAAGATGTTCAGGTGGTTCACAGCCAAGTAAGTGGTAAATACTGGGAAAAGAGCTTAAACCCATGGCCTGAGGATCTAGACCAAGACTCTAGATTCCACCATCCCACATTCTTTCCCACTCAGAGACACTTCTCAAGTCTCCATAGCTTCCCATCATCCCTTTTCTTTGGTGAGCCCCCTTGTTTTTCTTTTTACTAGTCACTAACTTTCACTTTCAATCAGGTTTCTCTCCTCTGTCCCATTTTTTACAATAAAACACAATTTCCTGCACTCTCATGGCAGGACTTTCCCATCCCCCTTATTTCTCCATCACCACCGGTCTTGTGATACATAGTCAGACCCGAAGCAAGGTGGGAATCAGGGATTTCTTCAGGGATGGGAGGAAGGTGGGGCAGCTAAGGGCCTCGGCAAGTACTTGCAGAGCAGGTAAGAGGAGAGAGAGATGGGCAAGCAGTTTCATTGTTAACCAGAACCCCCAGATGAGGAAATGCAAAGCATCACTTTCTGGGCAACTGGGGGGGGAGGTAATGAGAGGTTAACTGACACACAGTATGTGCCAAACCCAAGCCTTTCCTGGCTCCTGGCCTGGCCCTCTGTCCATTCCATCAGGCTGTCTCTCAAGAGAAGAGAGGACTGAGAAAGAAAGGGCAGTTCCTTGGTTCCTGGCCTTCTCTGATAGTCATTCATATGTAAGGGATGGGAAAATTTCTCTGAAAGGCACACACTGAATGCACCCTGATGACAGCCATAAGTGGTTGGGGGACCATTAGTTCTCTGGCATATTCTGTACCCCTGGTTTGTTCCACTCCACTAGTAAAGATTATCAAGAGTTAACTTAATGGCTAATTTCCCTACAGGGGTTGCCTGTGCCATGCCAACCCTGCCAGCTTTAACACTCTACATAAAAGATCCACTGTACTAACATATGGGTGTGAGAAGAGGCGGGGGGGTCAGTGGGGGTGGGGAGAAATGGTGTTCATTAGGACAATGGGGACACTTTGGGGAAGGGAAGGAGGGGCTCAGGCCACGGATTATTTTTACTCATTATAATGTTGTTGTTGTTGTTTTTGAACCACAAGCTTGTCTCAGGTACAACTCAATTCCCCTATGATGCTGTTACTAGTGATAAACCAGAAAGGACATCACTACAGGCTTTCCCTGGACCAATGCCCAGAGAGAGCCATTGTTCTGGAGGATGGCACCATTCAAAGTGCCAATGCCCAGGGGTATGGTATGCACACATTCTTAGGAGGGAAACACCTCCCCTAAATAAACCCAATTCCCAGTTAAGAATTTAATTCCCTTCAATGAGGCTCTTCAATGGGCATTTTCTCCAATGATATTAGAGGGCTCCATGTTAAAGAGGATCTTGCTCATACGGTGCTTACCAAAAGTGGTCCCTGCCTCTGGCCTGCTCACAGAGGAGACGATGACAAATCCAAAGCCTTCATTCTCCCCCCGGCGGATCTCCACATCATAGGGTTGAAGCACTGTGCTCACCACTCCACTCCCGCCGCCACCGCCACTGCCAATCCCGCTGGTGCTGCCACTGCCTGAGCTCACAGTGTTCAGAGAGTTCTGGCTGCCCTGGGGAGTGCGCTTCTCCTCCGTCAGGGAAGCTGGCTGGTTGCTACTGTGGTGGGAAGATGCTGGGGAAGGAACCTCATTTTCTGCTTTGGGGACTGAAAAAACCGAGAGAAAAATACTCCTGAGATACTGGCTTCCCTCCCTCCCTTTCCTTCTTTCCTTCCTTCCTCCCTCCCTCCTTTCCTTCCTTTCCTTCCTTCCTTCCTTCTTTCCTTCCTTCCTTCCTTCCTTCCTTCCTTCCTTCCTTCCTTCCTTCCTTCCTTCCTTCCTTCCTACATTATAGTGAGGATTCTTCTAGATGGGTTGGATGAGAAGGTCTCCAAAGTGCTTTTCACCCCTCCAATTCTGTGGTTCTATAATTTTAAGGCAAAAGTACTAAGAACTAGGGAAACCTACAAAGGCATAGGAGGAATCTGAGAATTCCAAGAGCTGGAGTTGAGGTGGAAAGAATGCATTCCAGTTCCAGAGGACAGCCTGTATACAAAGGAATCGAGAATGCCACATATGGACTATTTAACCCAGGACAAGTCTAAACTCCTTGTCTTCCATTTTATCATCTCTAGAATGGGGAAAACAATAATCCTCATGAGATAGCCATGGAGAACAAATAAGAAAATGTCTACAAAATGATTTAGAAATCTTCAATATTATAGAAACATCAGTGTGCCTTTTGATTATTCCTCTTAATATTCACTGATTAATAAGTCACAGAAGAAACCAAGAGGAGCCCCTGGTCTTCACACACACTCTAGAATCTTCTTCACCCCCAGATTAAAGTTTCTAACTAACCTCAGTCCATCTACAAAAGGCCAGATGAAGTAATGGATAGACAGCTGATGTCTTAAGACCTGGATTTGAATTCTGTTTCTGCCAAATACTGACTGTGTGACCATGGGAAAGTCACTTAACTTTTCAATGATCTAGGTTTCTCTCCAAGAGCATAAGTTGCAGAGATGCTTTGGTAGAGGAAGATTTCTCACCCAGAAGTTCCATCCATATCAACACAATCATACATCCTGTCCCTGTCCTTAAAGTGCTGTATGCATGAGTGGGATTGTTGTCCAGTACCATGATTGTATAGAATCCCAGATTCAGAATTTGATGGGACTTCCGACTTTACTCAATCCATCTCTCATTTTACAGATAAGGAAACTGAGGCACAGAAGGATTAAGTGTCTTTTTGTCATCAGTGTGAGAAGCTCTCGAAGTATAGACTCCCTGAGATGGATAACTTGTAGTTACCTTAACCTGGAGCACTGAGAGATTAATTTTTGTCCATAGTCACAAATCCAGTAAATGTTGGAGGCAGGATTTGAATCCAAGTCTTTATGATGCCAAAGTCAACCCTTGATCTACTCTATTACATTTGCCTCCATTAAGTTCCATTTAGAACTATAATTGAAACGTTTAATCCAATTCTTTCATATTACATATGAGGACATTGAGGACCAGGAATATTAAGTGACCAGGCACAGTCCCAAATATAGTAAACATGAGATCAGGGATTTTGAACCTATATGCTTTGACTCATTTTATTAATATTAACTCAGCAAACAGGATGGTCACTCTTATGTTGCTTTTTAAAACAAATTCATATGTATAATTAAAACCAAATTAATTTGCGCACAACATTATGAATCTAGAAATTCATAATAACAGCACAGACAGGTAGAAGAGCATGATGGGAACAGCAGATTGATAGACTTATAGCCCTACAGATGGAGGAGACTTAGGGGTCATTTAGTGCAATTTCCTGATTTTACAGATGAGGAAACAGCAGTGAAGTGCCCAAGATCACAACATTAGTAAGTAGCAAAGCCAGATTTGCACTGGGGTCATCTTGACTCCAATTCAGCCTTCTTTCCCTGCTGTTTCTCAATTCTGGTGCTCTTCAGCTCCTCTGGGTAGATATCTCTCCTAGCTTCAATTTCCTCATCTGTCCCCAAAGGACTGATAATATTTGCCCAGCCTGTTTCACTGGACTGTGAGGCAAGAAGTGTAAATCTCCAGGAACTATATAAATGCCAGTTACTATTATTATGTTGGGGCAGCATATGACTTCATTCTTATTGCAAAAGGTCTGTAGAGGTTTTGAACAAAAAATAACATTTCGATTCAGGGAATGCCTTGACTTTTCAATTTAACATAACATTAACCCAACCCCGCAAACAGTAAATATACAAAACTTGGTCAATTAGAAAAGAACAAAGAAGACCACCTCATCGTCTTCAGGTGTCCTCCACCTGCCTTTCATCTGTTAAATCTATAACCAAAATCGCAAGAGTGATTCTGACAGTGTTAGAATAAGACCCTTAGCTTCCAATAGGCTAGGGACATCACATCATACACAGAGGATCATAAGACTGAGAGCTGAAAAGGGTGCAGAGACATCACCTAGTCTAATGACTCAATTTTACAGCTGGAGAAACTGAGGCCTGACTTGCCCAAAGTAGTTAATAGCATTTCAGGATTTGAACTCAGGTCTTCTGACTTCACGACAGTGTTCTTTTCACTACCCCCAAAGTGGTACCCTACTAAAGATGCCAGGATGTCAGTTTTTCACCAGCAATGTCAGTTTTCTCCAATAAAAACTTCCCAGTGAAAATTTAACTATGCCTTTGGCCATTCTGTCTGCAGTGATGCTTGCTTAGCTTGCCTTTGTTCGTGAAATGAGACACCCACAGTATTGGGGCCACCATTCTTTGACTCTCATACAAGGAAAGAAGCCCTTCTTTATCATGGCATGTCAGCTGATGCCAATGAGGGGTGTCTTTAATGTGGCTGTGAGCTTTTCTCCCATGGGCTTATTTTTTATTTTATTTTGACTTCTAATTTCATGCCACATTCTCTTTTGACTTTCATGATAACCTTCAAAGCTCACTTAACACCTCCTTCTGCAGAGAATTAACATCAAATGAAGAGGATGACTAAGTACTATTAGTCAATATGGGGGAATGGGAAATACATATTCCACTAGCCTTCTCCCTCTATAGAAAATGCACAAAAGCCACGTCAAAGGACTTTTAAATGACTGTAGTTTTGCAGAGTTGTAGGAAAGCAAACCATCTGGAAATTCTGAGCTTGATCAAATTTGCAAACATTTGCTAAAATAGATGCTTGAGGAGGCAGACATGAGAAAAAGGGCTGTTTCTTTTTCTTCTGAAGAAAATGAGAATACAGGAGAGCACTATTGAATGCTGCCAATGTCCAGATTCTGGTATTGGCCACTTACCCGCATAGACCACTTTACGTCGTACAGTGAGGTTGACGTGGCCTTGCTTGGCAGCTTGTTGCATAAGTTGGACCACGAGCTGGTGAGATTTTCCAATCACTGGTGTCCCGTCAACACAGATTAGCTCATCTCCAGACCTGAGGCGACCATCTGCGTCAGCAGCACCCAGTGGGACAATGTGACCAATATAAATCTGTTAAGTAATTGGATGAGGGAATGGATGAAATGTTAGCCAGCAAGAAGGTGACAAATCAGCTAGATTACCACATGCCCTGCATACAGTAGGTCCTTAATAAATGCTTGTCGAGTGAAACTGATGAACAGAATTAATGGAAGGGCTGGTGGTATTTACCCTGTGGAATGGTAATCCTCAATCAAGACATCCAAATTCTCTAAGCCCATTTCCTGATAAGGGAGTTGGAGTAAACCACCTTTAAGGTCCCTTTCGATCGTTAAACATTCTACAATTAGATGAATAATGCAGAGAATAACTAGATCTCCAGCTTTTTTCCTTTTCTCATCTCAGAACCATGATATATATTCTCCCTTCATCAATTCCAAAATACCTCTTTTCATTTAGTCTGATGAAAACTTCTTTCATCACAAATGGGGATTGGCCCCTTTTGGACCACTCCATTTCCAGATCTCAAAGCCTTCCCTTGGATCTTTATCCTGAGACTCTACAGTTATAATAGGTTGCTAACTTTCTGGTAAACTCCTTAAAGTCAGTTGTTTTACCCCCCCTCTCTCCCACACACAGTGTTTACCTGGTAAATAATGCCACCTTAGTGACAGTTTTTTTTTTTTTTAAGCATGGTGCTTATTTTCATTAGGGCATCATTCTATCCATTGATGACTATTCTGACCTTACCTCATTTCCCATCTTTGCCAAAGGCGATTTCTTTGGGATCAGTCCTTAGAATTTTACAGCTACCATTTCCCCTGTATTTGGGATGCCCAGGAAGGAAGTGCAAGTTTTTCTAATGACCACAGGAGCTTTTCAACCTAACAAATAATGAATCCACCCCTCATGATGGAAACAAAGCAAGAGGTCTGGAAACAGTGAAAGCCCAGTGATCTCTCCAGGCATGTTTCAGATGAATATAAGATTTTGGAGGAAATCATGACAAAACACCCACCAAATCAAGAAAAACTTACAGGCTCTCCAGGTTCATTTCCACCTAGAATTCTAAAGCCAAATCCTGTTTCTTTTCTCCATAGGAAGATATCTTGTTCTTGGAAATCTGGAACTGCAGAGAGGGAATAGGGAGGAGACAAGGAGAGAAAGGGAGAGGGGGAGAGAGAGGGGGGAGGAGAGAGAGAGAGAGAGAGAGAGAGAGAGAGAGAGAGAGAGAGAGAGAGAGAGAGGAGGGAGATTATTTGTACCGATAAAAAGGAGTCATGCTTTTAAGCCACTTCTCAATTTTCCCCTATCCAAAGGTGAATAAAATTCCGTGACTAATAAAGATGGAACTTGAATAGATTAAAGCTTGGCAATGCAGAAGCAGAAGAGAAATGGAGTGACTGTGAATCAATGAAGGCTTATGGATGAAAGGAATTGTGCAGGTTCCTAGCAAAAGAGTTAATGTAGCTGTGCTCATATCCTTTTTTAATGGATGGGTCCGAGTTAGATATTTCTAATCAAACTCAAGCAAATATTTCTCTGCACAGCTTTTATTCTGTCTTGATTTTTTACTCAATATACTCTCTCTGTGAAGTTAGTGTTGCTGGGAAGAGGGTTAGGGGATCATTAAATCTTTAGCTACTGAGAGTTGGCTATAATTTAAAAGAAGTGTATCAAATGGAAGTCAGAGTACCCTGTAAAGTCCTAATTAGTGCATTTAAAATTCTATACCGATTTTTTAAATTACCTATCACCAGTGGTGTTTTACAATTCAAAAACTAGCCAAAGGATTCACCTTCTGATAAGAAAGAGTGCTGCTTATTAGAAAACAAAAACAAATCCCACCCCAAAATCCCAAACATGGAAATATTCTCTTTTTCATAAGCAATCAAGGACCATTATGTCCAAATTTGTATTTGGCTATGGTTACTTTTGCAAAGAAAATGAATTATTGAACTTAGTAAGAGATGTTGAAAACATTTTCATTGAGCTCCTGCTCTGAGATATGGATGTCCTCTGAAATCCTGGGAAATGATGGAATTCCAACCATGACACAAGCATCAAATCTAAAAGTTGCCCTGAAGTATAATGAAACCAACCCTGGGCTTAGCAATTTGCATGTCTGTCATGGTTTCTGCTGCAATTTGTCAGGTTAACCATGAAAGACTAGAAACAGCATCACCATTTAGTACTGATGATGCATTTAATCTCACCACTAAAAATGAGGGTGGGGGAAGGGTGGGGCGAGAGGGTGTTAACTCCTTGGGTTCAGGAAAATCCACTTCCACATGATAAGACTAACTCCTTCCTTATTGCTCTACATACCAGCTACCCAAAGGAATGATGGAAACCTATTTCTATGGATTTATTTTTTCATCCTTTAAAACATTCATAGCATGCTGTGTAGTCTACAGAATAAGGCTTTATTTTTTTTTTGGGGGGGGAGGAATACCATTTTACGGGAGTGGAGGATATATCAATTGATCTATTGAGCTACCTAGATAAATACTATACAGACACTGACACACATCAGGAAAAAAAAATATATATATATATGTTTATACGTGAATATGTGTGTGTGTGTGTAACTTTCTCTCCATTTTATATTTATTTATTTATACACACACACACACACACACACACACACACACACACACACACACACACACACACACACAAATCCTGGATATTTAAAGCTGTTTTAATTAACTGAATTGCATGCCATAGGTATCTGAGGTCCAGGAGATTTTAGTCTGGTCCATTCTAAGTCTGAAATGTGGTAGGTGGGAGGAGAAGGCTTTGGGAGGCAAGGGGAAGGTAGCTGAATCTTGAAGTTGGTTTTAGATGCTCCCTTTTTAATGACTCACCATAGCTTAAAATGAAATATGAAACTGGAAGGCAGATGAGTGAATACTAAGTCACAGGTGTTTAGATCTGAAATTTTTGCCTGAACCATCTTAATACTAAGGATTTACCTGCATTCTCATTTTTAAAAAAAATGCTTATTTTAATTGCAAGGGCTAAATTAAAAACCTCTAAGGAATGTAAACTGAAGCTACAGCATGAGACTGTTATAAACATAATTAGAGAATAATATCATCTTAAGTGTGCCAAGATGACAGTAATATTTTTACATTCACACTAGTTCATTGGGATATTTGTGGTAATAGCCTAGTTCAGACAACAAATTAAGAAGAGGTATATCTTTTTGCTTTATGAATATAACCAAAATGGAAGATTTCTAGCACATTGTTGTGTTTCTGGAAAGGATCTGGCTAAACCCTCCTGAGGTCAAGCTTCATCTGTGAGACAGACATTGATGTCTGCACAGACCTTCAGTAATATTCTTGGACCCATATTCTTGGAGTCTTTTAACACATGCCCATTTGGTCACATTATTAAGATGTCAGATGTGGCAAACACTTTGCCTAGTGCTTCTTATGAAGGAACTGGATACTGTATTATAAGAAGCAGAGACCTTGGCTTACCATGTTATTTAGACCACAGCAATAAAAAGGTTGTTGATAGCTGCAAAATCTTAATTAAAAAAAAGGAAGTTTGCACAAAAAACTTTCAGTGAAACAGGAAGTGCTTAAATGGTAATGGGGCTGGCAAACACTGATAACAGGAGAAACGGAACAGACACATACACGCCACATCGGTGTACAGAGACTCATTGTCAAGTTATCTTTCAGGGCTTTTTCCATAGCATGAGCTTCTCCAGTATCTAAGTCTGATCCTCCCAAGGGGTTGAATTTCGCCAAATGTACATGAGGGAACCAATTAGCAAAGTGACTCTTCAAGATACCCCTGTCAAACTTGTGTTGCCAACACTCCTGCCCTACAGATTCAGTTCTAGTTAATGAAGGGATGAAGTAATGCATATGGATATTTGGGGCAACTAATATCCACGGATAATGAAAGTTCATGTACCAAAAGTGCCATACTGCATGAAGACACAGAGCTGTTTGGCATTTGCTTCTGTCCCCTTGAGTCTGCTGGGACTTAGGCCTGGAAGGGACTCAAGAGATCATCTCTTCTTCATTTTACCAATGAGGATGAAGCCCATAGAGATCACAGGATCATAGGTTTAAAGCTGGAAGAGGTTCTACAGCTCCCTCTCACTCTATCCTCGGGGGAAACTAAGTCTCCAAGAAGTTAAATAATTGTCTACGGTCACTCAACAGATAATAAGCAGCAGAGAGGAGGTTTTGTGTCTGATTCTCTGACTCTAGCGTTGTTAGCTCTTCCCCCCTCCTTCCAAATCCAGACATTGAGGACAGGGTCATCATCCAATTCTCTTTACTTCTTAAAGTCACAATTGGAGTTTTCATGTACAAATTCCCTTTCTAATCCATCTTACACATAGCTACTGAAGCACTGGCACCAACTCTCCTCTATCCTCTGAATCCACTCTTCATTTCAGTTTCTCAGAATCCCCAGTTTCCTTAAAAGCATATCTTAACTACCATCTCCTGTGTCAGGTGCTCCCTGATCCCATTGGAGGCTGCTACCTTTGCCCCTAAAATCACCTTGTATCTACTTTGTATGAACCTGTACCTACAGATGCCATCTCCCCAAGGTAGACTGTATGCTCCTTGTGGACAGAGATTCTTTTTCCTTTTATCTTAGAATCCCCAATGCCTGGTATGTAGTAAGTGTTAACTGAATGAATGAATGGTCATGTCTCCCTTGACCATGATGTTTAGCCAGAGCTAATTGAGAGGTGAGTCGAAGTTTTACATTTCTTTTAATTTCAAAGTCCTTTTATGAGAGGGGTGACCCAAAGATTAAACATTTGATCTTACAACCCTCAAACTTGGAAAAAGCCATGAAAAGACTTCCTTTGGTAATGAGAAGGACTGGAATGCCCAGCTCAGGGGGAGTAGCCCTGAGCAGGTGTTTCCATCCCTAGAGTAATGTGACACACTCACTGAATAGGACAGACAGATGTACACTATATTGTCAACTCTTGCCTCTGGTCTCTAATTTGTCAGTGGGAGATCTGAGGCATATGTATTCTCAAATTACTTTTGGTGCTTTTTCCTTCCCCTCTTCCCACCCTCACCCCCCCAGTTACTCAGCTTCCTCCCCAGTGCAAGGTAGAGGGAACATCAAACAGGATGCAAGACAATACAGAAAGAAAAGTTTTCAACTGGTTCTTACTCTTACATTCTCCAAAATTCGTGGAATTGATTTCTCTCTCTCTTTCCCCCTTGCTCAATCCCGATGCAGGCGAAGGTGACATAGCTGTAATATTAATTTTACAATTTTGCAAAACTTAATGTATCTGCTTTCTTTGGAGTTCATTTTAATTTAATTTTGCTTGATAAAGGGATCATGCAGTTCAATTTTCACACATAGCATGGTAAAGGTCATAGCTGCTTTCGAAGTAAAATGACTTTGATGACAATGAATTAGCTTGAAAATTACTATAGTTTCTTCCACGGTATATGGTGTGTGTGTGTGTGTGTGTGTGTGTGTGTGTGTGTGTGTGTTCCTTCAGATGTAGGAGGAGGACAAAAATCAGAATTCACAATTATACCATTAAGGATACCATGAAACAATGAAAGCCATCCTGATATTTTCATTAGGCTTCTTGTATTACTGACATATTGTAAATTTCATGTTTCTAAATAATTCAATTTCAATTAATTTATAATTTTTCCAATGTTTATCTACTTTTTTAAAAAAAAGTCTTTTAAAAATAGACTTGTTTATAGATACAATTTCTTGGGGAATATATTTTGCAAGTGGGTTTGTTTGGGTATGTTGGAAGTATTTATTATGTGTAATCAAATTTATAAATAGGTTAAAAAATAAACTTGTTTCATTTATACTTGGCTGCATTCCCTGAGAGGAATGTTGAGCTAGTGAAGAGAAGCTCAAACCCCTGTTGGATGGGAACACTCTCTCAGGACTTGTACCAAGGTCTCTTTAGTGAATTCTTGACTATTGAAATCCAGAGTCTAGTGCTGAAGACTTGGGCTAGGCTATGAGAAGCAATAGGTAACAGATGTAACAGACATTACAACATCTTAGAGGAGCGAATTCAGCAATTCTACACCTGTAGGCATGAGTCTCCTGGGTCTGAGCATGATTAGACTGTTTTGTTAATATGAGGGCTTAAAGCATTTTTTCTTTCTAACTGCTTTGTCTCAAGGCAAAGTTGAATCACCAGACATTTGATATGTGCAGTTTTTCAAGTGGCATTAGAAACAAACAAACAAATATTCAAACAAACAAAATAGGTACATTTATTTGGAATAGCCCCAGTGTTGTTTTCTAAGAGGAATTGACCAAATCAGTATATGATTAGAAATGAAGTCCACATACTAAAGAGACAGCACATTTTTTCAAAAAGGTTTCCAAAATTGCTTTATAGTGCTCATCTTTACTTTTAATTAAACATTTAAGCTCTTCAAAGGGATTCATTAACACATCTGCAATTCAGATTAATTCATTCTGTCACTGCTGTTTTGACAGATGGCCATATGTAGGATATGGAATTGTGCAAAGCATCCAGGCCATGTGAGAAAATGTGATAGCAGATTGTGTTAATCTTCAAGCTAACTTTAATAATAAAACGAAATGTAAGAGGCATCTTAGAAAATAAATTCTCAACAAAAAAGAGGGATGATGTGTTACAATGACTGCACTGTTGCTGCAATTATCTCATTTTATGGAGAGTTTAAACATCTGGGTTTTTTGTTTTTTGGGTGGGGGGAATGGTCAAACCCAGGAGGCCCAATGAATTCTAACCTGTGTCCATAATCAAAGCATGCTGGAAAGGGATGACAGATACTGAACTACACTCGGTCAAGGTAATATTCCCCAAGTAGACTAGAAGCTTGTTGAAGACAGGTACTGTTTATCATTTAGTCTTTTTATTCACTATGCTACACAAAGCATATGCTTAATAACTTTCTCTTGTCTTGGAACAGAAGACTAGATCAACATTTCTTCATTGGTAGGAATTTTTAAAATGGCAAAAACTCTTTAATCTTGGAAACTGACTGATGGTCCATATTCTAGGAATTAAATCACATCAATGAAACCTAAACATTAATTAAGTTGTCATTGTCACCTAAAGATTTAGTCTACAATCACTAAGTAAGAAAGGAATGTTCTTTTTTTTAACCTTCCATTCTTTAATGGCTGTGAAGAAGCTGAGGCGGACATTAGATTGGCATTGTAAATTCCAAAATGAAACCCTACTATCACTGACAGAAATTCAAGAGAAAAGGAAGATGTTAGTGACAAGGCTATACTAATTTATTTCCAAACAAACCAATAAATAAATATTTAGATGTCAAGTTCTAATGGGGATGTCATTTCCAGATCACAGGCATCACAGACTTTGAGATGGGGTCTTGCCTAAGAAAGCCATGTAATATAGCCAACTCATTTTGTAGAAAAAAGAAACTGAGGGCCAGAATCGACCCAGATAGAAAGTGTCAAGCTGAAGATTCAAACCTAGGTGCTCAGACCATAAGTCCAGGACTCTTTCTAATACACTATGCTAGGATTAAAAACAAAATGGCACTGGGACTGTGAACTCTTAAGTAAGAATGAACTTGTCATCAATTCACTTGACCCAATGCCAGCACTTTAGAACACAAGTTCCTTTCTGAGGATCATATACTGATGAATATCCACGCCCCATGTACTTTACAGATCAGGAATGAGGTCAGGGAAATAAGAGCTCCATCTCAATTGAAGTAGAGTAGTTGAACTGAAATGCACCTCTTGAAAAGGGGAGGTACAATTAGCGAGGAAACTGAAGTCATGGTGAAATTACTTCTCCTCAGAAAACCTTTCCTCTAAGTGCTTTAGCTCAGTGCTGGCTGACCAAACACAGTAGTCACTGGGAAGTTTTCTGGTACTGAAATTCAAGAGGAATCTCTTATCTTTGTCTGATGGTGGGTTTCTGAGACCTGGACGGAAGACGATCAGCTGAAGGCAAATGTAGCTGTTCAGTTTGGAAAAGTGAAGACTGAGGGCAGGGTGAGGATTAGGGAAATGGTCGCTGCCTTTGAACATGTGAAGGGTAGTAACAGAGAAGAATGATTAGGCTTGCTTTTTCTGGCCCTATGGGGTAAAACCATTGGGTAAAAGTGGCAAGGAGGCAAACTGTTAACACCACCAGAAAGTGGAAGGTGGTGGTAGGCACTTCTTCACTGGGTGTCTTCACACACAGGCTACACATCCACTTGCTGGGAATGTTGTAGTGGGGAGTCTTCTTTGATCATGGGTTTGACTAGGTGGCCCTTCCAACTCTAAAATTTTGTGATTTTGACCTATTTTACTTGCACAACAGTAATGCTGAAAATCAAATATTGATTTTCTACTTGTCAAAGTCTTGGTAATTAAAAGAATTTCCATTTATATGTAGTTCTAAGATCTGCAAGTCCATTTCCCTCAACTCGGGAATGTAATATTTATAGGGATAGGTACTAGAACTATGATTCCATTGATATGGGAAATCAGTTCCCTCTATGAATGGAGGGTGGGATCTTCTCTGCACTTTATAGACCTATAGGATTACACAGCTAAGAAATGTTTGAAGAAGGATTTAGACCCTATCTCCTGGCTCCTAGGTCATCATTCTATCTACCCTTTGTCATCTTCTGGGTTAGTTTACTTTCTCCACATCCATCTACCTTCATATTCTTCTTACATTGCTACTAGCCCTAAGAACAGAGGTATGTCACTGTTGTATAAAGGTAATCCTGTGCATTTGGACTCCCACCTCCCAGTCAACAAGTTAGTAGAAAGTCCCTAAAGCAGTATGATGCAGCTCCCCAGTTTGCTTTGGGGAGGTTGGACAGCACCAAAATCTCAAGCACCACCATGGATGTAGAGTATCCATTGCCATGGGTTGAGTCAGCTATGACAATTTTGTTTTCTTAGCCTTGGGCCTCAGTAGTAGTCTAGTGTTCTCCATCAAATTTTTACCACAGAGGAAACAATAGCATCCTCATTCTGGCCAGCATCCAATTCTTGCCTTTGTAGTCTTAATGTGAGTTCTTCTGGATAAGAAAGGTCATTGAAGTTTAAAAGTGGTCACTATAAAAAGGGTCAATGGAACATATTTGTTCCCTGAAGGAGAAACCAGGGGAAGAGAATTCTGAGAGATCTCTCCTGACCCCTACATGCTGAAAAGTCAGAGTTTCAAGATCATCTTGCTTTGCCAAATAGCCATATGAACATTTGGTCCCAAGAGTAAAGAAATTAAATTGCTCTTAGAGAAAGGACTAATCACCTCGTATCTTCATTCTTTCTGGTTCCAGAGAAGGTGAATATAAGCTCTAGAATGTCACTGTGAGCAAAGGAAACATATTGTACCCACATTCATATGGGTGGAGCTGGGAAGGCTACTCAGAGGCACTGTGCTTATGAAGAAATCTCTAGGACAATTCTGCCTTCCCCTCCCAGGTCCACAGCCAAGCCCGTTTCTTCTCCAGCATTGTCCAAAGAGTGAGTCCTAGGATTTGGGTGCCCTCAGGGGCCATCTCATTCAACCCCCTCATTATGAGGATGAGGAAACTTGGGTCCAGAGAGATCACAATTAGGCAAGATCACAAAGGTGTTAGATGGCAGCAGCTGGATTTGAATCCAGACCCCCAACTCTAAAATGAGCAGTTCCCTCCATTGTGCCTATGAGGGAAGGACTTGAGCAATTTGTTTCTTTTCTCTTCCTTCATCCAACTGCCCTTTAGCAAGGAACTAGGGAGGGATGTTAGCAGCATCCCCTTTGTCTCAGATCTACAATAGGACTTCCCATAACATACTGGGGTGAGAATTCAATTTTTTATACTCACTTCAGTCTGTCCTAATCATGCAAAACTTCCAGTTACAACAATGAGAACTTATTTAACACCCCCTTCCCAGGCTTTTTAGGTCATCTTCTCATTCCTACCCAAAATGAATGTTCTTTCTGATTAATATTCTTTGCAAATTGCCTTGTAATGACAAGAGAAATTAGAGTTAGTCAGAAGAGCCTATGCCCTTGTTAAGAACCCCATAGCATCTCCAGCATGTGAGCCCTCTTCCTTCCTGGTATATAGAGACAAGCTAAGGCCAAAGCATCATGCCAAACACCCTTGTAAATAATGAAAGCAAAAGCTACTTACTGTAGCTATTGGTATGGGGGATGATTAGAAGAATAGATAATAGCCTAAAATCTACTCGCATTTTGAAAAATCAAGAAGGTGCTAAGAAAGCATTTAATTTCTTCCCATTATCTTTGCAATCTAAGCCAATCACATTTATGTCCTATTGTATAGCATAGCTACTGCACAAGAAGGGATTCTGAGCTCAGGGCACACCGTAATTTCCACTCAAGAAGGAATTAATGAGACAGCATCTCTTATCTTCAGGTTCTTTTAACTGAAGGGGGGAAAAATCCATTTTCATCCAGGCCCTTTATTTTTTTTTTTTTTTGAGCATCATCAATTTCTCTCTCTCTTTTGAACAGAAGACATAATTGAGTCCTTATAAATGTCCAGCAGATTCAACTTGCTGATCTCGCCAGCATTCTCCTCCATACCTAATTTACATGCATCCATTTAGCAAACTGAAAAGCCTATATTTTCAATAAACATTGGAGAGAGGGAAGTTGGGGCCCTGGTTAGCAAAGGAAGAGCCCCACTGTGGTCAGAATCACAAACAGAGGGGTCTGTTGGGTACTCACGTCGACTTTCATACATGCTCCTGGACTGAGCCCAGATTTTGAAGGGATCTGGCTTTTTCTGTCCAGAGCTGTCTATTTGGTCTGCTGCGGGGGCCTCAGCGGGAGGGAAGTCGGGCACTGCCTGTGTGCTATGGCTGGGGGAAGCCGTGTGTCCGCTCCGGTGGCTGGAGACACTGTGCTGAGAGCTGTTTTGGCTATCTTTCCTCTCCAGTGGTTGCTGTCAGAAAGGGAAAGAACAGAGGGTTATTACTGGTCTTCTGAGTGGGTGTTCACCCATCATTTTCTCTTTGTTCAGCATTTCTCCATACACATATATAAATATATAAACAACATTTTGGCTTCCACCTTAGTCCTCTCAATGCTGAGTGCAGATAAATCCCCTGGCAATGGGCAAACAGAGAGATGGGCAGGAAAAATGGATAGGATAGGATCACAAAACTTACCGTGGAAAAAAACAAATCAAATTTTCATTAGAGCTTCCTTAGACACCGTGAAGGTTTGCAAAGAGAGGCATCTGTTTTGATATTATGACTTTGGAGACAATAAGCTGCCAAAAAATACCATGAATGTTTCAAATTCAAGCCTGTAAAATCTGGAGAAAATACAACTAGGGCTCTAGTTGGACCCTCAGATTGTTTTCACTGTCTGCATTTGGCTAAAAACACTTGCCTACTTCTTTCCCCTTTATATATGAATAGACATAGGCACTCGACCTGCCATTTCAATGGTATAGAGATAAAGAAAATCCTTCTACCAATGAAAGTTGGTATCTTCTCTGAACTCTTGGTTTCAGAGTTGGTATCAATTCTGAACTCCTATTGCTTAAGAGTTTCCTAGAGCACCAAAAGGTTAAGTTAAGCTAGGCTGATAAGCATTTTATGAAGTGCTCTTTAAGGGCTAGGCACTGTGCTAGGAATCCAGGGAAAGGCAAAAGACAGTCTTGTGTTCACCTGGATTTTCCAGTCTAATGAGGCAGACAACAGGCAAACCACCACGGACAAAAAAGATAAAGACAGAATAAATAGGAAATCATTGCAGATGGAAGGTACTAGCATTAAGAGAGATTGGAAAAGGTGGGATTGTAGAAAGTGGAATTTTAGCTGGGATGTGAAGGAAGGCCAGGGAGTCAAGAGCCAGGGATGAGATTAAGTAAACTGCCTGGGATCACATTTCCAGTTGAAAAGGAAGGACTTTCTAGCTGACTTTTTCTAGTTCTGAGGTGGCTATTAACTATAACGTACTGACTCTCCATATATGATGCTGGAAAGCCTTCAAGACTTTAATTATGGATAGGCAGAAAACAGACACACTATGTGCAAAAGATTCCCCCACCAGAACATAAGAGCCACAGAGCAAAGGTTTTATTTTATCCTCCTATTCCTAGTGCTTAAACATAGTAGGCACTTTAAAAAAGGCTACTGAGTTGAATGGAATTGACTAATACACCCAAGCCAGCACAATGTAATTACTAAAACTGATGCAAGTAAAGAAAAGGGAATGTAGTCATAATAGGGAGGCTTTTTTCCTAATCAATTAGGCTAGCATGAAATCTCACCTACTAACATTCTACCTTTCCACCAAAATGAAATCTCACGTCCTCATTTGCTTTGCTTAAGGGGATTTCAACTCAGTTTGTCGAATATATGATTTGCAATTACTGTTATAGAAGTCAGAAGTACAAACGGGATTCAGGGAAGAGAGTTCTGCTTAAATTCCATTAGTGGGAAAATTCATTAAAGCCAAACCAGCAAAAGATGTATTTAGTCAAGGGCTCGCCCATTTTTAAGAAAATCTCTTAACCTCAGAGGGAACAGGAAGTGTGTGTGTGGGGGGAGGAATGGGATGGAGCAGAGTGTGGGGAAAAAACCAGAGACGATTATGCATTCAACAAGCATTTGCTACCCCCTACCCCCTACCCCCTCTAAATTACATTGAGGTTACTTGGTACATAATAGTAGCGACTTATCTTTGTACAATTGGGTAAGAGTTGTTTTTTAGTTTTGTCTTTTCGGCCAGTATCTGAGGCACTGTAGATGCTAAATAAATAAATAATGAATGAATGAGTTAGAATTGCTTCAGTTCTTTTTCCTAGTAAGGGGATCTCAGTAAATGTACACGTGTGAAATGGTCATCACACTTGTCCGCTTCCCAAACAGATCATTGCTCTTGATCTGAGAGGGATCTTAGGGGTCATCTAGTCTGACAAAGAGGAAAATGAGGCTCAGTGATCTAGCCAAGATCAGACATGATTCATGGCCAGGACAGAAATTCAGGCTGTGTGACTCCAAGTTCTGTAGCACATGGCCCTGATCCTGCCTATGACCTGGGTGACCCTGGGAAATTCAAATTACCGGTCTGTAAATAAGACAGCTATACTAGACAGCATCTAAGTGGCTGCTGGGTCCTAACTCTATGAGCCTATGCAAAACAAAATTAGATAGATAAATGCCCAGTAAATGCACATAAACCAACTGGAAAGCATTTGGGGATCAGCAGTGGTTCTGTCCAGAGTCATGGTTCCAGAACAATTAAAAAAAAACAAAGTCCTTTGAGCCAATGATACCTCCTCACAAATATCCATGTTATTGCACTGAGAAATTCTAGCAATCCTATTCTTGCCTGCCTTCTTGCATTCTTTTCCCTAGGCCCACACATGTGAACGTACACACACACACACCTCTGCCTCTCTTTTCTCTCTTTCCTCTTTCCTCCTCCTCCTCCCTCTTCTTTTCTCTCTCCCTCGTCTCTCTGTCACCTCTCTATTTACTTTCTCTGCCTCCTCTCTCTTTCTCTCCTTACTCTTTCTCTGTCTCCCCTCCTCTCTTCTCCCTCTTTCCTCTCTCTCTCCTGTCTGTCTGTCTCTCCCCTCCCCTCTCCTGTCCCTTCTCTTCCACCCACGATGTTTGCCAAGGCTCTTTTCTCCCTACTTCCTTGGGTCCTAATAGCTGATTAACACAAGAGGAAGGAAGAGAAAACATGAACCCATCAGATTATTTTTTTTGCATTCCGAGCCAGATGAAAAGCTTAGTTTGACAAGCTAAAAGCTTCCTGGGAGCTAAACCCAATTTCACTAACAATAGCAAGAGTAATAAGTGCTCTTCCTATCCCCCTTCCTGGTTTCCAAAGCCCTCTCCACCCATTACCTCACTCAGCCCCACAGCTTCTCTGGGAGGGATTCTATAGCCACAGATTGTACAGGGCCATTGGATCCAGGACTTAGAGATGAAAGGGGCCTCAGAAGGCATCTAGTTCAACTACTCCATTTTATAGATGAGGAAACTGAGGCCCAGGAAACACCGGGACTGCCACAGAATGGGTTTCTAGAGCCAGGCATTCTGACTTTTCATCATACCATACTTTTATGAAACAAGTGACTTGTCCATGATCTCACAGTGAAAAAGAGTCAGAGGCAACTTCCTAACTGAATCCAGTCTCTCCACTATCCTGCCTGAACATTTTCTTATATGTTATAGTAGAAACAGGGATTTAGGGGAATAAGCTATTTAATTTCTAAAGCCTGAATGTCTTATGATCCACTAAGATGCTGTTCTTTGCTAGTCTGCTGGATTTAAAAGCTAGAGGGACAAGGGAGGGCTCAATGGGAAAGGGTTATCAGGAAATGAGGGTGATACAAAAAGGCAGAAGAGATCAACAAAACTTAAAGAAATAAATAAAACCAATGGGAAAACGAGAAAACATTCTGAGAGCATCTAGTTCTTCCTAGAACTGCATGGAAAAAGTTAATCCTTTCTGCAATTTAATTCCATCAAAATGTTTTAGAGAAGGGACTGAGATCTGTCAGTTACTAGAATGTGGTCCCAACATGGCTCAGTTTGGCAGGGATAAGCAAGAACCTGCTACTATCTGATAACTGACACATGAGAAGAAATCTATTTATCTCAGGCTCAGCCAGAGGCTTTTTGTCCATTTTTCCTACAAGGTAGGTGCCTGCAGAGGGCATCGAGGTGGTGACATACGGCAGAGAGGGCCAGGCTTGGAGTCAGGAAGACAGAGTTCAAATGTGACCTCAGACATGTAGCAGCTGTGTGACCCTGGGCAAGTCACTTAACCCTCTTTGCCTCAGTTTCCTAATCTATAAAATGAGCTGGAAAAGGAAATGGCAAACCACTCCAGTATCTTTACCAAAAAAACCCCAAGTGGGGTCACAAAGAGTTGGACATGACTTAAACAACCAAACAACAATACCTACAATACAGTTGGTGCTTAATAAATGTTTACTAACTGACTGCTGTTTGACTCCTTGCATTACCACTGACTGGTTGTGGCTCAGTTTCCAAAATGGAATTAGCAATGACTCTGCTCTTAGCATCTCCTTGGGATATTCAGTGAGAATTCACATGGCCATAATGGAGCAGTCCTTGGCTTTCTAGAACACAGAAACTACCCTTTATTTCTATCTGTGAATTATACCACTTACCTTACAGAGTTGTTTTGAGGATCAAATAAGATAAATAAAGTTCATATCTTAAATGAGATAACATGTCAAAGGTTTTGCAAAATCTTATGTATATAAATATTATTTACTATTATAATTGTTTTTATCACAATACCAATTAAGGCTCCTATCCTTGTAAACATGGTCACAGAGATTCATTCCCTCCCCCATCCCAAATAGTATTTTAATAAGGCATCTCATTCAAGAAGACTTTGGATGAAGTCTGCTAACTACCTCTTGACAGAAAAGTGGTGGACTGTGGGTGCAGAATGAGACGTGCAAATTTGGGGGCATGGCCAATGTGCGAATTAGTTTTGCTTGACTATACCTATTTATTACATAGGTTTTCTCCTCCCCCCTCCTCCTACCCTGGGGAAGTAGGAGAAAGAGGAAGTAATAGCTTTTTAATTGCTTTTAAAAAATTAACATTTCTTTTAAATCAAGGGCCTGCTGGCTGAGAAGCTACAGCTCTGTCCTGCCCTGACACTTCGGAAGGCCAACCTGTCTCAGCTTCAGAGAGAAATAACAGACCCAGGAGTCTCACTGCCATTTATCCAGCTGGGGCACATGAAGAGTAAATTAATCCCAGAGTTAAGTAATGGTGCCAGATGCCTTGGGCTCATCTCACTGTTCCTGTGTGTTGCAGTCAGGCTTTTTTTAAGAGCTGCCTGGGGTATAGTGATCAATCTTGCCTCGAATCTACTTTGTCAAGCACAGGAAACAGGGCTAACCTTGGAATCACAGCACCTAGGAGAAATCTATGACTTGAGATCAGATCCTGACTGCCTTTTAACACCTCTGTCATGCTGCCCAAGTCCCAATCTCTCTGGGCCTCAGTTTTCTAATTTGAGGAATGGGAATCTTGGACCATACAATGCCTTCCAGGATTAAGTCTGGACTCCTGTGATCTTCTCCCAAGGGCCACCAACTCTTTCATTCTCTTTTTAAAAGAAATTCCTCGCATCATGTTCACTCTCATTTCCAGCTCCTTTCTCAAGGCATCTTTGGTCCCTAATCACTGCTTAAGAGAAGGAAGAATGTTTTTTGCATATTCATTCAGATAAAAGATTCCACAACATGACTGTCTTCTTGGGAGCTAAACCCTATGTCAATAAACAACATAGAGAATGAGAGGCGGCTTGGTGCCACCATCACCATCATCACCACCACCATCACCATCACCATCATCATCATCATTGTCATCATCGTCACCATCACCACCACCACCACCACCATCATCATCATCATCATCATCACCACCATCACCACCACCATCATCACCATCACCATCATCATCATCATCATCATCACCACCACCACCATCATCATCACCATCATCATCACCACCATCATCATTATCACCATCACCACCACCACCATCATCATCATCATCATCATCACCACCACCACCATCATCATCATCATCGTCATCACCGCCATCATCACCACCACCATCATCATCACCACCACCACCACCACCACCATCATCGCTAAAACCTACATATCGCTTTGAAGTTTGCAAAGCACTTTAAAAATATTGTCTCATTTGATCCTCACAACAACCCTATGAGGTAAGTGTTTTCTTTATAGCAGTTTTACAATGAAGAAACTGAGGCAGACAGTGGTTAAGTGTCTTGCCTGGGGTCACATGACTGGTAAATGTCAGAGGTAGATTTGATATTACATACTAGGGAATCCAACTTTCAGAATCATCTGAGCATAAGACAAAAAGAGAAAGAGACAGACAGAGATCGACAGAGGGAGAGACAGAGAGACAGAGGGAGAGAAAGGGGGAGGGAGAGAGACAAACAGAGGGGGGGGGAAGAGAGAGAGAGAGAGAGAGAGAGAGAGAGAGAGAGAGAGAGAGAGAGAGAGAGAGAGAGAGAGTGAGCATTGAAAATGCCCTGTAGAGCTGAATTTCAAGAAAGTTTTTCTTTGGTGGCTTGATTTCTCGCTTCTCATCAAACTGCTCCCGGAGTGGTAAGTGGGTGTGCATGCTATGGACAGTTCTCTCACTGTACTGAATTTGGGCTGAAAGGTCTTGTTCCCCTTGAGAAACAAGAGAACTGAGTTTCAGGAAAGGTGGACATTCAGGTACAGTATGCTGGGTTGAATTAGACCATTTTTCTCCCCCAGTGTATTATACCTTTCCACCTCCTCAATAAAGGATTTATTTAAGGAATGATTTTCTAGATAATTATAGATGCTTTATTGAGAGCTTGGCAAAGCAGCATTTCAGCCAAACTGCACCTCTGTGTTTCTTCTAAATTTTGCCCCTGGTTTGTAGAAGATAAAAATTAAACAGCATCTTAAGGATATGCTTTAGAAACAGAGCCA
The DNA here is from genome assembly GCA_011680675.1 of Gymnobelideus leadbeateri. Classification (NCBI taxonomy): domain Eukaryota; kingdom Metazoa; phylum Chordata; class Mammalia; order Diprotodontia; family Petauridae; genus Gymnobelideus; species Gymnobelideus leadbeateri. The sequence goes on along the minus strand of WOXC01008401.1, from coordinate 121,734 downwards.
GGGTGAGAATACCATGGAGTAGCATGTTCTAACTTGCATTCCCTCCCCCCTACCCCATTAAGAGTTTTCAGGTAGATAGCCTCATTTCATTTTTTTTAATGGAGCTCAATTAGGAAAATGACTTAATTTGAAAATGTATTCTGTGTTTAAGATCTTGTTAAGAGAATATGGTTTTCTAAAGACATGATGCTATCTGCAGGGAGTCAGGAAGGTTCAACACCCACCACTGATAAGATATGAATATGCTAATTAGCTAGGACATGCAATCCTTTCCTGGGTCAGTGTCAAGAATCTTACACAAATAAAGGCCATATTTATGCAACTCTCCAATAAAGGTCACTGTTTGCTATTTCAGAAGTCTGTAAAGCCTCCCAGGAGGCATGGGCCCTAGAGTATATTCAATGTCCAAACTCATCAGAAATAGCAGGTCTCACCTCATTCCATTTCTTTCCTAACCCCCCTTGTACTTATTTCATATGTATTATATATATGTAATAGTGCATGTACAGAGAGTGTAAGCTTTCTGAGGGTAGGGGCTGTTTCATTTTTTTTCTTTTATTCCACCATCTTGGCTCTACCCCCCCCCCCTTTTTTCTTTATATCTTCTATGTGTAGCATAGATCCTGTCCCTCTGTAACTTTTCTAGAATAAAGAATCAGTCTACTGGATCACAGCCAACGGCCTGATGGACCAGTTTGAATAGGGAACACAGTGTTTGCTGAATATAAATGAGAAGCTCTGGATTCTGATTCCCACCTTTGACACTTACTCTCTGTGTTAGATTGTGGGCCTCAGTTTCCTCATCTGTAAAAATGAGGGGAAGGGAGTAGATGGCATCTGAGGTCTCCTCCAGCTCTACATTAATGAGCCTATGTGGGTATTGAGGCATTAGGGATTGGGTTTCTTTATCTGTTTAGTAATTAGCCATTAGTGAGGTCATGGGAGCCAGGGTAATATAGGGAAAAGAGAACAGGGGGAAGGATCAGTGGGCTTGGTGGCTTCATGGATACAGAACTCAGGGGAATCATGAAGTTCTTGCTTAAGGTTCTGAGGCACAATAGCCCAGGGCTCTGTTACTATACTAAATACCTTCTGAATCTCTATAAATGCTATATAAATGGGAGTTGCTAACATCATCGTCATCATCATCATCATCAGTTAGTATTATTGTTAGCTATGCTTTGCTAGTAGCTGCTTTATTTCTCTGTGCCTTACTTTACCCATCTGTAAAACAAGGGAGCTTTAAGATTCTGTCTAGTTCTAAAGTTCTATGCTCCAGAAAGAAGGAACCTCTCAGACCAACGAGTATCAACAATAGCAACATTTCTAGTAACAGTGCTAAGAACAGAAAGACCCCACATTGGAGGCAGATGTTTGCTCCTCAGTGGTCAAATTCAGTGGGACACATTCTGTGGGGGAGAGAGTCACTGGCCTCATTTGGAACAGCTTTGTTGATCATCCCAGGCCATCAGGATGCATGTTGCTTGCTATGCAGCTAAGAAACACTAAAGGCTCTATATATATACTGAGTATATAGTGGAGCATAACAGAGAGAAAGGGTGGATGTGAGTCAGAAGGGACCTGGTCCTGACTTTAGTTGTTTGACCATGACAAGTCATTGCTGAATCTTAAGTTTCCATATCTATAAAATGGGAATAATAAGACTCATAATATCTACCTCCCTTTACTATAAGGATCAAATCAATTAATTTAAATTTACTTATGTATATAAAATGCTTTGCAAACCCTGTTAAAGTACCATGGGAATGTTTGCCATTATTAGGAGTATTATTTTTCTGGATGGCACTTGTGATTTCATCCTAGGAAACTCTCCATGAGTTCACTCCTTCTACCAATGAATTCAGTACATTTTCAAAGACTAAAATGTGAGAGTCCTGTAACCTCTGGCCTTAGAGAATTGTTTGGAGCTCTAAGGGATTCACTGGCTTCTCAGGGTCACACAGTCAGGATGTAGTAGACCAAGGACCTGACTCCATGGGGAGATAGCGATCCATCACTATAGACACTACTGTGCCACACTGGTGGAATCATTACTGCTCTTATTATACTTATTTTCTATTGTTATTATTTACTCCCTGCCCTCTGGGAGAATAGACAAATTGGGAGGGAGTAATAAGGAAGAAATACAAGGGAAAAATCAGCTGAGTTCCTTACAAATGAAAATACCTGTGATATGAACTGAAATTATATGCTATGGAAACTAAGTGACTATAGACAGCACTTAGGAACCTAAATGATAAAAAGAATTGGTATGGCACAAATACAGCAAATCGATACATTTTAAAGCAAATTATGAATTGATTTGTCATTTCTAGGCCACATTATTTCCCATTCACTTACTTGCTGAGGTCTCAGCCTACAACAGATCTTAATGCTGCATTCAAGGGGCCAAAAAAAATGAAAAGCAAAACCAAACCAAACCACTGTGCAAATTAATAATTAGGCACTTGTGTCACCAAAGATTGAATGGGGAAAAGATGAGCTGTCTAACCTCAACAAGGTGGAAATCTCTACCTTTCTTACCTTATCTAAACCCATACTTTACCACTTCCTAAATGGGTGGCCACGTCACTTCATCTTGTTAGACTTCAGATGTTGTTGTTAACTCGTTTTGGTCATGTCTGACTCTTTGTGACCTCATCTGGGGTTTTCTTGGCAGAGAGATACTGCAATAGTTTCCCATTTCCTTCTCTAGTTCATTTTACAGATGAGGAAACTGAGGCAAACAGGGTAAAGTGACTAGCTCAGAGTCACATAGTTATTAAGTGTCTGAGGCTGGATTTGAACTCAGGTCTTCCTGATTACAGGGCCATCTATTGTGCCACATGGCTGCCCCAATTTTCAGATGCTTCATCTATAAAACATGCTATAATAATACACTTGTGACCTCACACAGAGTCAAAGCTTTATGGACTTTAAAGGACTATATAAATTCAAGTTATAATTATTTACTCTGGGTGTCTCATCTTTTTTAGGATCTAATAGAAACGATAATAGTTTGCATTCATATGGTGCATAAAGGTTGACAAAGAATTTTATATGCATTAGCTCATTTTCATCTAAAGAAAAAAAAAAGCACTTCAGCGGGGCCCTGGTAATTGAGGAGGAAGAAAGTGGGGGAAAATTGACTAGGCAAGAAAATATATTTTGGTTCTTGGAAATAAACAAAATTCTTGGAAGAGGCAGTCAAACCTGCAAAATGTCTCTTCTCTAAAGATAACAGAAAATAGAAGTGATTTGGAGTTCAATAGCTCTCACACTTTTCATATATTCTATACATTATTGGAAACTCTGTTGAACCTTGACCCTGAACCCTTCCCACTCTTACACCCTCCTAGGCCCTCTACTGAATGTCTACCTTCTGGAAGATTGAGAGAGTCAGGGAAAAAAATTTAGTAAAAAAAACCCAAAAACAAATAACTTGCTACTGTTATCATCTTTTAAGCAATTCAGAGAACTGGGGGTTAGGGGGGGATGTGGACAAAGAGGGGAGAGAAATCATGATTAGCTAATACAAATGGTTTTGGATTATTTGGGGATTTCCATTTCCCATCCTTCTGTAATCCTTGATTGAACACAGAAGAGTAAGAGAGAATTAGAATTAATAAAAAATAAATTTCTGATCCAGGTGACTGATTCAGGTGAAAGAAAACCATGAAAAGCCCTGAAACTGACCTGGTTTTATTTCTGCCAGTCATTAAAAAAAAATCAAGGTTTTCACTCAAATCACCTCATTGTGGATCATATGAAATGTACTTATGACACTGCCACTGGCCTGGGTGAGTACTCAAACCATAAATTCAATACTTAAAGCTGAATCCAGCAGGTAAAATTCCTTATTAAGAAAAAACTACAGGAAGTATCTGGGTGGGAAAAACCAGATCAAAGAGGCAGGCTTTTCTGATCTCATCAAAACCTCTAAATTATTGAAAATATGATGAAAAAAGCCCATACAAAGGGATTGCTGCCACCATTCTCTCAAACTAACAGTAGTTTCTGAGTCATAATGCATGGTCACTGGGACAAAGTCAGATTCACAAATCTGAGGCAATGACCAGTGTGGCACACTGGTTCAGATTCTGGACTTGGAGGAAGGAAAACCTAGCTCTGGGACCATGATTAAGTCACTTTAATTCTTTGGGAATAATTTGTTTCATCTGTAAAATGTCAGGGTTTGTGCTAGACAACCTCAAGATCTATGATCCTTATAAATAGTTCTGACATGATCCTAGGACATTCAGTTGTGTGTTCTCTGTTGCTGTGATTGGTCTCAAGTTGTCCTTTCACTGGCCTCCAGATATCCCAACAGCTAGGTATCTCAATGTACATGGACCACCCTATCCAAAACAAAACAAAAACCTAAACCCCAAACCTCAAAACCAAATTCTTTTCTTTTCCCAGAATACTTTATCATTAAACACATAAGTAAAAAACAGGGGACAAGGGCATGACATTGAAATAGATGTTCTCCCACAAAGCGCTCCCCCCTCATCACAGATGACAAGGGGAGTTTTATGTGTTGTACAGGGCAACTGCTAATTTCCCTTGCAGGGAGTATTGTAAGACAGCTGCCAGGGTAGATGAGGGGAAAGTGACATGGTGACAACAGCCATCTCAGAACTGACACAGACAATGGCCAAAGAAGGACCTGTTCTTGGGGGTCTCCCTCTTCTCCAGACCAACAAGAGCAACACTACCAGGCTGTGGTGACTAAGAGCCAGCCAAGTGAGACAAAGCAATGAAGGCGACTTTTTCCAGGAGAACAACCAAAGCTATCAGCTTGTTAATGAAAGGAAATTGGCATAGGAAATTGACTGGCCTCAGTGAGCCCAGAGCAGAGCCCCGGTTCTCCATCAGTTGGACCTCTTCTGGGTACTGAGTAAGCATCACCAGATGACTTTCCGTGGAGCAGAAACATGCAAATGAACTTCCATGAATCACTTAAACTAGGCAGAGTCTGAGCCAGCTGTAAAATTATTAAGAGGCGTCCATTCTCCTTAGTATCTCTGAATCCCTCCCAATCTGAATCTGCTCATGACCAAATGCTATATCATAAATAGAGGATCCCAGGTATCACAATAGGCTACTTGACCAGAGAAAAACAGGGAGTGGGGGCTCGGACAGCCTAGGCTCTTCCCATGTATTTTCCCAGACCCATTTCTATTTTACTGGAGGCCAAATTAGTTTCTGCCTGTGACAGGGATAACACACACACACACACACACACACACACACACACACACACACAATTCTGTGATTTGAGTGTGAACTCAGAGTAGCGCTTCTGGGACTCCACATTAATGCAAGCTGACAGTGGTAGCAGCCCAAAGTCACGTGCCTTTAATCAGCACTGCTCCCAGCCATTGGAATTGCATTAATTATTACAGGGATTTTTCTTTTTCTTTTCCTTAAGTGGGAACAAAAACTTACAGGGAAGCTTAAGAAAGCAAGAGGCTCCCTCTAATGTGGCTAAGTAATCTCCCTTCCCTCCTTTTGGCTCCCCTGGCCACCACCCCTCCCCAAGGAGCTGTTTTAGACAGGTGGAACAGTATAAGCTACAAATGTCTGAGCTGGCAATAGACCCTTTCCAAAGTTTTACAGGGTCTTAGAGGCTAAGACAATTCATAATGTGCCCATCTACGCTTTCTAGGTTTTAGGCTTACCTTACCCTTGTTTTAACAAAACAGGAAGCCTTTTCACCCCTGATCAATTTTCATAAGCAACAGAATTTCCAATTTTGAGTTTTAAAGTAGCCCCTAAATGTGTTCCCACTGGAGCCAGTCTTTTACCACCGAGCTCCCCATTCTAACCTCTAAGCTATTAGCTAGCCTATCAACTAGGTGATGCTCCTAAAGGGAATCCAGATTATAAGGGACAGCAAAATATTGATTCGTGTGTGTGTGTGTGTGTGTGTGTGTGTGAGAGAGAGAGAGAGAGAGAGAGAGAGAGAGAGACACACACACACACACACACACACACACACACACAGAGACAGAGACAGAGAGACAGACAAAGACAGAGACACAGAGACGAGAGAGAGACAGAGAGACAGAGAGACAGAGACAGACAGACAGACAAAGACAGAGACACAGACGAGAGACAGAAAGACAGACAGACAAAGACAGAGACACAGAGACGAGAGAGAGAGAGAGAGAGAGAGAGAGAGAGAGAGAGAGAGAGAGAGAGAGGAGAGTTTAAAGAATCATACACCTGCAATATAGTCCTGCTGAAATCTTTCAGAGACAACAAAGGCTGCCCTCCCCATCAAGGAAACATCTTACTCTCATCATTGAGACAGCCCGTGCTTTATATGGACACTTAAATCCAGGCACCAGCAGTGGGGTTCTTTCTTAAACATGCATGCTTTATATTTTGTAAATAATTCATCACCTGGCTCACAGAAAAAGCAAGGGGAGGGGGCATCGGAATATTAGAGGGTAGGAAGACCCGCTAGGGTGGAATGCTATTGAGAACGAAGGTGGAGCCTTTTTCAAAGGAAACAATGACATTTATTTCAAGTTAAAACAGCTAAGAAAGTCACCTACTGAAGCAGTTGTAGATTTTTTTCTTTAAGTGCCTTTTAAAAATGTTCCAACATGCTTTAACTGGGCTGCTGAAGGCTGCCCCCAAATCAGTCTGCAGTTTTAGACAATCATTGCTGCACCAAAGAGACACCCAGAACTTAATGATTCCAACATTAGCCCTTGGATCCCCCACCCACCCACCACAAAGCACGGTTCAGAAAATTAAGCCCCCAAGCCAAGCCATCCATAGCCCTCCTCCCCTCAACCACCACCCAGAAAAACCCCAGAGTAGATGAGAAGTCCTTACCGACTTTGGGCTCCTCTTTGGGACTGGCAGTCCTGAAAAAATGGCAACAAGGGAAAAAAATAATCATTAGCATGTAAATGTTACCTTTTCCTTAAAGAAAAATCCCCAGGTGTGTCAATGTAAAATAGCCATCTGCAGAGTTATGTCCGATTTCTCTCTGGCATTGGAGTTACCAGTCTGTTCATATCGAATCAAAGCGGAGAGAAAGAGGGAGAGAGAGGCAGGGAATCTGTCTGCATTAGCTATGCTGACTTGTGCTGCAGCAGCCTGGAGGCTGGGGAAAGAAATTCACAGACCTCAGCGGCCTGGGAAATTGAACACTTGGACAGAATCTCAAATGCTCCCCTGGATTAAGAGAGACTTAACTTACAATTAAGCCCCGGATATTTCCTTTTGACGCGATCTGCTTGTCAATTCTATCACACCAATCAGAACAGCAGGAGGAAAACATGTTTGTTTTTTAAAAAGAATCACACACTAAAAATGGACCCTCTTAAAATGCATTTATCTTTGGGGATCGCACACGCACGTCTGCCTCGGATGAACAGCGGAGCCTGAGCACCCAAACGAAGACAGATAATGTTTCACTAGCACAAAAAGATAATTTATGAACACAAACCCAAGTTTGCTCAAAGTCTATGCTGGGGATCCAAACCTTCTCCAGACAGCAGCACACGCCTTACTGCCTATCACTCACCCAACCCATTTCAGATGACTCTGCTTAGGAAGAACTCTGGCTAGAAGTAGCTCTTGAGGGAGAAACGGACAGTTTAGGAGCGAGAGAGGGAATCTTCACGGGCAGTGCCCTGCCTTGACAAGAAGGAAATCGTTAAAATGGAGGAACGTAAAGAAAGGTAGGAAAGGATATGGACTTGGTCCTGGAAAATGCATCAGGCTGGATGTATTTGATCTCAAGGGGACGATACCCCTTATAGGAAGGAGTAACGTCAGTCAGCATGCTTATGTGTCCCATGATGCTTAATGGCAAAGAGGTACAAACTTAGAAGAACTGACTTATTACTTGCAGTTAGAGAAATCCTTGGAAGAAAGAAACAATGAATTAAGGAAAGAAAAGGTTTTTAATAAGCTGGCACTGTGCTAAGCACAGAAGGTAGAAATACAAAAACAAGGGAGGTCCCGCCCTCAAAAAGGTGACATGACATTTAAATAAATTACATTAACATAGAGGGGAATGGTGCTTTTGATCATCACAGATATAGCAATTGGGTAGAGAAAGATGAAAAAAGTGCAGCTAAGTGATACAGCAGAGAGAGTGCTGGAAGATCTGGATTTGAATCCTGCCTTAACAGCTGTGTGACCATAGACAAGTCCCTTAACTTCTGCCTCAGTTTCCTCAACTTTAAATTGAGGACAATTATAGCTCCCAACTCTCAAGGCTGTTGCAAGGATCAAATTAGATAATATTGGTTAAAGGGCTTAGTATGGTGGTTGTTACATAGGAGGCACTTAACAAATCCTGATTTACTTCCTTCATTTTTAGCACTTGAAAAGCAATGACTTGTACATGGCAGCCTTTCTGAGCTTGGGTATGAAAGCTCAATGCAGATGATATCTATGGAACACACAGGACACATTTAAAAAATCTGAAAGACTTGCTTTGGAAACTTCAACTTTCTTTTTTAGAAAATGATTCATGGGCCCCCTTATGCAGCATGATGAGTCCAAGTCTTCTGCAAGTGACTTGCTAAACTGTGAACTAGACTAACTTTAACACAAGTGACACACACAGAAACTGAAGTGGGAACACGAAGAAAAAGGCATTTTAGATGACCATTTTTAATGACATCTGCTCCAAACTCAGCATGCCAGCAATGACACCCCCTGGGATCCTTCCCTTCTGAAAGGCTATGCAGGCATAGCTCATGCATTTTTTGGATCACCCAGAATTGGCTACATAAACTGGAGGAGGTAGCCTGCTATAGGAGAAAGCTTAGTGACTCTGGAATCAAAGGGCCTGTGCTCAAATCCCTCCTTAGATGCTTACTGCTAGTGAGACCTTGGGCAAGTAATTTTAGTTTCCTCCTGATTAAAAGGAGGGGGTTGGAGTAAATACCTTCAGTTCCTTCCAACACTTCCTCTTAGGACCCGATTCTCAGCCCCCTCACCATGCAGGGTGCTTTCCTCTGGATCACATTTGAGAATTGGAAGAAAGCTCGGTACTTATTGATTATGGATACAGACCTCAGTGCCTATCACACATGAAAAACATCACTGGCTCTCCCTTGTAGACTTTAAGATACTATAAATTTTAGCTTTGGCCCAGGACTTATGAAGTCATTGGTGTATGGAACTTCCCTCCACCAATGCAGATGGGCACCTCAAAGGATTATGGGATCATATATTTAGAGGCCACAGAGTTCAATCCCCTAGTTGTTGTTGAGTCATTTTCAGTCATGTCCAATTCTCTATGATCACTCTTGGTTTTCTTGGCAAAGATATTGGCATTGTTTGCCATTTCCTTCTCTTACTCATGAGGCTAGATTTGGACTCAAACAGATGAGTCTTCCTGATTTCAGGCCTGGCACTTCATCCACTGTTCCACCTAGCTGCCCCTAATTTTACAGTGGAGGAAACTGAGGCAGAGGTTAAGTGACTTGCCCAGAGTCACACAGTTGGTGAGTATCTGAGATATCTGAACTCAGACTACATACAAATTAGAAATGCTAAAAAATGAGAGACTTCTTTGGGTCCCCCTTCCTTGGTCATCTTCCAGCAGAGCTTTGAATAACAATATACAGGTTGTGTGCTACAGTGGGGATTTCTCCCAGGAATGGGTTGGATTTGTTGGCTTTTAAGGTCCTTTCCTATTCTGAAATTCTGTGATGATATTCTTAGTTACCTGGGGCATGGAAATACTGACCTCAAGGTTTCCCAGGGAGTATGGGCCATAAGCATGCCTTCAACCCAAGTCCTACAGCCACCAAGGCTTGTCCTCTACTGTACCGTACTGGCCCCCTTTCTATTTTTCCAATAGCTATATTATTATTATTTTTATTGGAACATGCAACCTCTATTTTAGGAGTAAGACCATTTTGTATGACTCATGATACCGATTACAATCCAGGTAGAAGGGAATAAATAGCAGATGTTTTGAAGGGCTTAGTTGGTTCATTCAGAGGGAAACACAGAAGAGACAGATCCTGTGTTTCCATTGGCTTTTTAGAACCTAAAGGGAAATGTCACTTCAAAGATGTCTCAAAGCACTTCAAACGAGAGGCATGTGTTCAAAGAACAGTCAATTATTTAGCCTCAAAAGAATCAGTTTGTTCTACTGAGGACATTCACTATTCTTTTTATATCTTAGTAGACTTTTCCCCTGAGTTGGTGTGGATGAAAAATACCTTAGCTGGGTGGGAGGAAGCGCCACTTTCTGGTGATTAGCCAAAGTTGGAAGGTTGGTACAAGCCTGATGACAGGCCCCTACTATAGACCTTCGTCATTTAGTAGTGCTTGGTAGAGTATGCCCATCACCACCCCCACTACCACCATCATCACCAACCACCACCATCACCACCATCATCATCATCATCACCATCATCATTAACACAATAATAATGAATAATAGCAAGCATTTTTATAGCATTTCAGGGTTTGCTAAACACTTTACAAATATTATCTCATTTGATATTCACGACAACCCTGAGAGAAACATGCTATTATTCTAATTTTAGGGATGAGGAAGTTGAAGTACATAAAGGTTAAGTAACTTGTCCACGGACACACACACACACACACACACACAAGTGCTTGAGGCTAGATTTGAACTCAAGACTCCAAGTCTAATGCTCTATCTCATGTGCCACCTAGCTACTTCTATCACCTATGACCTCTATACCATAATGAGACAAAGGAATAAGGTTTCTGAGGAAAGGGTACAGAAAAGACTGAATCCCACACTTCTAAAATGTTTCCTTTGGAAATGGTCAATTGTATGCCTATAATTAAAATTTAATTAATAAAATTAAAGGGTAAATTTTTCCCTTTATAGATAATGGGATAAACTATTTTTTCATGTTAAAGAGAAAGGTAAATGATTGGTTTTTCAATAATACAATGGCATAATTATCTTCCAGATGCTGTCCTCCTCTTCCCCCTCCCCCAGCTATGGACATTTGTTTGCCATCTAGGCCCCCTCCTTAATGGGAACTCCCAAGATGCCAGGCAGATTTTTGGATCTTCTGGTTGTCCTCATTGCCCTCTGTAGTGCAGAGCCACAGTATGATCTTTCTATGTGGGAAAGGGAAAACTCGTAAGAATCTGCCTATCTTGGGGCGGCGAGGTGGCGCAGTGAGTAGAGCGCCAGCTCTGGAGTCAGAAGGACCTGAGTTCAGATCCGACCTCAGACACTTAACACACACTAACAAAAAAACCTAGCTGTGTGACCTTGGGCAAGTTACTTAACCCCAATTGCCCTCCAAAAAAAAAGAAAAAAAAAGAATAATAACAAAGAATCTGCCTATCTCAGGTGGGAAGGGGATGGAGGCCAAGCAGAGGGACAAAGGCCTTCAATTCCATTCTCTCTCACACATAGACAGGACCCGGAACCTCTCTTGGGCTCATGCTCCTCAGACTTACAGGGACAGAGCAATCATGCCCACCTACCACATAGCACTAACTGCCGGGACTTAAGGAAAATGCTGCAAATAACTCTCAAAGAGCAAACGCTGTAATCAATGTCATACACTGCTTGATAGAAAAACATCTACTTTCAGACAGTCTTCAGGCGTACATCCAACATCCTCCAAGACCCGGCTCCAAAAGACCTTTCACCAGGCAAACGTGCCTTCTGTCTCATTAATGCTCTTAACAAAACATGCTACCAGCCATTCCTCAGCCCTGGCATCTCATCTCCTGCCTTCATGCATTTGTATGAGACACCCTCTGTGTTATGTGCGCTTGCCTTCATTTCTACCTCTCAGAATTCTGGTCTTATGGTGCTACCTCCTCTGGGAAGACTTCGGTGTTCCAGCTGGTCGTTAGGTCATTAGTGTTCTCTCTCTCTGTCCCTTTCTCTTTCTCTCTCTCATTTATTTCTCTCTCTCTCTCTCTGTCTCTCTCTCTCTCTCCCCTTGTGCTGAACTATCCATGTATATTTTTATCTCCACCCCATCACACTCCCCCAGGCCTTCAGATCACCTTCCACTCCCTCAGCCTCTATCTTAAAAATGCCTCCTTAGCTACATGTAGTTTCTCCCCTCAGTATATGTTCTTTGAGGGCAGGGACAGTTGTTTGCCTTTCTTTGTATCTTTAACACTCAGTACAGCTCCTGGCACACAGGAAAAACTTACTAAATGCTTATTGACTGACTGGATTCAAACTCCAGCTTATGGTACCTGTGTGACCTCAGGCAAGTGACTTAACCTCTCTGGCCTCACTTTCCTCTTCTGGAAAACAAACAGGCTGGACTTTGGAAGTCCTTTTCCTCTCTAAAGCTGCCATACAATGATCCTATAATCTTACATTGTAAAGGTGGCATTTGAATCTGGCTATTCTTGATTAGCCCTCTATTCACCATGACACGCTTGCTGTTAATATTTGGCCTCTACAATCCGTACTAAGAAAATCCAGGTGGCCCAATGGATGGAGCACTGGGCTGGACTCAGGAAGACCTGAGTGAAAATCAGACATGTACTAACTGTGTGATCCTGGGTAAGTCACTTCACCCTGTTTGCCTCAGTCTATTCATCTGTAAAATGAGCTGGAGAAGGAAATGGCAAACCATTCCAGTATATTTGCCAAGAACACCTCAAATGGGGCCATGAGGAGTTGAACAAAACTGAAAAGACTGAATAATAACAACAAAACTTGGACTAGCTCACTGACCACAAGTTTTCATTATTCATGCCTTTATAGCTCTAATTATGGTCAGTTTACTCACTTCTCTGTTGATTACATCACCCAGTGAAGGAAGGATTGACTTTAGAGATATGAGACCTATGTTCAAGTCTAACTTCTGGTGCTGAGAGCCTGTGTGACCTTGGGTGAATCACTTAACCTCACTGATCCTCAAGTGTAAAATGAGGGGACTAGTTGAGATGGCCTCTAAGGTCCCTTTAACCTCTAGATCTTGGCTCCCTCGAGCGGGACCTCAGTCTCCTTTGTCTATAAACTGAGGAGGTAGATAACTTCTGACATCCCTTCCAGCTCCAAGGTTGTGATTTTCTGCTCTTTTTCCCCAAGCTGAAAGCTGTGATCAGTCAAATTGACTGTCAGAAGCCCTGACCAAAAAAACAAAAACAAAAACAAACAAACAAAAAAACCCAAAATAAAACAAACAAGCAAAACCCTGAATCTGGAAGGCATCAGAGACCTTCGACTGAAAGGAGGTGGGTAGCTCCCATCATTATTTATGGATTTCCTTCCTGTCCCACTGAAAACAACTGGGATGTAGGTATAGAAAGATTGCCCCAGGATCTAAAAAACCCTGCTGCAGAACCATTCCAACTGGGGTATGGTGGGGCTAACAGTTCTCCAGACAAATCTCTAAGACTAGAAGATGCAGGCCAGATGCCAAGCTGCTCTGGTTAGTAGGGGAAGAGTTTCCTCTGGCCAGCCCTCTCTTCAAACCAAATGGTCATCTCCTTCTGCCAGAGACGAAGGCACAGGATGTAGCAGTGCCCCTTAATGCAGCAACTGAGAAAAATGGTGCCCAGCCTGGAGTGGTCATGGAATGTGGAGGTCAGAGGCCAGGAAATGCATCATGAGCCAGGCCGGAGCTGCCCAAAGGGATGTTACTAACTGTCCCTTTCTTGATTCTCAGGGGTGATGAAAGGACGATTAGAGACATTCTCCTTGGAACTGCCTTGGAGCTCCAGAAGAGACACTACACAAATCCAAGTTAATAATAGCATTTGTGCAATCCCTGGGTCAGTGTCCATGGTGGAGCTCTGCCTAGAATATACCTGTTTACATGGTGTGTTTCCCTGGGCATTATCGATTAATGTATCGATAATGTATCCATACATTATCAAGAACAGGGCAATGCCAATGAATATGGAAGGGATCTATGATTTCTTCAGTATGCGGAAGTGCCTGCTATGGAAACTCCATTCACCAGTTCAGATGGCAGCCTTTGAGACTTAGTAATTCAATACAATTCAATTTGACAAGTATTTATTTAACACCTACTATGTGTTAGGCACTAGGGAAAAAAGACAAAATTCACACTCCCTGTCCTCAAGGACCTTACATTTTGTTGGGTAGATAATAGGGAAAAACATAAAAAAACAAAAACAAGAAAAACAAGGCATTAGACTTTTTCTATTTGGCTCTAGGGCAGGGGTTAGGGATAAGGACCAAGACCTGTAATTTCACTGGTAAGGAACTCCCTCTACCAATAAATATCAGGCATCTTTTCTGCAAGAAAAAGAACTGGTAAGTGTTAAGTATTAGAACTCAGTTTCTGTTAGGTAACTTGTCCAAAGTCACATAGCTAATGTGTCAAAGTTGAGATTTAAATAGAAATGGAAAAGAAAAAAAGAAAGAAAAAATAGATTTAGGGGAGATATAAGGAAAACCTTGCTAAAAATTAGAGCTATCCAAAAGTTGAATGCATTACCTTAAGAGGTGGAGAATTCACCCTTTAAGTAAGGACTTGATGGCTGTGTTGCAATGGGAATTTTGTGTGTATGTGTGTGTGTTGGACTGGATGCCCACCGATGGCCCTTCCAACTGGATTTCTGTAATCCTGTATGATTTGTTTGAGGTACATGATATCCAACAACAGGTTCAGGGTCACACAGTGAGCGAGTGTCAGAACTCCACCTGTGACAGCACTCTGCCTCTCCTTCCAATGGAATATTATGTGGAAGTCTGATTCTTCTTCCTAATCAGAGCCAAAGTGCTGAGTCCAAATGTAGTAATGAAATCCACTCTGTGAGTACTAAGGAGAATGGTACCCTAACCAAACCTCTTGTCCCACCAGCCTTTAAAACAGAGGTGTTAAACATGCAGCCAGTGGGGAACACAAGGCCCACAACACTCCTGGGAATTGGGAAATAGCTGACAAATATCTGACAAAATAAATAAAAATACGATGAAACATAGATAACAGTACATTTTAAAACTAAGTCAATATCTGGCCCCCAGGCATCCTTACTTTCTACTTAGGAGGCCTGATTTTTATATGAGCTTGACAACAGCACTCTCCACAGGACATAAATATGGCTCTGGATTGTGTGTGTGTGTGGCCAAGGAGGGAGCTCAGCAGAGAGGTCAATGGGTGATGCTCAGAGAGCCCAATCGCAGGCCTCTTCTTCCCTAAGCTCTGCCCCACTGGAACAGCGGCATTAGAGAAGAAAAACAAGGAAGAACAAACACACCCACCTGCCAATGGCTAAGGGTTCCTCACCCAGAGTTATCTTTTCCAAACAGTGCAGCTCATTAAGTGTCTGCAAATATAGGCCAGCTGACAGGAAGGACCAAATGGGGGAGTCAGAGGAGAAGGTCAGTACCCTCCTTCTCCTCTACTCTGGGCAGGACTCCAGGTGCAAAAAGACAGTGTCAATTTTGGAAAGTATAGATTTGAAAAGAAATCAAAATATAACGTGTGTGTGGGGTGGTGGAGGGCGGAGAAAGCACATTAGAGGCTCCATCACAGGGCAATATTTATTGGCCCAAATGATGCTGCATGAAAAGGCATGATCCTGGGAGTAGTTTCATTTTTTTTTCTTTTTTTAGGCTGTCCTGAATAAAAACAGTGAGATACCAACCAGAATACAAATGCAGAGTGATAGAGGAAAGATATGGTGCTAACTGTAAACTAAGATTTGCCTGGCAACACAAAAATCGATCTGCAGATTAAAAAAAATTCAAACCAGCCGCTCTAAATAATTAACTCTAATGGCCATTAACTCTACTTTTTCAAAAGAAAAAAAAATCAGTACCACTCCTTATCATCTAGATTTATTTTTTATTTTTTTAAATAATGGAAGCAAGAAAACCATGTAAAAAAAATCAGTCTTCTTCACTAAATCAAGGAGACTGAAAGGAAGAGAAAGGGAAGTCCCAGCCAGTCACACCAGGGATGCCCAGGGAGCCTGAGGACAGAAAGCAAGGATCTCTTAATGTGGGTAAGGTGATGGGGAGGGGAGTGTTCCTACATGTGTATTTGGGCAAGGTCAGGTTTGAGCCAAAAGATGATTTCCACTAAAGGCATCAGGATTCCTGTCAACCAAGAACGAAACAGATAAACTTCCAGAATTAATAACGTTGCCCGGTTTGGGTATGTTGAACATGAGAAAGGTTATTTTCGTTATCTCTCTTTTTAAAAAAATTTAATGTCCTCATTAACCCTGTGCTATTAGTTTCCCAGGGCAAATGATACCAACAACCAGGGGAAATCACAGAAATCATCATGACAAACTAAAATTGTATTCATTTTTCAATCATGTCTGACCCTTAGTGACCACATTTGGGGATTTCTTGGTAGAGATACTGGAGTGGTTTGACATTTCTCTCTACAGCTTACTTTACAGATGAGGAAACTAAGGCAAACAGGGTAAAGTGACTTGCCCAGGGCCACACAGCTAGTAAATGTCTAAGGCCACAGTTGAACTCAGGAAAAGGGGTTTTCCAGTGCCAGGACTGGCACTCTCTCCACTGTACCACCTACCTGCCTGACAAACTAAAATATGTGACTTCAAATTGGGTTTATAACAATGATACTAATTGGCCTGATGATGGCAGACACTAATTTATAGATGTTTCTGTATTCCTACCCGCACGGTGCCTGGCACATAGCTCAAATGAGATAACAGTGCTTTGCAAAGCTTAAGGCACTATACAAATGTAGGTTAGTAGGTAATAACCATAAATGCTTGTTGAATTGAATCTCTATTTTTTCAGGTAAGGAAATTGAGGTCCAGTGAATTGCTAATGGTCACATAGCAAGTAAATGCTGGAGGCAGGAACAAAAATGAACTCTCCCTGGTTTCACATTTAAAAAAAGGGAGAAGTCCAGGAGGGCAACAATCTTTTATTTAGTACACTCCACATGCCAGGCCCTTTAACACATGCTGGGGGTACAAATATAAGTCAAAAGAGAGACAGTCCTTGCCTTTAAGGAGCTTATATCCTGATGAGGAAAGATAATGGGCAAAAGGAGCTAAAAAAAAAGGTGGGGATGGGGGAAGAAATCCCTGCTGAAGCATGATGCTGAAGTCTGGAAAGCAAGGCAAAATCAAGAGAGGAATGAAGGCTGACTAGCTTGGGTCCCTCTTTAAAATGGAGGCCATCGTCTGGAGAAACAACTCTTGTGCAGAGGGGGCGAGCCATCGCTACCAGCTGGTAAACAACTGTCACAGGCAGGGCCAGCAAGCCAGTCAACTGAAGAAACAAGGCACCCTGAGGGATACGCAGGAGGCAGCCTGTGTCAGGCAAATCAAACCACCATGATCACCTCATCTGCCATCTTCCTTCCTCGATCCTTATGGAGATAGCCCCAGACCCTGAACCTCAGAGTCTCCAGAAGAGCAATGCTTCCAGCCCAGTGCCCACAGCCACTGTGAAGATGCAGCCCAGCAGCCACTCCTGTGGGGGCTACAACCACTTACAAAGACCCCAAAGTCTTTGGCCCTGTCAAATGGGTCAGCATGAGAAATGGACAGACTTTATTAGTGGAAACAACATCAAAAAAGAGGCATTAATATCTCTGCTAGTGTACCCTAAGAACCATGGGACCTTTCCATCAGACTAGCAGCTGAAACTTTCCTACGTGTCATTTCCCCCATGGGGATTTGAGCCCCTTGCGAGTAGGGACTACCTTACTTTTCTATTTGTATCACCAGCACAATGTTTTGTACATAGTAGGTGCTTAATAAATTAGTCCATCTGTCCTTCCTTCCTTCCTTTCTTCCTTCCTTCCTTCCTTCCTTCCCTAGGCCAGTTCTGGATTTAGTCAGTTTTGTAAAGTCACCAAAGGTGCTTATGCTACTGATTTCAAAGAGTTCTCTTGGGGAGATCACTTATCTCTGGGGAACTGGATGGGGACAACCTATTCATCTTGCCCAGAGCTCTAAGTAGCTCTCAGATGTTAATGACTTTGCAGCTCTTCTTCCCTGGGCCAGGCCAAGCTTGTGACATTAAGGTGAAAGGTTGGGTATACCATTAGCCCTCGCCACTCTAGGGTGCCCTCATTTCTCCCCAGGACATATTTACAAGGCCCTGCATACTATATAATTGCAGCTGACTTTGTAGCTATAAAGCCTGAATAAGTGTCTTCTTTAAACACTACTCAATATACCATCTTTTTCATAATATTTGATAGGCGTTTATTACAAACACTGGCAGAAGGAACTACTTTATAACAAACTATTAGGGTCCCTTAGGATTATTATTTGATGCTGGCGTAGTAGGTAGAGGTCTTCTCTCCCTGGAACATCTCTTTCAAGCCAGCCCCAATTTCCCAAAGTTGAGTTCCCCCAGGAGCCTCCAATGAATAAATGCATGAATGGAATGTCTTGTAGAAGGAAAAGCAAGAAAGCTATGGCATGGAGGGTGGAATGAACACTGGATTTGGCTGGACTATGAAGTATATGAAGGTTAGTAATACTGTATAATAAGCTCGGGCTTTGGCTATCAAACAGATGAGTCTGTATTTGATATGCTTCGGACACATCATTTTGGAAACTGGGAGGGAGATGGTTTGGAGAAAGAGTTGTGAGGCAAGGAGACAAATTAAGGGACTTTTGCAGCAGTGCAGATGAGGGTAGATGAGGGTCTGAACTAGGGCAGCAGATCTGGTTCTTGGGCATGCAACCTGCATATGTGCATTAGCAGAAAATGATAATCTCAGTGATCCAGGTGTATTTCCTATTAAACCACAAGGCTACAGTCAGATCACTTAGCATAGGCTGTAGAAAACAATCTTGTCCTTTATGATCTGAGAGGTATTAACCTTTCAGAAAAGA
Source organism: Gymnobelideus leadbeateri (assembly GCA_011680675.1). Taxonomy (NCBI): domain Eukaryota; kingdom Metazoa; phylum Chordata; class Mammalia; order Diprotodontia; family Petauridae; genus Gymnobelideus; species Gymnobelideus leadbeateri. Next base: position 102,951 of record WOXC01008401.1, on the reverse strand, counting down.
ACTCAAACAGGTCCTATGACTTTGTAGCAGCAAGTGAAGCCTCAGAAAGGGATTGAAGCCTTCATTTCACACCCTGCCCCCATTCTTCCTCTCCCTCCATCCAGCAAAGAGAGAGACAAGAAGAATTAAATCAATCTATCAACAAACATTTAGAAGGCCAAAACAAAACAAAAAATATAGTCTCTATCCTTGAGAGGTTACCTGCTACTGGGATGCAAAACAAATGAATTAGTCATTCTGTAAAAGACTTTCTAGCTTCAGATCTGTGAGCCCCTTGAAGATGAGAATCAGGTTTATATTTCTTTACTCTTGATTTACTATGGGCTAAAAGTGTTCCTTCCCCCCAGAAAGCTTCGGCCTAGAGTCTCTGCTTGGCCTCCACCTGGATCCACATCTGAGGAAGTTTCTCAGCTCCAAGCTTCAAACAGACAGCCACCAAGCTGGCTTTCAAGCTTGACTTGTTTCCCCATATCAATGAATAAATGCTGACTCTGTCAACCGTTTTCCTTCTGTCTCTAGTTCACAGCTCCTACGAGGCCTTCTGGGACAAGAGAGTCTTTATTCAGTCCTACTTGTAGCAACCAGGTAATGATTTTGGCTTCCAGGCCAGGAGGGGAAGCCTTGAGTTCTAATTGCATTATAATATATAGTGGGAATTATGTAAATGGAACTTAAAAAAGCTTAGGGAAAGAAAGCCCTTGGTAACCTGGAAAGGAGTGATGGGCCTTTACATGAGGGACCTTTTACTGGAGTTCAATGATGATGATGATGATGATGGGAGTTGAGAAGCCTTGGGTTCAAACCCTATCTTTGAAACTCAACAGATATGTAAATTTGGGCAATCTCTCTGGGTCTCTGTTTCCTTACCTGCAACTGACGGGGTGGCCTTGATGACTTAGAAGGCCCCTTTGAGCTCTATGTACTTTGGTCCATTTTTATGATTCTAGGATGCTGAACAAATCTCTTACCTGCTTGTGAATCAGGAGCTCCCCAGGGCTGTACCTACTGAATCACAGAAGGGAAACTGCTACGGAAAAGGTATACTAAGGCACATGCCAGGACCTTTTTCTTTCAGACTGATGGCTTCAGAACTTATTACAAATTCTAGTGGCTTTACATTACTTCTAGAATTTGATGTAAAATCCTTTTGGGGGGGGGGCATTTAATGCCTGAAACAACCCTATCTTTTCAATTTTATTATATATGACTGCTCTTCATGGGCACTGCAGTCCAGCCAAACTGGCTAATTCCTCACACATGGCCCTTCATCTTTCATCTTTCTGTCCTGCCTTTCACAGGCCTGGAATTTTCCCCCTCCTCACCTCTGGACTCTTGGAATCTCTCGTCTCCTTCAAGAAATACTAGCTCCTCCATCACTGGTTCTCTACCTATTTTTTGGAAGCCCACTGAGGCCTATGGACCCCTTCGTAGGCTTTTAAATATGTAAAATCAAATACACTAGATTGCAAGAAATCAATTATATTGAAATACAGGTATCAAAATATTTTGGAAAGTTCATGGATTCCAGTTCAGACACCCATGTTCTCCATGAAGCCTTTCCTGATGTCCTCAGTTTCCTTTCCCTCAGATTGCTGTATATCTATTTTTTTTTAAGCAATTGGGGTTAAGTAACTTGCTCAAGGTTACATGGCTAGTCATTATTTATGTGTGGGTGCTCATTTTCTGAGGCTGGATCTGATCTCGGGTCATCCAAACTCCGAGGCCAGCGCTCTTACTCACTGCGCCACCTAGCCGCCCCTTTAGGGCAATTGGGGTTAAGTAACTTGCCCAAGGTTACACGGCTAGGTTTTTGTTTGTGTGGATTAAGTGTCGGAGGCCGGCTCCGAACTCAGGTCCTTCTGATTCCAGGGCCGGCCCTTTATTCACTGCGCCACCTAGCCGCCCCGCTGTATATCTATTTTGTGTACACCTTGATGCATATGTGTTGTTGTCTTGGGCAGAAGTGTTAATTCATGTTTCATTTTGTCTTTGTACTCCCTAGTGTCAAGCATTCAGTTGGTGCTCAATAAAAGCTTACTGACTGATCATGATAGCCATGGGGGTTCTGTGAAGCCCGCGCAGCCTTTCCTTAGCAACAAAGTGCAGCGTAGGGTGAAGTAGGGGGAAGGCATAACACTGAGCTTCCTGCTCCACACACCAGGGTGATGACACCCCTCCACAGAGGGTTTGACCCAGGAAAGGAGAGGAATGAGTGAATGATTCCATTCATCTCCACCCCCGTTCTTGAACACTTCCTGGTCCCAAGTCAGATCCTGGATTTCCCAAGGAACTGCTTGCTTCAGCTTGAGCTCCAGCTGACTTGGCGAGGGATACCCAGAATAAGGTTCAGCTGTGCCCTCTGCTGTTTCTTCTCTTCATAATCACAGGCCGTACTGGCCAGCAGGCCTGCTCAGGCTTCTGGACCACCCAGATTTAGAAAAAGAAAAACACACACCCAAACTTACAGGCACAATAAAAAAAATGCATACTTGAGGGAAGATTTTGCAGCCAAAACAACACATTTATTAAGGCTACTTTATCATTTTGAAAAACTTAAATTCAATCCAGTATTGGGCATTACCCATCAAACACAAATGGCAGCAAAATCCTAAAGAAATGGATTTTGGGGTGGTTTTCTATTAAGATCCATACATCACTTAAGTGATTTTTAATGGAGTTTAAGACAGACATCTACATTTCTGCCCTTTGGCACAGGCTGGCACACAGTTATTTAAATGAAGAGAAGGAAGGGAACTCTCCATGCATTCTTCAATGGCTGTTCTAATTAACTTTATGGCAACAAGTCAGTCAAAGGAGAGTGTTGGACCTGGAGTCACATATAGCTAGGTTCAATCCTGTTCCCAAGATTTGCTAACTAGGTGACAGCAGCCAAGTCATTTTACCGAAGTCTCCCTTTCCTTATCTGTGAAATGGGAATAATAGCTGTAGTACTTCCTTTTCTTGTGGAGAGGCTCAAGTAGGATAACGTATTTTATGTGCTTTGAAAATTTCAAAATGTTACATATTGATTCCGGTTAGCTAATAGAGAGATGACCTCCACTACATGCAGGCTGTGTGTTTGTGGCTTTTCCCACTTCTCTAGTGAAGCCCTGCCCACCCAGGGATGGGTACTGCTGTGGGAAGCTTCCAAATCTGTTATCTGATTTCAGGTCTGACTTTTATATCTTCTCTGTCAGGCTGGCCATATAAATCAGTTTTGCACCTAGGAATGATTCTCACCTGTCTTAAATTTTAAACCTCAGAGCCCCAGCAGGTCTCTTAGACTACAGGTTTCAAGACAGGTACCCACCTGGTTTGGTAGAGGGAATGTGTTTACCTGGGAATTTCCAATACCAATAAAATTATGGATCTAGTCCCTATCCTCATTTGACTGCATATATGCATATGCAACATAAGGCAGAGGATAGAGAGTTGGTCTTAGAGGGAGAGGACCTGGGTTCAAGTTTTGTCTTTTACATCTACTGGCTGCATAATTTTAGGCAAGGAATTTAAACCTTTCAGTGACCAAGGCAACTAAGACCATAGATTTCAAGGAAGGAGCTGTCCAGCATTGGTAGAGAGTTTCCTCTCCCTAGTGAAATCACAGATCCAGTCCTTACACTAATCCCTACCCCTATCCCTCAAATGCAGGGTTTGAGAATATAGCTGAGCACAATGGATGGAGAGCCAGCTTTGAAGACAAGATCCAGATTCACATCTTTCCCTTCACACCCATTAGCTATATGACCCTGGGAGACTACAAGCTGCAGACAAGGTGCCAACCTGCATTGGCACAGGGAATTTCCTCACATGGGAGTTCTCCATACCAATGAAATCACTTTAGTAACAGCAGCAGCAGCAGCAGCAATACCCCTAAACCACAACAATCACCCTCTTTTCTGGCAGTAACATTAGCTCTGATCTCACACATGGAGGAGAAATCCATGGAACCCCCTGAAACATGGGGCACAATTCACAATGATAAGCCAAAGAATCTTTTGTCCCTGTTTTATATAAAGTGATCAAGAAAGGCAGACCCTGCTATCTCCAACTTGCTTTGGGGAAGGAACCATTTCCCCATGAGCCAGGTTCTGCCAAAGAGAGAGGCACAAACATGGAGCTTCGAGTACCATTTTCCCTCCCACGCAGATACTATGTTTCTCATAATTCCTCTGGTGGATACAATATCTATTCTGGCCTAAATGATTACAAGGCTTAGAGATGAAAGAAAGCTCTTTTTCTTGGGCTTTTTTCAGCTTTCTAATGAAGTTCTGCCTAGGGATGGCTATTACTGTGGGCAGCTTTCACTCCACTATTTAATTTCGGGTCTGATTTCATTTTGTCTGTTAGCTGATCCAAGGCAGCCCAAGTGACAATTCAGGCTTAACTCTTAAAAATGCTGGACCCATTTATGATGTGCAGATGTAGAGAAAGCCAAGGACGATGAGGCAGTTTAACGGAACCTTTTAATGGGGAACATGATGTCAAATGATAGGCTGTCCTGAAGGAGTACATTTAAGACTCCCATTTATAGCGAGATAAAGAAACTGCAGAGAAATTCACAGCTCCCCATGAAATATGTAAGTGCCCAATAAACACTAAATGTAAGGATGGAACTCAACAAGTTTCTCATTAAAGAGATCAAATGCTGTTTCCTGTTGTTCTTCCAGAATAAATGAGATTAATCAACCCAGATGTAAAGCTGAGTGGCAATGTAGCCTACTGAAAAAAAATCAGAAATCATTTTCTAAAAAAGCTCAGTAGGCTTGTGAGCTAATGCATTGGAGTCTGAGGCATCTCTTCAGACTGCTGCTGTCAGTGCCTGCACGGACTAAGGATGGCAACATTGGACAGCAGACAGTGACGGACTGGACGTCAGGAAGCCAGCAAGGCTCTGAAACCGACTGGTGGTTGGGCACTAGTCCCATTATTCAATCACACTAAGCCTCAGGCTCAAGATAAACTGTAACCAGGACATGGGGGTCCCTGCCTGCAGTCTAGGATTTGGAGGAGGATGAGGAGGGTAGGTTGCCTGACTTTGGGTGTTCTGAGCTGCCAATCAGGTGTCTGCTTTAAGTCTGGCACCAATATGGTGGGTTTCTGAGAGGGGAGAGGTGAACCAGACCAGGTCAGAAAAACAGTCATTTAAAGCTTCCATACTGATAAATGGCCACACCTGTGAGTTCCCAGGTCTACAGGTGGCCACTGTACTTCAGCCAGCCTTCCGCAAGGGAGACTCAGTCTCAGAAAAAAGAAATCTATCAAGTTTAAATGGGAAACAAAGTCACTTGTTTTTCATCTCAATAGCCCTGTTACTGTGTTTTCTCCAGAAGCTTTCTTTATGCACGGAGGTCTTTTGTCTAATGGAGCAGCTCTGGATGTATAAAATCCAAAATCACAGTATGTCAGAGGTCTGCAATTTCATGTTGTGAGAGTCCCCCAAGGAGAGAATGCCTTCCACAGACACAAATATCATCTCATCTCTACCTCTATCTCAAACTCTATCCATATCTACATCTATATATGTGCATACATAAATGCAGGCAATATGGACACATTGTTTGTAAACAAACATACTGTGTACATAGGTTTGTATATAAGCATATGTGTGTGCAGTATACATATATATATATATATATATATATATATATATATATTTGTTGTATGTATGTGAATGAGTATAGACATTGGGATGGCTAGTCTTGGAATGGCTAGAAATAAAGTTCAAAATGGAGAGAGAGAGATACAAATGAGATGAAATTTGTGCCTGTGGAAGGCATTCCCACACTGGGAGCTCTTGCAACAATATATTGTGGATCTCTGACATGCTATCATATGTAATATGTACAATATTGTTTGCACATTAGCATATTGTATATATGTATACAATACATGCATGTTACAGGTGTGTATGTGTATACATGTGTCGATATGGACAGGAAGAGCTCAAGATGGAAATACAGATGGAATTAGAGATTCAATATGTACAGATACTAGTACATATGCAGCATTATTGTGTACATGTATACACAGAGGTACATGTATATATAATATATGTATATATTGCATGTATATATGTACGCATGTGTTTTGATAGAGTTTCTAGAGATGGAGATACAGATAGATGAGATGAAATTTGTGTGTGTGGAAGGTGTTCCCACACTGGGAGCTGTCGCAACATGAAATTATTGACACACTGTCATATTGGATTTGATACATCCAGATCTACACTAAAGACCTCCATGCAAAAAGAAAGCTCCTAGGGAGGATTCAACAAGAAAGCTAAAGAGATGGAATACAAATGACTTTGTTTCCCATTTAAACCAGTTCACAATCTGGCTCCAGTCTGTCTTTCTAGACTGCTGTGATATGACAGCTTCTTCCAAACTCTCTGTTCCAGTCAGACTGACCTACTGGCTATTTATTCTCTGTGGGTGGTGTCCCATCTCCTTCCCCCTTTCCACATCTTGGAATCTCTACCTTCTTTCAGCTCAGTTTCCCTACCTCTTTACCCAGAAGGTTAAAACAGACAGGTAAGGTGAGGTTGGAACTTCTAACTTCCTGATGCCAAGCCCTGCTCTCTGTCCCCCAAGTCATGGTACCTGTAAAAGACTATGATAACAGAAGTATGAGGTCCAGGAGGGGGAGGCAGTGGTCCTATGGGACTCCCCTGATCAAAACTCCATCTAGACTGCTATGGTTCCTGGCACTACATTTTAGAAGGGGTGCTAGAAAGTTAGACTGTGTGTATGTGTGTGTGTGTAATATGTACACTTATAATATATATATATTTATATTCACTTACATACATAGCCATACACAGACACATTATGTATGTAGGAATATATTTAAAGACACATACATATCCATATATGCAGATAAAATATGTGTGCATCTCTCTGTGTGTATATATATGTATATATATGCATATGTACATACATATGTGTGTGTGTGTGTACACACATAAAGTGGTGGATAAAGCACCTGGCTTGGTGTCTGGATGACCCGAGTTCAAATCTAGTCTCAGATACTTACTAGCTGTGAGATGCTGGAAAAGTCACTTAAGCCTCAGTTTCCTGAACTATAAAATGGGGATAATAATAACACCTACATCCCAGGGTTGTTATGAGGATCAAGTGAGAAAATAATTGTAAAGGAGTTAGCATAGTGTCTGGCCCCTAGTAAGTGCTTTATAAATGTGGGCTATTATTATATACATCTCTCTTTCTCTCTCCCTTAGCCATCCAAAGGACTGAATGGATGTGGCCAAGAGTCTGTGGGTGATGTTTACTCAGTAAGTGCCAGTAGTGGTATGCTGCACTTGGATGAAGGAGGTAAGTACATGAGAGGCCCCCACACAAAGCCATCCAGAGCTCAGTGAAAGAAACCCAAACCTTTAAGTATTCAGCCTGTAGTTGTGAAGACTTACAGGAAGATGACAACTGTCTTCAAGGAACTGAAAGTTACTGCATACAAGAGGAATTCCATTCATTCTCTGGATTCAGAAAACAGAACCAGGAATTGTCATGTCCCACTGATTCTACCTCCTCCCCATTCCTCATAGCTATCCCCTTCTCCTCACCCACAGGACGCCAATCCCCTTGCTGCTGTGGGCCCTCATTACCTCTCACCTGCACTCCTGAAATACTCCTAATTGGTCTCCCTACCTCTAATCCACCCATCAATCAAGGAGTATTCATTTAAGCTCTTCCTTCTTTAAGCTGTCCTCTACACAGCTGCCAGATAGGCATTCCTAAGGTACAGATTTGACCATGTCAGTGCATGGCTCTGGATGGTCCAACTGGCTCTAGAGCAAGCCTGTCTTTCCAGGCTATTGAGAGTCAGAACTCACCCCATCTCAACCCACATTCTAGCTAAAGCGACCTCTTACAGCATTCCATCTCTACTCCATGCACAGCCTCGGATGTCCTCATCTTTGCCTCCGGCATTCTTAAGCCCTCTGCATGGCTCAATTCAATGGCTGCCTCCTGGAAGAGGCCTTTTCTGATTGATTCCCCCAGTATTAGCTCCTCCAATCATTGTGTATTTGTCTCCTATGTCTCCTGCATTTACTTATCTAGGGCCAAGTTGCTTAAGCTCAGAATTTCCATTCCTGCTTTGGGTTCAAACCCCCACTCCATGCTTTCCAACATGTCTGACTCTAGATTTAACTTCCATGGGCCTCCACTTCCTTATCTGTAAAATTAAGATGGTTGGACTAGACACAATCTTTGAAACCCATTCGAGCCCTAGATCTCCAATCCTCTGACATGATGGGGACAGACTTTTTTTGGTTTTTGTTTTCTTCAGTATAAGGAAGAACTTCCCAACAATTAAGCCCCATAAAAATATAAATGGTTTCCTTGGGAGGTTGTGAATTCCCTGTTACTAGTAAGTTGCAAAAACAGGCTGGATCATGGCATATTGAGACATGGCACAAGGGGTTCATATTTCAGGAAAGGATTGGGTAAGATGGCCTTACAACCCTAAAGGTCGGAAAGTCAGAGTGGACATCCAACACATTGTTACTACACAGGAAAGGAAACCTGTTGAGCCCACAACAACAACAATCAATCAGTCAAACAATCAATATGAGATCTTGCTACCCTAGAAAACTTTTTCTATAGGGCTAAAAGGATTGGGTTTTGTTGTTGTTGCTTAGTCATTTCAGTGCTGTCCAACTCTTCATGACCCCATTTGGCTTTTCTTGCTGGAGATACTGGAGTGGTTTGTCATTTCCTTCTCCAGCCCATTTTACAGATGAAATGGAACCCAACAGGGTTAAGTGACTTCTTCAAGATCACACAGCTAAGTAGTATCTGTGGTCATGTTTAACCCGAGGAAAATTAGTCTTCCTGACTCCAGGCTCATTCTGTACACTATGGTGCCACCCAACAACCTTAGAATCAAAGCCCTGAAATTAGACTGAAGAACATGTATCAGGGAGTAAGGTAAAAGAAGACTGGAAGGTAGGAGGGGGTTAGGTGATGAACGGCGTTGATTGCCAAACAGAGCAGTTTGTATTTGCCCCCAGAAGCAATAGGGAGCCACTGGAGTTTATTGAGTAGGGGAGTGACATGATCAAACCTATGCTTTAGGAAAATATCTTTTGTGGCTGATGGAGAATGGATTGGAGTGGGGAGAGGCTTGAGGAAGTCCATTCCACCAGCAGCTATTATAATCCAGGTGTGAGGTGACAAGGGTCTACACCAGAGTGGTGTCAGTATCTGAGAGGAGGGAACATTTTTGAGACACGTTGCAAAAAAGTGAGATAAATGAGAAGTACTCTGTAAACCTTAAATCCCTATGTAAACATTAACTGTCATTATTGTTATTATGACCTTAAGGTCCTTGTCAGATATTGCTGTCCACTCTGAACCATCTGGGATGCTTTGACTGCTAAATCCTCAGTGTTGCCATCTCCCGAGTGAGACTAAGGAGTAGACTGAAGTGAGAAGCTTCTTCAGAGTTGAACTCTTTGGCAAATAGCTCACTGCAGTCTAATTATGATGGTTTTGCTCCGTTAGAGAGGAAAAACTACAAAGGGGAGATAATGCTAATGATGTGAGATTAGATATTGCTTTTTGTGTTTGGATCGATTAGGACTTAATGAACTAAGCATCTTTAGTACTTTTGATGGTGACTGAAGGAGCATCAATTTGTTCTACCTACCCCCAGTCCTCATTCACTCATTTAGGCATTAGACTCATTTTTACATAGGAAAGGCATTCCTGAAGATATACTGTGATGTAGAGTTCTCTTGACAGCAAATGACTCCATTTAGCCCTTAGCTACAAGTTTCCAAAGAAATTGGATGATTTGCCCCAACTCATTGCAATTCCAGATTTGGTAACAAACCTTATTTAATTAAAAGCCAGGAAAGTTTCATCCATGTAGAGCAAGAAGCATTTAATATGACACCTGTGCTATTGAACTTTCAGTCCAGGGTCAAAAGGCAAATTAGTGATAGACTGAGAAACACACCCATTGCCAATTTTTAGTCTTTCATCTTCTCTTTTATACACAATGAGTGGGGTTTAAAGTTTAGTTGTGATGATTCACTTCTTGTACTTTGGTCGATCAATCCTGCTAAATGATAGCCACACCTTGTACAGCTGCAGACTCACCCGAGATGTCTGTTGGGTGCAGGATGAGAAATCAGATGTACACATCATATTCTAGAGCTCATCAATATGCAGAAGAGACACAGGAGCTGTCCTCAAAATTAATGTCTACAATAGAAGCACTTTCCCTCTTTGAGACCCTCCAAGGAAGGATCCTAGGCTGACAAGTACAAAAAAGCTGTGACCTGTTCACAGAACTTCATTCAACATATATTGAATTGTAGTCAACTTTCATGTTGGGCTTACTATCTACAAAATGATTTTAAATGTTAACTTTAAACAAACACCCAAATATTCCAATGTTCTAATTAGATTAAACAGGATAAAATAATATCATACCTAAAATTATGAACCATTTACAGTTTCTCATGGCAAAGAATGTATAGGCTAACCTTTATGAAATTATACCAAGAGCATTTTATTTCCTTCTCTGCCCCTTCTATTTGCTTTGGCAAGATGTTTTTATTATTTTTATTTTAACGAATTTTTATCATATCCCATTTATCTCATTTTATCCTATTTGCTTCAATCAGAATATTGAAATATTTGGATTTTGCTTTTTGTTGAGTGATTATATTTATGATATAAAATTATTTTGTACATAGCACTAAATGAATATTAACTAAGACTGAATGTTTGTTGAAGGATGTATGTATGTATGTAGATAGATAGATGGGTGGATGGATGTATAAATGTATGTATGTATGTGTTTATATGGATGGAGATAGATGGATAGATGGATGTGTGTATGTAGATGGGTAAATGTGTTTATACACACATATGTGTATGTATGTGTGTATGTATGTGTGTGTATAAATGGGTGGATAGATATAGACATAGACATGAATATGGATATAAATATAGATGGATGGAAATACAGTGTGAAGGAATGAGACTCTATTAAGGCCTCACTATGTGCCAAGGACAGTGTTAAGTTCTGCAGACAGAAATACACGACAGTTCCTACCTTCAAAGGGGCTCACATCTTAGCTGGGAAAAAAAAAACATATAGGAAGAAACTAGGAAAGAAATGGAACATTTCCTTTGCCATCTTCTTCCTCATACAAAGTTGTTTTAAATCAACTCATGGAGCAAGGCAGGACCTTCAATGTGGTCCACTCCAATTTTGTTATTTTACTCCTGAGGAAATTGATTGGTGAGGTGACTTACTTGAGGTCACATAATCCTGAGGGGGTAGATTTGGGTCTATACCACTGAATCCCATGGCAAGTTTCAGATACCTTCCTTTCCTAAAAAAGCAGATCATTCATTTGCCACTTAATACACTATTAGGGAAGTATCATGCCAGATATGAAATCAGGAAGACCCAGGTTCAAATTCAGACTCTGACATTTACCAACTGTAGGACCCTGGACATGCCACATTTACCCTCTCTGAGCCTCAGTTTCCTCATCTATAAATGAGGATAATGATAGCTCTAGTTCCTACTACATGGGACTGTTGTAAGCCTCAAGCAAGACAACAGATGCAAATTTTCTTTCTTTCTTTCTTCCTTTTTTTTTTTGGCTTTTTACAGGGCACTTGGGGTTAAGTGACTTACCCAAGGTCACACAGCTAGTAAGTGTTAAATGTCTGAGGCCAGATTTGAACTCAGGTCCTCCTGACTCCAGGGCTGGTGCTCTACTCACTGTACCACCTAGCCACCCCAACAGATGCAAATTTTCAAGTGGAAAAGTCAGCTCTTATTATTCAAGTCTTGATACACTGACAATATTCTGACTAGTTGTTAAAAATCATTAGTCTACTAATGGGCTGGAATTAGAGGAATGAAAAGCATCCTGAACAAGAGAAATAAAGCTCGTCAGAGAACCAATAGGTAGTGAAAAAACTATAGAACTAAATAGTCTGGAGACCCCCCCCTGGAATCCTGGCCCTGGCAGGTGTGAACAGAGAAAAGGGGATGTAGACTGTCTCAGCCTCAGTTTCTCTCTGTAGAAACTGAGGATACTTTTGCTATCTACCTTAAAGGGACTGTAGATCTGGAACTGGATGGGACTTTGCTGACCATGCATGCCAACACCCTCATTGTATAGAGAGTGAAGCTGAGGCCCACGCAAGGTATGTGACTTACCCAAATTTACAGCTAAGCATTAAGTGCCAGGATTTGGACCCAGGTCTCCAAATCCAGCATTCTTTCTTTTATTTCAAATAGATTCATTGTAAGAAAATCGTTATCAACTTTGAACTGTTACAGGTAAATGGAGTTGTCTTTGTTTGATTAGATTAGCTGCTCCTTTGGAGTAGGGATGGCTCCATATTCATCTATGTTCCCAGCACTCAGAACCAGAGATGTTTAATAAATGTCTATTAGTTTAATAGACATTCAGATATCACAGATGCACACACACGTGCACACACACACAGGTTCACACACACACACACTCACTCACTTTCTCTCTCTCTCTGGCACAGGCCATCTCTCTCTCTCTCCCCATCCACCCCCATTCCCCATCTGTTGCCAGCTCAACCAGTGACTGACCTCTGACATAATGGTCTGGACACCTGTCATTGTGGCACCTGCCTGTCCTGAAAGGCAGAAGCTTCACAGATCCAGGATGCTTAGGGGCCAGCTGGCAGGCAATGGCTCGCAGTCTCCTTACTGGACAGTAGAGGGAGGAGGAGGAAAGGACAAGCAAAGGAGAGGCATAAAGAACAGAGGCACAGGCAGGGAATAGATGAGAGAGAGAGACAGAGAGAGAGAGAGAGAGAGAGAGAGAGAGAGAGAGAGAGAGACAGAGAGAGAGACAGAGAGAGAGACAGAGAGAGAGACAGAGAGAGAGAGACAGAGAGCCAGAGAGAGAGACACACACACACATATACACAGAGAGAAGCAAAGAGACAGCAAGAAAGACAGAGAGAAGGAGAGGGGGAGGGAGAGGGAGAGAGAGACACACAGACAGACAGACAGACACAGAGAGAGGCAAACTTGCTGGATGCATGCAGAAAAACGTGATAGCCAGAAGGTAGGGTCAGGATCAGTTCCTAAAATTCCCATAAGATAGTTCTAGCAGAAGAAAGGTTCCTAAAAAATGAGGGTGTGGATGAAGGGTTAAAGACAGGAACTTCAGATATTATGAAAACCAGGCCATTTCTCTTTGACTTGCAGTTTCTAGATAAGCTCTCATTCTCTGCAGCCCCTTTCAGGAAATGTCATTGATCAACCAGCAGGTAACAACTGATATGGCCTCTCTTCTCAGCAGAGAAGGGATGTAAAAGACCCCAGCCATATTTCCTACCTTCCTCTGGCAGGGGGAGGAGCAACTACTGCATTTCCAAGACTAACCTACTAAGCTGTTCTGTCCTCTGAAATCTGCCAAGTTACATTTCAGCTGTGGGCTCATTTGGGGATGAAAACTTAAAGCAACAGAATGTGTTGAACTCAAAATCGAACGAACCCAGACAAAAGCAAACCCCAAATTAGAGGCAGAAGCATTAGCCAGGATAGGATAACCATCAGGAGGACTCAAAGTCTGGTTCCCATTCTCTTTTCTGATCTGTCTGCACCAGGCATTAAACAGACTGGGTTGGGAAAGATCTTAGGAGTAACCGACTTTGAAACTTCCAATACCTGAGAACTCCTGGGCAATCTGGATTTAATGAGTTTATCAATCTACATACTTGGCATGATGACAGAAATGGAACTCATTAGGCAGAGGAAGTCAACTGACCATAGACTCTTGTTGGAACTAGCTGTCTTTCCGCCTCGATCAGACTTTCTTATTATACCCGTGCAACATAAGAGGGATAATTAAATGTCAGCTATGATACAAATAACTAATGAATGGCCAGAGCACACATATTTATACTCTTTTCCAGAAAGATTAATAGTATCTGGTGCTAGTCTGCCAACTTCAGATTTGCAAACTTTCTATTCCATGCATAAATCAAACATAAGGCATATGGTATATTGTCAAGACTGTTAATGTTGGAGTGATTTTAAATTAGTTTCTGGGGTAAACACTGTGTCAACCAATGCTTCAACATTCTAGAAATTTCTCCTTTAATTTACTGTCATGCAATCACATGGTGCTAAGGGTAACTGGGAGACATGTATGTGGTAGGGTAGAAAAAAGCACTGCATTAGGAGTCAAAGGATATGTGTTCAAATCCTGAGTCTGCTACTTTATAAGCCATGTGATCCTGGGCCAGTCATGTGACCTATCTAATTTTGGTTTCCCTGTAAGATACACAAGTTGGACTGATGAGTAGTATAAGACCAGCTATCTCAAAAATCTAAGATCATGCGTTCTTAGTCTTTGCTTGGCCATGAACAGCTACATAATCTTGGGCAAATGACTTTACCACTATGGACTTGGGTTCATCTTCTATAAAATGGAAACTTGTTGGTCCTCTTCTATGAAATCTATGATGTAAACAGTGTCCAAACCAAATGGTATCCCCTCCATCACCTACTCCATTTGCTAATGTTGGGAAATCAAAATACAAGAAACTATTATTTTTAGCATTTCTTGCATGTTGGTGGGGAGACAATTAGACTTCTTTTGTTCCATGGTAATTAAACAGATTGTAAAAGCCCATCAGAACCTTAAGCAAAAAGGAAAAGAGCAAGTGTGTGAGTTAGGACAGTGGGTTTATTCTGTCAAGTGAATGAACTGGCAAAAAGAGCCAAGAGCGAGTCAGAGGCGGCCTTCGTGTGCCCAGGGCCTTTTGAAAGTGTCCAAGTTCCCAATTGGATAAGCGGGCAAATAAGGAACAGCCAGTGTCATTCAGAGTTAAGTAGGGCACAGCTATGGACTGGAAGTCCAAGAGCCTGGGTTCATTCCCTAGTCCTACCACAGACTGGTCTTCTGCCAAGGTCTCGATGCTCACATCCCATCTCTATGATGCTTATTTGGTTTTTAAAGGATGACCAGGAAGTGAGAGTGACTCCTCAGACTTCTACTGATAGAAATGACAGCTACTCTTAAGAAGAAATTTCCTTCTGAGGGTTTTCTAGAGGAACAGTCCAGGTTGAGAGAGTACTTTATATTCACACTGGCAGCTTGTCCTGGTGTCTAGGTTTCTTGCACGGTTCCAAGCATTTCAACCTCAAAACAAGCAACAATGAGAGCCCCTGTATTGCCGTGGAGCCAGTGGAAGTAATGAGAATCTCGTTACTTCCCTCTTTCTGCATCTGTCTGGACCATGTGTTAAGGCTGGTCACAGTGGAGATGTTGGCCTGGATGCTCCCAGGCCTATGCTGGAGGGCCCCCATTTGTGGATGGTTCCAAGTGCCTATTCCAGCCAAACTGCATTTTCATGCATTATTATTTTGGCAAGAATTCCCTCGGGCTTCTGGACATTTTACATTTTAAAGACCCTAAAACTCTCTTGGGCTGCCTTTTACCTTCTCCTTAAGAAACCAAAGAATGCCTCCATCATTTCATGGGATCATAAGAGTACAGATACCAAAGAGGTCTCAGCCATCAACTAGTCTAAACTTGTCATTTTAGAGCTGAGGAAATAGGATTGTAGAGATTGAGTGACTTGCTCAAGGTCACACAGGCAGGAAGTACTAGAGGTGGATTCAACCCAAGATCCTCTGACTCTGGAGCCATCAGCCATAGTTCTTTCCACTGCCCCAAACTGCCTCCTCTATTCAAATGTGTTTTTGCAGGTGGAGAACGTTTGTATATGGGTGCACAGTTAAGAGGGAGAGAAGCACATTTCTTAAGAGAACTCCCTTGGACATGATACCATAAATATTCATAGACATATACACATAGCCTGACTTTGATTCAAGATTCAGAACACTCAGAAGAAATTCTGAAAGGATTCTCTAATCTTAAGAAAAAAACCCCAAAAACAAACCTAATTAACCATGTCTCTTTACCTAAAGGATGAAAGGTAGAGAGCCCCAAATAGCCTAGTGGCAATGAATTAAGTTAATCAAGGGAAGAAAAAACCAGACCAAACCAAAACCATGACTCCACTGAACATACCTCCTCGTTGCACCAACAACGTCACCTCGCTCCCTTTCGGACATTCGATCAACATATCCACCACTTGATTGTGAGTAAGGTTCTGCACATTCTTCTTATTGACTTCAACTATGAGATCCCCTTCCTTTAGGCCTCGGCACCTTGGACTGTCCACAATTTGTTTGACCCTTTGGCCTCCTCCGCCTGGACTGTCTGCTATAGTAAAGCCAAAGCCCATTGGTCCTTTGACTATATGAACAGTTATGAGTTCTGGTTGTGTTGCTATAGAAGAGGCCAAAGAGACAGTATCATTGGGGTAACCATGGGAACCATTTGAAGACACCTCGGCAGGACTGCTAGGTCGGGGCTCCTTCATGCCATTGACCTTCCCCGTCTTGCTACTGTGGCTGGCTGGTGAGTCATAGTTCTCCTGACCATTCACGATGATGGGTTCTTTATCCAAAATGGCCACAGAAGTCACCAGGCTTGTGTTGGGATCATCTGGGTCAAAAGGCAATGGATAACCTCGGCAGAGTTCAAGGTCCACGCTGGCACCAATGGGAATGGACTGGAAGATTTTTACAACTTGCGCATGTGTATGTCCCAGCACACAGGTATCATTCACACTGACAATTACATCCCCTGAAGAGGAAATGTTGGGGGTGAAAAAAAAGTTAATGGGTTGAGAATTTATTATCATAATCATTAATATACAACCCTATATTGAGATGAAACAGCTAAAAACAGACTTGCTGAGTAGGTATTAGGCAGACAGAGGAAGCATTCTCTAATTTTCTTAATATTTGAGATTATATTCCTTTGGTGTTTTATGTGTTCATTGTGGAATGGGAATAATCACCATTCTGAGAACATTAAGGTGATTTCTGCACAACTATGCATGTCCATAATTGCTTTATTTACCCTTCTAGTAAATTACCTCTTTTACATACCCGAGTGGCCTCACAGGACAAAAAAATGAATGAATGTATCTTTTAAAAGAAGGTAAAACAGGGGACATACTCATATGTTGGGTAAATATGGCTGCCTGATAACATGTGTGCAGATATATGTGTAGATTCACAATTCATTAGAATGTAAGTTCCCCCAAGGCAAGGAGTGTTAATTTTTGTTAATTTAAAAAAAAATTCTCTAGTACTTAGCAAGGTTCCTGACATATATTAAGTCCTTCATATGTGTTTGATGATTCATTTAGATATAATTATAATGTAGAGATAGAAGAATGTATGGCATAGATGTAGGATGCTGACATAATTGTTGTGAGACCCTGAGTAAATAGCCACTTAACCTCTCAGTGCAAGACAGCTCTAGAAGACTATAAGTAGGAGGGACAATGCCCACCTGGACTGATGGGTGTTTTCCCATTCAGGAGTCCCTAGAAAAATGAACTTTCCAGGTCTAGTCCTATCCTTACATTATAGTTATTTTGTTATTTATTCCTTTCTGTCATGTCTGATGTTTCATGACCCCATTTGGGGTGTTCTTAGCAAAGAGTAGTTTGCCATTACCTTCTCCAGCTCATTATATGGATGAGGAAACTGAGGCAAACAGGATTAAGTGACTTGCCCAAGGTCACCCAGCTAGTAAGTGTCTGAGAACAGGTTTGTACTCAGGAAGAGGAGTCTTCTTGACTCCAGACTTAGCACTCTGTACTCTATAGCTCCCTCCAGCTGCCCTAGAGACTGTAGTGATAGAAGTGTGTAGTTATATATGAGGATATGTTTATGTATAGGTATATAGAAAGCAGAATAAACAAGGAACTTTTGATTAGATATACATCATCATCATCAATACATATAAGTATACACAATTACTTGACCTCCCAATGCACTATGAAACTAAGGCAAGGGCTGTTGGCTGCGGTCGTCTCATTAGTAAAATGAACGGCCTGGGGGTAAATGGCTTTCAAATTCCCTTCCAATTCTAAACCTTTGATTCTATGATTTTTCCCAGATGAGGAAATGCAGCTTCTACAGATTGGCAGGCAGTGGGTACAAAGCTAAGTAAGGACCTGACTTTTTTGTGTCCGTGACCCCTTTGGCAGTCTGCTGAGGTCTATCTGCTCCTTCTTAGAGTAATGTCTTAAAATACATGCAATAAAATATCTAGGATTCCTACGGAAACTAATTATATTGAAAATGCAATTGTCAAGCTTTTTATTAAAAGTTCATGAATGCCAGCCTAAGAACCCCCATTCTAAATTTACATTTCAGAAAAGCCATTGCCTTGAATTGGGTGAGAGAATTTCTTCACCCAGAGATCCCTATGTCAATGAAATCACAAGTCTTGTGCCTGTTCCTGATACTACTACTACTACTACTACTACTACTGCTGCTGCTGCTGCTGCTGCTACTACTTATTATAATGATAACAATCAACATTTAAGTTTGAAAAGCACTTTGTAGACATTTGATCATTGTATGTACTGCTTAGCAACCTGTAAAATTTATAAAATGCCCTCATCTAGGAATAAATCATAGGATCAAAGGTTTAGAATTGGAAGGGAATTTAAAAGCCATCTGCCCCAGACCCATCATTTTACTAATGAGACAAATGAGGTCAAGAGAGGACAGTGAATTGTCCAAGGCCACCGACATTCTAGTAAGTTCCAGAGCTGGGTCCTCTGACCCAAGGCTAATGCTCTTTGTGGAGGGTTCAATTCATCTTTACCTGTTTCCATCTTGCCATCCAATGCAGCAGGCCCATCCAGCACCAAACTCTTGATCTGGAGGAATTCATCAGGCTCATCCCCACCAACAACAGTGAAACCAAAGCCTCGGCTGCTTTTCCTCAGTTTTGTGTGAATGAACTTGCCTTTCAACTCAGATGGATTTCGTGTAAAAAAGGGTTTACCTGGTTTCAAAGAGAAGGAACCATTAAAAACAAAAAACCCAATGATTCTACAATATCTCTTGAATCTGACCCCTATACTCTTTTCCCACAGCCACCATCTTCATTCAGGCCCTTATTATCTCCTGCCTGGATTATTACAATAGCCTCTCAATTTGTCTCCCTGCCTCAAGGCTGTCGCCACTTCAGTCCATCCTTCACACTGATTTCAAAGAGATTTTCCTTTAGTACCCATCAGACCATGTCATCCTCCCCCCTGGATAAAGTCCAGTGACTTCCTATGGCCTCTAGAATCTAGCCCTATCTTTTCAGCCTCATTGTACATTAGTTCCCCTCTCACCCTGTCCATCTGGTCTTCTCCTTGTTCCTCATACATGAAAATCCTATTTCCATTTCTAGTCCTTTGCATTGGCTGCCCCCATGTCTAGAATGCACTCATTAGTCAATTCTAACTCATAAAATCCTATTCGTCATTCAAGACAGCCTTCTATGAAAAAATCCTTCATAATTTCCTCAATATGTCTGCCCTCCAAAATCACCCTTTATTTGTAGTTTAGTCATTTTCAGTCACGTCATGACTCTTCATGACCCCCTTTGGAGTTTTCTTGGCAAAGATACTAGAGTGGTTTCCTATTTCTTTTTCCAGCTCATTTTACAGATGAGGAAACTAAGGCAATCAGGGTTAAATGACTTGCCCAGGATCACACAGCTAAGTAAGTGTCTCGGGCTGAATTTGAACTCCAATCTTCCTGCCTCCTGCTGCTCTATCCACTGCACCATCTGGAAGCCCACACCATATTTAATTACTCTGCATTTATTCTCTTGATATCTATTCTGAAAATACTTTGATACATACAGTTCAAGTCACAAGTCAACAAATATAACAGTAATACTGGTAATAACAAAAATAATACTAACTGATTCACAAATAATAAATTATAAATATTAGGTCCTAATTATATGTCCTGCCTCTGGAGTATAAATACAAGCAGAAAGAAAAACAATTGTCCTTCCTATTAGAATATAAGTTTCTTGTGACTCATTTGTTACTTTAATGCCTAACCCAGTGCCTGGCACAAATGTTTGCTCGTTGACTGGACAAAAGCAAAGAAGAAAGGGATCATAAGACAGCACAGATTAAAGCTAGGAGACACCTTAGTCACAGAAACATAGAGCAGTTGATCTTGTTTTAGAAGGGTACTCATAGGTCACATCTGCTTCTGAGGCCCAAAGGGGTTAAGTTGATTTTCTCAAGTTCATCTAAGAGGTAAATGACAGTCAGGAGTTGGACCCAGGCCTTTTGACACCAAATCCACCATCTTTTCTACTATTATCGTGCTGTTTCCCAGTTGAAGAATATCATAATTTATATTATTAAATCTACATTATAAAAACTACAATACTTCCATATATAACAACCCATATAATAATGAGAACAATATAGTAATCTGTGCTATGCCCTGGAGACAAATGCTAAAGAAATATTTTTTTGGCAGTCTTAGGAAAGACTTTTCTATTCATTTCCATTGCACTTCTGTGGAGACGCGATGGGGCATGGACCATACATACATGCCGACAGCCTAGTTGGCCAAGTCAACGCTTATTAAGACAATCAAAATGAACTTCCAACACCAGACAGTTTCCCCAGTTTCAGTTCGTGTGTTTTTGACTCTACAGAGGATTTTTTTGATGGCCAGATTCGCATGGTTTCATACTAATCATTAAAAGAAAAATCAGCAATTTTTGTTCACAATTTGCCTCCTTAACATGTCAACTGACTTTGGTTCTCATTTGTTTGTGCATTCAGTTGGAACAAAAGCCTTACTTTCGAATCAAATGGAGAGAATTTGTTTTGAATGTTCCTAGGCATAACCTTATGAATTATTTTTTGAGGCCCCAAAGAACATTTGCATCAACATGCAGAAAATACCCTGCAAAAGTGAAAATCTGTCTTATTGGCACTTAAACTTGGGTCCATCATAGATTCCTAGAACTGGAAGCAGCCTTTGAGATCACGTCACCCCAGCACCAATTTCAGATCTCTGGATGTTATGGGGAACAAAAGCATTGCCTCTTGATCATGAAGACCTGGGGTTAGTTCCTACTGTTAGTTCTTACTTCTTACATTATTTGTAAGTGACTTTCCCTGAGCAAGTCACTTAATGTTCCTGGACTTGTTTCCTCTTCTCTAAATGAGAACATTGGATTAGAAAGTCTCTAAACTCTTCCATCTTGAGATCTATGGTTCCATGATCTTATGATACAACTGGCTCACATCACACAGACTAAGTGGCTGGGCTCTGGACTCCAGTCCTACCACTGTAGCCTAATTCCTCTACAAGAGAGCACTATTTGCCATCTGGCTTTCAGTAAGGACACATGTGGGATCCTTGCTGGAATGATGCAGGCATACATTGCTGGAAAACTAAACAAAGTTGCCTGCAATACATCAGATTATAATCTAACCACGCCATGTGGCACTTTCCAAATCTATTTAACTCACATTCTTCAGCTATAACTTGTGTACTTGATTCTGTCTGAGTTATCTTTTTGGCAGAATCTGCCACCTATATAGATTTAATCTCTTCAATCTGTCGATATAATTGGGGGGGGGGAAGGGGAGTGGGGAGGAATTCTCATTCTAGCATATGTTGAAGACATTGCCCTCATATCCCAGAATCCTTTCCTTTATATCCTCCCAATTCCCCTTTTCTCTTCTCCTTTCCCACCCAAAACCATTAAAAATCATGCACCCCTTAACGAAGGACCTGGCACCCACCAGCCAGGGCTAATTTTAGATCTCTAAATGTACTTAGGACCTTTGAAAGGTCTCTGGGCACCCATACAATTTTTAATTGCATATTTTAAAAAGTTCTTTGCTTTTAAAAAGCTCTTTCAAACTGCCTACAATGGTAGTCCTATTGAGGACCCTTCTCACTGGGGTGGCTTCAAGGCACAACTCCTGTTGGAAGCTGGATTAAAGTATGGCTGTCAGAATGAGGGAGGAAAGTCATCCTTACATGAAGCATCTCTATGGGAGACATCCAGACCCTAGCTCACTAACATATGGATTAGATGTCAGCCAGGTAATGTCAAGGATTTGAAGGACTGTGGGTGAGAAGGTCACCAAGGCAACTGTCAAATGAACCATCAAGGGCATGTGGCTTAGGCTCCAAGTCAGGCTTGTACCTCTAGGGGGCATGGCACATCACACTGATGGGCTACAAGTCTGAGATCAAGCCTCTGTGGTATTTTACTTGCTAAAGCTTCCAAGTCAAGGGTTCTGAATCTTTTCTTTTTTACACCCCTTTTGTCACTCTGTTGGAGTCTAGGGAGCTCCTCTTGGAATAATCTTTTTCAATGAGTAAAATAAAATATGTAGGCTTACAAAGGAAAGCAATCCTATCTAAATAGTTACCAAAATATTGAGGAAAATAAAAGCTGACAGACTCAGGGTTAAGAACTTATGTTCTAGGTAGTCCAAAGAAAGTGGGAAGGAAACACTTCCATGAAAGAAAGACAAACATGACATAAATAAGCAGTTGATTCATTTCTCCAGTAACATCCTTTTGACGAGACTAGTAAAATGTGATCAGCAGGTCAGTCTTTAACTGGTGCTTTTGATCCTCATAAAAAAGCAAAGCATTGCTGGAAGCTTGTGCTCATGAGATTTTGGAAACCACTGACGTCCATCACTCTCCCCACTCTGTGTTTGCCCCTCAGAAGCCTCAATTTCAAGCTGGAAAGGGCTTTCTTAGGCCATCTAGTCAAACCTCTTCATTTTAAAGATAAAGAACTGACATCATGAGAAGTTAAGTGACTTGTTCAGAGTCACACAGCTAGCAAATTATCTGTGGAGGGATGTGAAAGCAGGTCTATCTAATTCCAATTCCAACACTCTATCTGGTATGCCATGGTCATGTAGTATGAGGGAAAGATAAGGGCAGATATGCCAAAATACATTCAAATGATCCAGAGAAACACCTGGAGCCTATTGGGTAGAAGCCATTGGGTCTAACCCCCTCATTTTACAAATGAACAATAAGAATGATATTAACTGCAATAGCTAGTATTAACATCGAGCTTTGAGGTTTATTGTAATGCCTTACAATAGTATAGTATTTGATCCCCACAACAATCTCAGGAGGTAGGTACTGTTGTTGCTGTTTCAGTCATATCTGACTCTCTGTGACCCCATTTGGGGTCACAGACATTTAAGTGTCTGAGGCTATAGATTAATTTTGTTCTTCCTGACCCTAAGTCCAATCCAATATGCCTTGGTCATGTAGCATGAGTAAAAGATAAATAAGGGAACACATATTCAAAAAGCATCCACAAAACATCCAAAGATCTAAGGAAAGACTTTGAGCCTGGTGGGGAGAAGATACTTTGTCTAACTTCCTCATTTCACAGATTAAAGATGATGATGATGATGATGATGATGGTAAGATATAGTTACAGAGCTTTAAGGTTTTGCAAAGTACTCTAAAAATATTATCTTATTGATCCTCCAAACAACCCTGGAAGGTCGTTGCTATTTTTATCCCCATTATACAGATGAAAAGAAAAATAGAGGTTGGCAACGGTTAAGTGACTTGCTCAGGATCACACAGTCAGTAAATGTCTGAGTCTGGATTTGAAATAAGATCTTCCTGACTCCAGGTCCAATGCTCTAACCACTGTGCCAATTGACTGCCTCAGACAAGGAGGTGATTTACCAAGGTCACATGGATGGCAGGGAAGGTGCTAAAACCTGACTGCCTATTTAGAGGATTCATGGAAAGCCACAGACAAGAATGACCCAGAATGCAAAGGTATATATAGGCTTTGATGAGAAAAAGTACTGAGCCATTTGTTCAATGTCTCACACTTTCCCTTGAGTAACTGTGGAGGGAGGACCCCCAAAATCACAGAGCTGCCCTGTTTTCCTTCAAAAAGATGAGTACCAAATAGAAAAGCACTGAGCCCCCTGCTTGTTCCAAATGAGTCTAGATTTTCAGTGGGAAATTACAGGCCTCCTAAGGAGGGGACAGCACAGGCATCTATAGCGGAGATAACATTGGGAATCAGGGAGACCTTGGGCCAAGTCTTGCCCTCACTGGACTCTTAGCTCCTTGAGATATGAGATTATTGCATTCTTTGTATTTACATCAGTAAAATTGAGCATAGTGCCTAGAATATAGTAGGTGCTTAATAACTGATTGATTTATAAAATGGCAGATTAGGGCAGTTAGGGATCTGTGGTTAAAGAAAGGAGTCAGGTGTGATCTCGGCCAAGGAACACAAATAAGGGACAACACCAGTACCTACATCCCAGGTAGGCTGTTGGAAAGATCAAATAAGATCATATTTGTAAAAGCACTTTACCACGCTGCTGGGAACATAGTAGGCACTTAACTAAATGCTTCTCCCCCTTCACCAATAAAATCACAGGTTTAGTAAAAAAAAAAAAATCCATATATAAATATCTCTGTCATCCTAGAGAAAGGTAAATACTCTAATTTCTCTTTAAAGGAAAACGTTTATCTCTTTCCCTTTCTCTAACATATAAACACATATAACCTTAAAAACACACTTAAAAGCATACACATTACACTTGTATATATACAATACATTCATATAAAAAACACAAACAATTCACATTTTCTTTAGTATAACTAACTACAAGATGCTAGTTAGTTACTCTGAATTCTTTGGAGTTTAGTCTAAATTACAAAGCCTCATGGGAGAGGGCTACAGGCTTCATTAATCTTTTGGATAAAAAAACGTGTCCCACAGATTTATGATGTCCAAGTGGGTGAAGATTGTCAAAGCCTTAGTGTGTACACTAGAGGGCGCCGAAGAGCAAGTGAGCAAACAGAAGGATGGTTCTCCTGGTCAGCTTTGAGATGTTATGGAGAGCCCACTAATCAAATAATACGTGCACACAAGGGTAAATACACAGGCACACGCACATACAATAAAAAAACTGATACAAGATTCTGGATGCTCATTTAAATATCACGAGTGTGACTATCTATCCTACCTATCATCTGTCTATCTATCTATCTATCTATGCAATGAAATGCAGGGGTCCTTCATGATGAATTGGACCTGAAGTCACATCTTTAAAAAAAACAGTTATTATCTTATTAGGACTATATTTCAGTACGGAAGCCTGGCTCACAGACTGTCTAAGTGTTTCCTGCTGTAGACACTGGGGACTTCACAAATGCACTCACTGGCACTCAAATATAAAGACATGAAAACAGAGTCCCCCAAAGGAATTTGAACATACGCTAGAGATGTCATTTATTCTTGAATATTTAACATCTAGAATCAAAGATTGGAGCAAGAAGGTTTCATAAAGGTCATCTAGTCTAACCCCCCCCCCCCTTTTACAAATGAGGAAATTGACACCTGGAGAACAGCAAAGGTATTTGGCTGATATCAAACAGGGAGTAGGCAGTAGGAGCCCTATTGTTAGATGGATACATTGAGGAAGAAGTGGTTTCTCATATTAAACAAGATAGAAGCAAACTAAATGAAAATCTTTAAGACTAACTTTTTGTGGTGGTTGTTTGTTTTTAGACACGGGCTTAGGATTATGATTTCACTCTTCCACTAACAAAAAGTGGTAACAATACCAGTAAGCAACATGGGGGGGGACACTGAAAATTTAAATGACTTGTCCAAGATCACACAACTAGCATGTGACAGAAGTGGGACCTGAATCCATTTTTTTCTGCCTCCAAGATTGACTCTTTCTATTAGGCTATATTGCCTCTGAGCAAAGGTCCTTAGTTTTTTTTTTTTCTTTTTGAATGTCCTGGACCCCTTGGGTAATCTATTAAAGACTATGGATACCTTCTTAGAATAACATTTTAAAATACAAATATATAGAGATATTGCAAAGAATATATAATTAATAAAAGTGGAAGGTCAGAGGGCGCATGGACAGTTCTCTAACCCATTTCCTGACTCTCAGGGACCCCATACTTTTTAGCACAAGTGATTCTCCTCACCCTTTACTTTATAGCTATGTCCAGCCTCCCAGAATTTGTACCATCATCAGGTCACAAGGTACCTGAGAGGTCATCCAGTCCAATGCTCACATTACATAGGGGAGAAAAATGAAGATCAGAGATTTTGATTTGCTCAGGGTCATATGAATAAAAAAATTTTAAAGGAGCATTTGAACTCAGGTCTCTGACTCCCAAAGGCAGAACTTTTTCCACCATACCATACTGTCTCAAGAGAATTTCAGTTGGAAGAAACCTCCGTGGACACTGAGTCTAACTTATACCCCCAAAAGAATCACCTTTTCAATTATACTCAGTTCTTTTGAAAGGGAAAAAAAGTAGGAAAAGAGGCAACTTTTACAAGCTTCTCATGGGACCTTATTCTGCAGCCCTTTTCCCAGCTACATCAACAGTGATAACAATTACTTTTTAGCTCTCCCATCCCCTGCTTTCTGCTCCCAGGGTGAGCTGCTTGGACAGCTCCTCCTTTGTTCTGAAGAATCACTGCTTCCTATTTTGAGGAGTAATGAGGGCTGGAAATAGCAGGTTTCTAAAGCTCCTAATTTCAAAAAAAAAAAAAAAAGACATTTTCAGGTGCCTATTTGTGAATGAATGCAAGCAAGACCCACTTGGAAAACATTTTTTTTTAAACACATGCATTTTGAAGTTATGGCATGGACAGCAGATGTCTTGGGGACCAGACCTTGAAAGGCAAAGAATACAAAGCTGTTTTCCCTTCCAGAAAAAAATATCTTAGTCCATGGAATGATGTGGGCTGATGTCTTGAAAAAACCTGTCTCCTACAGAGAGCTCTGACTTTTGCATAAAAAAAGATGAGTATTTATATACACACACACATATGTACATATAGATACATACACACAATACCTTTATGTACATATATAGATGTGTGTTTATATACACATACAATACATATATACATATAATTATATACATGAGCCTGCATATATGTATATATGGGACATAAATATAAAATAAAACTGTATACAAAGTAGCTTAATACAAAGTTGTTTTGAATGAATGGAGGCCTCGTGCCAGTGAATGGAGCTAGCTAGCTAGCTCTGCTGGAGGTCTGAAGTCCTGCTTAATAAAATGACTCTGTAATATCTGGCAGCATATTCCACCTCCAAAATGCCATTAATAGTCACCAATTTTAGACATGAATAAATTTGTTCATGTCTGTAATAGCTCTCAGCACCCCCAGCTATGAGTCCAATTAGCAGAAATTTTGGACTCTCTTTCATGTTTTTATATTTTCCCGCAGTTAAAGAAGTGACTTTGGAGTTATAAAAAACAGTGTCATTCATATACATATCTATATCTATATACACACACAATACATCTATATGCATGCACACACAGATACACACATATATGTATATGTACACATACATACATACACAAACACACATCTTCCCCTGGGGAGTCACTGTGTTACAGTGGAAAGAGTGCTGGAGTTGGGGAGATCGGTTCCTATCCCACCTCTGACATTTATTAGCTTTTGTGATCCTCAGTTTCCTTATCTGTAAAATGGGTTTAATATCTCTAGCACTCATCTCCTAGGGCTGTGGGGAGGGCTCAAGTGGGAGAAGGTGCATAGGAGCAGGCTGAAAACCCTAGAGCATCCCCTAAATGTCTGAGAGCGCCAAGATTATTGCTCCATGAATAAGTCAACAACAGGGCTAAAGTTAGCAGGCGATGACAGAACACGTTACCCTGAAGTGGCAGTTCTCTAACAGGCTCCTGGCTATTTGTTGGACGGTTTGGAACAACAGGAGCAGCGAGGGATGAATGGTCTTCTGCCCATTCTAGAAAAAAAAAGCAAGGAATGTGGTCAATCTCTGTATTTGAATGGGATACTTGACATGCTCAAAAATCTTTTGGTCTTATTTATTTTTTTTTTTGATGGGTCGAGGGCATGGTAGGGGAGTCTAGAGCTCTGATTTCATAGGGAACTTTCAGTGAGTTCTCTGATTCATAATTAATAATAAAAATAAAAATACACTGCAAAATAAAATAAACCACACAAAATAGTAGCCCACAGCAAGGATTGTTGGGGGTAGCAAAAAAAAAAAAACCAAAAACAAAAAACGAACCAAATAAAACTTATACAATTATCCAAAGACTTTCAAGTGCAAGGAACTTCTAAGGTCATATAGTCCAAGCTGCTCATTTTACAAAAGAGGAAACTGAGGCCCAGAAACTGTGACTGGCCCAAGGTCCCATGGACTAGTGAGTAGGAGAGTCAGCATTTGAATTCTGGTCATTTGATTTCAACTCCAACACTCTTTCCCCTCTACCACACAAAAACTGATGGGGTTTCTGTCCATATCTTCCAGGGAAGTCATGTATAATATGACTAATGAAAATCACATTTTGCATCTGGCCAGGAAACCCCAAGTGGGATGGGATAAAAGATCCCAGCACAGAGGTACACTCTGCCTTGAGAACCAGGTCCAAGGAGATTAGGATGAGTCCTAGAAGGAAAAAGACTGCTGTCCCTTCAACAGCTCCAAGGGAATCTTCCCCCTCAAGGGTAAATTCAGCTGAGTTACTAACAACTGGCCCATGGCTATGGGCCTGGATTTCAGGAGTTAATAGGTACCATTTAATGTCATTCTAAGTACCATCCAAAGAGGATGCTTTGCCAAGGCCAATGAACCACTAAGTTTGGTCTTGTTCAAGTAGAAGGCCCTAAAATAGCTCCCAGTGAGTGACCCTGGAAACTGTCCCCAGACTCAGCTTCTATCTCAGCCACGTGCATTTAATAGCACCCTGGGCTTCCTCTGGCTTCACTTGTGACATTTCCCATTTTCATCACCTTAAGGTAACAAAGAAAAGAGGAGCAAAGGAAACAAGCTGATTGTGAATGCTTCATTGGGGGCAGGAAAAGGGACTTGGAAGGGGAGGACAGACCTGGAGCTTTGATTTCATTAGGGCAGGGAAGCATCCTCCCAATACAGATCAACAACTTGCCAATAATGCAAAGTCTTAGGGAGCTGGTTGATCAACTGAGAGGTTAAATCATAGCATCCTAGATCTGGAGATGCACAATACAAGTCAGAGGCAGGACCTGTATTTGGGTCTTCCTGACACCATGTTGTTATAGCCCAAGCATTTACACATTGGAGATCGTTAGAAGACGTCTGCCATGTTCCACTCCCTGTCTAACTATCACCAGGTTTTACATTTTGTTGGTCCTATGTCTATATTCAGTATGGGGCAGAGAACAGAGAGCTTGCCTTGGAGATCGGAAAACCTGGATTCCAGGCCTGCCCCAACCCCCACATACTCCCTAGGTGAACCTGGCCAAGTGGCTTAACCCTTTAAGACTCAAAAAAGTGGAGAAGGTGGTGATTTGCACTGACAAAAGGAACTTCCTCATAAGAAATACTCCATATAAATACACAGCACATCAGGTACGGAATCTCACCTTAGGATTATAGATTTAGGGCTGGAAGAGATCTCAGAGGCTCTCTCTTCCAACTCCCTCATTTTACAGAATAAGACACTGAGCCCCCCACTTTAAAGAACTCCCCGACGGCCACACAAGGAAGAGTGACTGTCCTTCCAGTTGGTTCCGTGCCCGTTTCAAAAAGAAGAGAGGATTTTTTTGGCTCTCTAACACAGTAAAGTGGAAATTAAAAAACTTGGTTTATAACCTATTAGTCATGTTAGAGTAAAAATGGAAAACCAACCATTCTAAAGCACGTCTAGATTTAGCAAGGCATGGGCTTGGCATTGGGATCAAAGGAAAGGATCCTTTTACTCTTAAGGGCTCTGAGGTTGCAGAAAGTTGACAGTGAAGGTGCCACTTGCCCTCTCTGAAACCTCTGATGGTCATTCCTAAGAGACATTACGGGCCCAGAGGAGATGCCTTCCCAAAGGACACCTCTGGCCTCATGAGGGTGTCCAGTCCCAGAGACGGACTGTTGTCTTAGCAGACATCCCCAGCAGAAGGCTCCCAATGAGTGCCAACCTTCTGGCTGTTGTTGTTGCTGCTGCTGCTGTTGCTGCTGCTGTTGCTGTTGCTGCTGCTGCTGCTGCTGCTGTTGCTGTTCAAGATGCTTCTTCCTTTTGGCTTCCAAGACTGGGTTTTCATATTGTGTTTTCCTGTTGATGTGGCTGGAGAAGATAGAAATAGGCTATTCAGTTAGGAAGCATTCAGACTCAAAGTGGGATGACCTCAGCCCAAGTGAGTAGTCCCCTGAGTGGAAAAGGATCAAGAGGGTTGGGGGTTTGGAGGGTAGGGGGTTGACTCTTCCCTCCTATCAAAATGCTTAGTTGAGAGAAAAATCATAATTGTCTTTCAGAAAAGTGAAGCCATGAATTTATTGATTATTAATAATGAAGATAATTCTGATGATAACTGACCTAATAACTCAAAGTCAGTAAGGGACAGTGGAGAGAGAGCCAGCTTGGGAGCCAGAAATTATACCAACAATTATGCCGAGCATTTATGGACCACTTTAAAGTTTGCAAAACCCTTTCTAGTTGTAGTCTCATTTGATCTTTGAAACAATCCTATGAGTTTGGTGCTATTATTCTCCCCATTTTACAGATGAGGAAACTGAGGCCAAGAGAGCTTAAGTGATTTCTCCAATTCTGTCCATTATTTATGAGTATGTGAGTCAGGATTTGAACTCAGGTCTTTCTGATCTCAAGTCCAGAACTCTATTTATTACATCCCCTGGCTGCCCTGGGTTCAGGTCTTGCCTCTGACACATGCTGGTTCATGATCCAAGACAGCAAATGAGTTGCAAAGAAGATGACAACCTGTATGGGTAGGAGAAGTTTTCTCACCTGGGAGTTCCCTATGCCAATGAAATTGAATGTCCAGTCCCTATCCTTCATTTAATAACAATGGCATTCTAATCTGATGCTTTGGGACCTTGGATATGTAATAACTTCCCTGGGTCTTCAGGGTTGGGTGAGTGGCGTGGAGAAGATGGACACTGGGGTTAATTCCAGTGTCTTCACTCTGCTGATGATTTCGAAAGTATCCTACACACGGTTTGTTTGTACACGGCTGGGTGTATGCTCTTTCCCCGTTAGGCTGGAAGGTCCTTAAGATCACAGACTCATTTAGTTTCCTTGTATTCCCAATGCATAGCATAGTGTGTGGAACACAGCAAGTGCTTAATAGATGCTTATGGACTGACCAAATGAAGTCCCTTCTACCTCTAAATAGAAGATTTTATGAACATTGATTCCTATGAAAATCACACAGGAAGTGACAATGAATTCCTTTCAAGCTCTGTCCCTCGATACTCCTTTCCACTCCCAGATTGGAGGAAATATCATTCCTGGATGCAGTCATATACTCCTTTTGCTTTCAGAACAATGCAAGGTCCCTGAGACCAAGGACTGCCCCACTTTTTTATTTGTTATCCCTATCATGTCTGACAGTGCCTGGCACATAGTAGGAACTTAATAAATGTTTGCTGACTAACTGCTTTTTTCAAAGTAGAACCAAGCTCAAATGGACAGAAATTCCATTCCATGCCTTCAATGGAAAAATGTTTCTAAAGCTTCCAGCTGCCTATTGTTAATTAATCAAATAACAAGCCTTTATTAAGTGCCTACTACGTACCCAGACACTGTACATGATGAAAATTAATTTTGTGGGGGAGGGAATAAAAGAGATGGATGGGGGAGGGAGGGAGAGAGGGGAAGGGAAAATAGGAAGGAGGGAGAGAGTTAAAGTGAGGAGGAGGAATAGAGAAAAGAGAGGGAAGAAGAAAGAGAAGAGAGAAATAGAAGGGGAGAGACACACACACAAGAGGGAGGGAGGGAGGCAAGGAGGGAGGGAAGAGAGAGAGAGAGAGTGAGAGAGAGAGAGAGAGAGAGAGAGAGAGAGAGAGAGCGCAAAAACTAAGATTCCAAGCTACCAATCATTCTAGCAAGGGTCCTTGCTATACTGAGCTCATAATTTTATAATAAGATGCTGAACATTTCATGATTGACAGTTTCCCATCACAAGTTCCCTTCATCAAGGTGTGAAATGGATAACGCCTCAATGCCAGAAGACTGAAAAAAAAAATCACATGCTGGTTATCTTCCTTTTAGCAGGGATTATTATTAAGTATTTAGCTGGTCTTCTTTTCTTCCAAGGTATCATTTATTCATTATTTCTCATCATAGTCAGAGGTAATAAAAATCAAGGCTACATCGGAACATTTCTTTGGCTTTCTTTATTTTCCTACCTGTCTTCCACTGCGGGAGGGACTGCTAGCCTAGTAGGCACCCATTACTTTAGGCACAAAGGAAACAGGGAGGGTATTGGCAAATTAAAGCTCTTGCCTTGAGGGGGCAATAATATAAAATGGGATCCCAGTGTTAGAGAAAGAAAGGTCCACGTGATCACCCAGGGCAATCTCCTCATTTCCTGGATCATTCAACAAACCTTTACTAAGCCATTTAAATTTCACTGTGCTAAGAGCAAGACATACAAAGATAGAGTCCCTGCCCTCAGGTAGGTTACATTCTATTAGAGGAAATGGCATAGTCATATAAGTATATGCAAAGCAGGAAGAAGGAAAGAGCTGGGAGAATCAAGAAAGACTTCCTGAAAGAGGTGATATTTGAGCTGAGCTTTGAAGGAAACAGACTCTTAGAGGCAAAGGTAAAGAGGGAACACATTCCAATTATGGTGGAAAACAGCCTTGGAAAAGTCATGGAGATGAGAATTGAAGTCCCCAAAGGGTAAATAGCTTGTCCAAGATCAGAAGTAGCAAAGAGGAGAGTCAAGATCTGAACCCAGATCCTCTGACTTCAAACCAATCAATTATCATATATTAAGTGCCTACAGTGTTCCAGGGACCATGCTAAGTGCTGAATACAAAAGGAGGTAGATCCAACATTCTTTCAATTACACCACAACAAGCTTGGTCCTGAAGTGATGGGAAAAAGCAATTTAATCCTAAGTGTTCTCTCTCCCTAATACAGTCACTAAAGTATTTATTTAGACTTGAAATTCCTTCATCTTTTCCACATCTCTCAGACACCAACATTTCCTTCATTCTAAGACAGTTCAGCTTGGTCTACTTGCCATGTGGAGACCCTTAGTCAGTATTGAGCCATCCTTTAGTCTTCTGAAGAGGACAGCACAAGGGGCCCTCATTCTGAAGACACAAGATCACCATTCATCTTGCCTATGGAGGCAAACAAGCCGACTGCCCTTATGAAAACACGGATGCTTCTGTCTTGCCAGCTTTTCTTTCCATCTTTTGTTTATTAATACTCACTCCCCTTCATTATCCTTCATGCCTCAGTGTAATGGGGATCTCAGTCTGTCCAGCACTATGAGAAATAATCCCAAATACGCGGCATATATATATTTTAGACAAGGTTAATATGAGAATTTGTTTTGCTGGACTCCACATGTTTCTAACAGAGGTTTTGTTGTTCCTTTTACTCTATGTCAAGGGGTTGGGGTGGGGAAAGGAAGGTGGCAGGGGAAAAGGGAGAATTTCATGAAAATAGAATAAATTTTAATTTCAAAAAATTAAAGACTTTGCAAATGTAAATCTGATTTTTAAAATCATCACTTACTCTACATAGTAGACACCATATACAGGGTCTTCAATCTTTTCCCAACCAGCAGGCAATTCTGAAAACAAAATAAAAACCATTCTTAGCATTCCAGGTGGAACTCTGAGGAGTGGGTGTGTATTTCACAATTGAGTTAGATAGAAGAAAGCCCTCATTCCATTTAAAAATATATATCCTAATGAAAGTAGGCATTTAAAAACAAACTACATTTTCTTAGGTAACATACATTTAACCATTTTATATTTTAAGCAGCAGAAGACCTGGGGAAGGGGGGGGCCCTGAAATGGGGCCCCAATTTCCTTTATTCTAAATTAATTTGTCAAATTCATTTTTAAGAAAAAAAAATCTACCAATGTGATTTTAACTTGTTTTTCCTGGTTCATATTATTTATAGCTTTCTTCCCTCTTTCCTTAACTTCTTTATAGGACAAGAAAAATGCAGGAGAAATGAAGTCTTTCTTTTTCCTGCTCCCCCCGGCCCCCTTTTCAAACAAACTAGCTAACCCAAGACTATCCCCCACCCCAGGTGAAAATACAATCATATTTTTTTTCTCTTATTCCTAATATAAATTGTATTTCTATTGATTTTCCTGGGGCTGGGTGTGGGTGAGTGTAGGACTAGATCTTGACTTGCCCAAGGTCCCATACCTAATATTTGTTACAGGTAAGACTTTAGGTATTCCTGACTCCAAGGCCATCTCTCTCCAACCATTACACCACCCTGCCTTCTCATTATCATTTACTACTAAAATAAAAATATAGACATGGATTTTAAATAGAGGAGCATACTTGAAATTACTTTTCATTCTATCTTTAACATATAGCATTACACTTTGAGTCCAGATTTGCTCTAGTTTTTTCTCCTCAGGTCCCTTACATTCGATGGATTTCTAAGGAATTATTCCCACCAGTGGACTTTCTTAGTAAAGATGGCAGGGCACCAGCACATGCCCTACAAGCTAATTCTAGGATGTTGTTGCACAGTCATTTTCAGTCATGTCCAACTCTTTGTGACCTCCATTGGGGGTTTTCTTGGCAAAGATGCTAGAGGAATTTACCAGTTCCTTCTCCCACTCGCTGCACAGATGAAAAAACTAAAGCAAACAGGGTTAAGTGACTTGCCCAGAGTCACACACTATCTAAGGTCAGACTTGAACTCATGAAAATGAGTTTTCCTGACTCCAGGACTGGCAATCTATCTATTCACTGTGCCACCTAGCTACCCTAATTTGGTTATATCAGGATTTAATTCTCTCTGGTGTATGACCCAAAATATCTCTATGAGATATTAAGCTTTTCTTTAACAGTGTTTTACCTTATCTCTATTTTTTTTAATAAAGGGCAATTCTCTGTTAACTTCATTGGATGAACATAAAAAATATTTTTTTCTCTAAACATAATTATGACAGCCAAGTTCTGGCATATTTTAACGCTGTGATCTTTTTATTCCTTAGAGAAATGACTAAATTCAATCTTGGTATGACTGCCTAAACCCTCACAATCTATAACTAAGATAAGCTCATATTAAAATAATATTTTGACAAGGAGTATCATTCCTGAACAGAGCCATGAAGACCTGACTTGAAGACAAATAACTTAAAATATTATATTTTTGAAACGTAAGTCTTCCTTTTTTCTCTCCTTTCTTCATTCTTTTTTCTTCCTTCCTTCACCCTTTTTCTTTTTTTCCTTTTTTTCCTCTCTCCTTCCCTCCCTCCCTCCCTTCTTTCTTTCCTTTCTTCTTTCCTTCCATTAAGGGTAGGCAGTTGTGTAGCTGACCTTAGTAAAGGAGAGCCCTACTCACTAGAAAAACTCAGCTTAAGGACTCAGAGAAAATTTATCAAGTTCAATAACATGACCAGAAGTCTACAAGAATGAGGAGCAAACACACAGACACACACACAGGCAGACTAATTACTCCAAGTTTACATTCACTTTCAGGTTTGGCTGAACATCAAGAGACATTCATTTCACAGCTTTTACTCCACATGTGTGTTGTTTGCAAACAATGAACCAGGGCCCACCTCCCACTCCCATTTTTTTTTACACTTAGCAGGTTTTCAAATCTAAGTAGCTAAGTGTGCACCAAGGCCCCTCTGCAAACATCACTTGGCATTCTCATAAACTGAGGCTTGGAGACCTTTATAACAGGAAGACTTGGGAAACAGCTTGCCTTAAGAATATTGAAAATTACCATCTAAATAAAAACAAGTCAGGAGAATGTTTCCAACCACTTAGGAACAAAGAGACGAATCAGGAAATTAAAAAACGTAAAATGTAGCACATGAGTTCATGCTTTCTCTTTGATGGGACAGATCAAAGTGCCAAACGTGGGAATAAGGCAAGAGGTGCACTCAGAAATGCACTACTATTTCACCGAGATTAATCACAACTTTTCAAAACTGGTTTACTTACATTTATTTTTCCCCCTGATCATTTGCCCATAAAATAGGAGAATAAAAGATGTCCAGGTAATGACATGGGATGAATTTTTTAAGGGAATGCTCTTAATTTTAGAAATAATAATTTAGACTGAATACATATATATGTTTTAAAACAGAACATATTAATTTCTAAAAGAAAATGAAAGACTTTAGATGTCTTTCTAGTTCCTCCAATAAAGTTAACTTATTTTATATATTAATAGCACCCACTCAAAGTTCTCCAGCTAATGTAGAGAGAGTGTGGAATAGGAGGTGTGACAAAGGGCATGGAGTTAGGAAGCCTGGGGGGTGGGGGGGAGGCAGGGAGGGCCAGAGTCCAGCTGTGAGACTCTGGGACTCTCATTACAATTCTCTGACTGAGAATCAGTTTCTTCATCTGGCAAATGCAGGTAACAATCCTTGCATTCTTCCTTCATGGGGTCATTGTGAGGTCCAAAAGGGATGTCTATTAAGTGCTTTATAGAAACTATAAAGGCACTATAGAAATAATATTAAATATTTCATAGCAATTATTTGATACAATATAGTTAATCATATTTATCTCGATAATTTTATTTCATATTAAATATTAATACTATCAATTAATACTAATTTTATTGAATAAGAAGATTGACTGGGAATATGGCCAAGTACCAGGGCAAAAATAGAGGACAGGATATGTACAGTTTTATAGTCCTTTGGGGATATTTCCTAATTGCTCTCCAGAATGATTGGATCAGTTCACAACTCCACCAACAATGCATTAGTGCCCCAGTTTTCCCACATGCCTCCAACATTTATGACTTTTCTTTTTTGTCATATTAGTCAATCTGATGGGTATGAGGTGATATCTCAGAATTGTTTTAATTTTCATTTCACTAATCAATATTGGATTAGAGCAATTTTTATATGACTATGGTTTTGATTTCTTTGTCTGAAAACTGTCCATATCTTTTGACCATTTATCAATTGGGCAATGACTTTTTTCTTATGTATCGGATTCAGTTTTCTATATATTTGAGAAATGCAGCCCTCTTCAGAGATACTACCACCTCATGCCCTACAACAGTTTTCTGTTTTCCATCTAATTCTGGTAGCATTGGTTTTGCTTGTGCAAAGAAGTTTTCATCTTATAAAATCAAAATTACCTATTTGACTTATGGTGAAAAATGCTATGTCCAGAGAAAGAACTGATATTGTTTGAATACAGACTGAAGCACTCTATTTCTCTGTTTCGTTCTTTTCTGTTTGAATCTTCTTATACAAAATGACTAATGTGAAAATGTTTTACATGAATGCAAATTTATAACCTATATCAGATTATCTACCATCTCAGGGAGAGGGGGAGGGATAGAATCTAGAACTAAAAACTTCAAAAAAAAAATCCCACAAATGTTGAGAATTATTTTAACATGTAATGGAGGGGGGAAATGTTATCAAAATAATAAAAATAAAGACCAAAAACAAACAAAAAGATAGAGGAGGAGATCTATTCAAGACTAAAAATATAAAGCTATGAGATTCTTAGTCATTAGAAGGACAAACCTCCTAATTACAATAGTTATCAGACAGGCAGATGGGCTGTGAAATCATTTCTGCTAAGTTCTGGGAACAGAGACCAGCCACCTATGTAGAAGGAGCTGAGGGCAGGTCCCAAGTGTATTTGAAGACCCCATTTGTCTCAGAACTGTGCTCCCAATCACTTTGTCACCACAGGGACAAACTTTAGACAATTTAATGTTTATTACTGGAAGTTACACCAATGGATTGACGTGGCTCTGCCCTTCTAGGACAGAGACCACAGCCTAATCACACCTCTCCCATCCTGGGTCATCCTTACGGAGTGAAAGGGAGTGCGCCTCACATCAAAAGCAGCAAAACTGCACCACGAGGATATCACAATAGCAATGTGGCTTTTTTTTCTTAAAGCTCAAATGCACAATATGAAGCAAACACACGTCTACAGACCAAAATCTATTAACTTTAGTCATCCCCCAATGCCAGTTTATTTCACTTAAAACAGTCCACAACTTGGAATATGGGTTACAAGGGGGTACTAGGTGAGAATACAGGTTGCTGGGAGATTTCTGCAGGGGCCTTTGGCAATTCCAAAAGGCGACTCCCTATCAGAAGTCTAGATCCAGCTTTGACGACCCAGTTCAGAAACCACAATTCTATAATCAAATCATTAGGGTCAAAAAGGTATGCCACCAAAGGAGACAGCATTCTTAGAGGCAGATTAGAATGTAACACTCTGGGAGATGGCAGCTTGGTTGGGTAGTGAAACAGTCAGGAAAATGCAGATTCAAACTCTGTGACTTATGAGCTTGGTGTGTCAATAGAAGTCGCTTATCCCTACCAGCCTCAGTTTCTCACAGATTAAATGGGATAAAAATAGCACCAGCCTCAGAGAGTTGTGGTGAGGATTGATTGAAATAAACTCTGTGGAGCAGTCTGCAGACTTTAAGCTATTAGATGTTAGATCTTTATTTCTGCATCATAGTCCACAAAGGGTACATAATACCCATTTTTGAAATCAGGATTTATCACAGAAATGGGTTATATTGGATAATGGTAGAGGAGCTCTATGGGAATAACTATGTATGTGTGTATGTTTACATCTATATACATGAGGGTAAATTGAATAGATTATATATGTATACATATATACACATACACACATTTTCTTCTCTCTCTCTCTCTCTCTCTCTCTCTCTCTCTCTCTCTCTCTCTCTCTCTCTTTCTTTTTTGGAGTATAGAGACAGGCAGTTAGGTGATCCAGTAGACAAACCTGGGAATCAGAAAGACCTGAGTTCAAATCCAGGCGGAGACACTTACTAGCTGTATGACCCTGGGCAAGTCATTTAACCCTCTTTGCCTCAGTTTCCTCATCTATAAAATAAGCTAAAGAAGGAAATGGCAAGCTGGTTCAGGATCTTTGCCAAGAAAACCGCAAAAGGGGTCATAAAGAGTCGGACACAACTAAAAAATGACTCGACAACCACCAAAATAGCGTACAGACACCTGAATGATGCCTATACTGTGGTAGGGGTATACTCTTAGATCACAGAGTGAGGGATGGGAGGGATCTCTCTTGTTAATGAGTTCAATCCTCTCACTTTGGAGATGAGGAAGTGAACCCTAGAGATATTTAGTGACTTGCTCAAGGTCACACAACCATTCTCTCTGAGGCAGAATTCGAATCCAGGCCTTCCTGACTTTAAGAGCCATTTCCTATTCACTATTTCACACTGCCTTTCTCTTGTGTGTCCCTTTCAGGGAAAATCATAAATATTATTAGTTACTATGGATCTGGCATGTCCAGAATGTGTTGTGGTTGAGTTGTTTCAGTTGTGTCTGACTCCTCAGGATCCCATTTGGGGTTTTCTTGGCAAAGATACTGGAACAGTTTGCCATTTCCTTCTCCAGCTCATTTTACAGATGAGGAAACTGAGGCACATAGGGTTAAGTGACTTGCCCAGGGTCACCCAGCTAGTAAATGTCTGAGGCCAGAGCTGAACTCAGGAAAAGGAGTCTTCTTGACTAAAGTCCTGGTGTA
Organism: Gymnobelideus leadbeateri; assembly: GCA_011680675.1. Classification (NCBI taxonomy): domain Eukaryota; kingdom Metazoa; phylum Chordata; class Mammalia; order Diprotodontia; family Petauridae; genus Gymnobelideus; species Gymnobelideus leadbeateri. The sequence continues at coordinate 63,459 of WOXC01008401.1, read as the reverse complement.
CTGTGCACTATGGAGCCTTCTAGCTAACCCAGTATGTCTAGAAAGTGTCATAAAAATGTTAAAACCATGGAAATAGAACCTTAATTTTGTTGTTGTTGCTCTATTATTTTCCCATTTTTCCATTCATCTTGCACTGGAAACACAACAGCTCCTGTGGATAACTCATAAGTGAGCCAGGGAGACTTGGCATTTTTCTTTCCCTTTTTACAAACTTCCATTTGACCCTAACTATAATGTCCCAGCTGCTTTCAGATCAATATCAAGTAGCTGATCACTGTTCTCCCTCTTCACAATCGTCTTCAGATCATTTCCTTTCCGTTCAGGGTCCATGGGCTGTGGTTTGGGCTGTTGCGACAAACAATTCCTATAACCCATTATGGCATGGGACTATTGTGCTGTCCCCTTTAATGGGCTTAGTTGTATATTGTTAGAATGAGCCAATTAGTTCTGGTGTAATTTCTCTCCAATTGTCTTAATATATAGGATTAGCCTCAGAGTCATTCCTCCCACAGTGACCACAAGAAGAGTTTCTTGAATGTCTTAAAAATAGAACGGTCGATAGTTTATTGACCGTTGCAAGCACATCAATCCACAACAGAATATAGCCAAGGCATTAAGGAAACCAGACACAAAGGATATGTGTAGCATAACCCTGGCTTACCAAACTGTTGGACAAACATGTGACTAGCATGTTCCCCAAAAGAAAAAAAAAATAGTATTAAACTGGAAGGGGAAAAGGTCTATAGTATACACTTACATGTAACTTTAAGGCATCTCATATGCTAATCAATCTATGGCTATAATTTCAAATTGTCCCATTAGAGGCAATAATAATTAAAGGATCTTCTGAATCTAAGATGACTATTCTGGTCAATTTTCAATTTTCTCTGGCCTCCTGCAAGTATAATATCGACCAGTGAGTTTTCTCATCCAAGCCTTAGGTGGTGCACACTCAGAGGCTACATATTAATTCAATGTTGTTTAAACTCAACATAATAAAAATGTTAATGTGCTACCAATTATCCCCCTCACCCCTGAAGCAAATGACAGTCCAACTGCATTTAGAAATCAAAAGAAAATATTTTTGTATTATCTGCGACTCTAATTTGTCCTAAGTAAGCTCCAACAGTATACTGAAGGATGGATAAGCTATTTGTACACAGACTAACAAAGTTCCCTTTAGCTCTTAATTTATAACCACAGTGAAGTCTAGCCAGGAACCACAGCTACAACACGCAGGGTAACCATCCTTTCCTGATGTTCACTTTCCCAAGTATAGGAAATCCAGCGATTCAATCAGGCAACACTGCCAAGTCCAAATTTCTCTCTTTTCTTCTACTCATTCATTCACAAAGCATTTATTAGTCTGATGTTTCTTCAGATAAGAAAATGTGGCCACCATCAACTTTTTTTTTCTCTTTAGAGGGCAATTGGGGTTAAGTGACTTGCCCAAGGTCACACAGCTAGTTTTTTGTGTTAAGTGTCTGAGGCCAGATTTGAACTCAGGTGCTCCCGACTCCAGGGCTGGTACTCTATTCACTGCACCCACCATCAACTTTTAAAAGATAAGGGCAGCCAGGCACAGTGGTACATGTCTGTCATCTCTTCTGCCAGGAAGGCTGAGGATGGTGGATCTCTTGGGATTAGGAATTCTGAGCTGCAGTGGGTATGAAGACTGGGTGTCCACTCTCAATTCAGCATTAATATGGCAGAGCTCCTGAAGCAGGGGTAGGAAACCTATGGCTTGGATGTCACATGTGGTCTTTTAGGTCCTTGGGTGCAGCCTTCTGACTGAGTCTAAGTTTTGCAGAACAAATCCTTTTATTAAGGGGATTTGTTCTGTGAAGGGATATTCTGAGGGGGCTGCCTTGTTACTTAAGGAGGGGCAAATCAGTCTGGGTTGGAAACAGGGCATGTCAAAGATCAATACTGGAATTTGGACAAGGAGTAGTTTCAGGAGGTCCAGCCTGGGCAAGATGGGGAGACCCAGACTGGAAACAAAAAATAAGGGCAACAAGAAAAAGGAAAATCACCCATTGTTCCCAGAAAGTCAGAGGATCCAAAATATAATCCCAGGTCTCTCCTTGCCCTTTCTAGGCTCTTTCCCCCAGACTCAGTTTATTTTCTTTCTTAAGCTTCATCTACTAAGAACTTTTCTGCAGAGAATCCATTCATTATAACTGTAGAGTCAGTTGTATTTGGTTACCAAATTGACCTTTTGATGATAAGTCCAAACAAAAATCATAATTGGAAAGGTGCAAAATAATGAAACAGAAGGATTAAGCAATTCGCTAAAGACTTAAAAAAAATATAATCTAAGGCATGAAGCAAACAGAAGGATAGAAAAGAGATTTACCTAGTTCACTGTCCAATTCCTCGGTGTGTACCCCTTCTTCTCCAGAGGAAGAGCAGGAAATGAGATAGAAGAGAGGAAAAGAAAAATTCAGACACCAGCACCAAGAAAGAAAACACCCTTTAGAAAAAAAAATAGCAGCCCACACCCCGATTTTGTTATGCGGACCTTACCTGCTCTCGGCTCATCTCATTTCCACCCTTGGAACTCTTCAGACCCCAATCAATGAAAATCATGAAACGCCAAGTGCTTGTATTGGCAAAATAATTATAGGGATCATTTCCTTGCATGTCAAAATAGGATATGATTGGTTGGAAAAGATGACAAATGGCTTTGCAATTTCCACATTCTTAAGTGAGAGTCACTTATTACAGTTCTCATTCCAAGCGAATAAAGCTGCCAGGCCTTTTAATATCTCACTCCTTTTAATCCTTCAATGTTCCTCTAATCAGCTAAGCAATTACACTCACAATTAAGACATAACTTAACTTTTAAGGACTATCAATGATTGAAAATAAAAGGCGAGGTCAAATCGAGAAGGCATACTGTAGCATGAACTCAAATCCAATGCATACTTTGAAAAGTAATTCTACTCAATTAGGACACTTCAAGAAAGCACAAGAATTATCATGCACATTGTCCTAGATATACCTCAGGTTCCACATTTTTACAGAAGTGTCGATAATAGTGCTTGGATATAAGGTTGGTCTTTTAAAAAATTCCAGCTGCCTAAAACAAGTCTAGGTTTCTTCTCTTCCTGATGATCAGTACTATAATTTCTTTTGAAACCAACTGGGATTCTGTTATCTCCAAGGATCTGGATCAGCTGATCTCCATGGACCCCTTAACATACTTAATTTGTCCCCATCACATCACTTGACAGAGTTCTAGGCACATAAAAGGCACTAGGAACACATTTCTTAAACAGAATTAGAAAGCTGAACCAAATAATTAATAACTGAAAACCAAAATTCTGATTGTGGGGAGCAGATCTGTCCTAAACATGCCATCTAGATGTGTGTCTCAGAGTAATGGTTGGGAAAGGAACATAGTCCAAATGGGTTATGTCCCTGGAATGAAACTCAAGTCTCAGATGAAAGACCAACAGACTAGACCAGGTCCTTAGGTCTTGGACATCGGACCTTAACAGTGGGTCTTGCTATACCTTTCAGATAACAAAGGACATTCACAGAATTCATTGTATGACATCAATATATGAGATAGCAGGTAGGGGACCCATTGTGACCAATAGTACAATAGTAGCTTATGTACACACTGCATTCATGTCATGATATCAGAGGCACACTAGAAAACTTTATACAAATACAAATGAGAAACAGCACCCAGTAATGAATATGTGTTACTAGGCACTTGTCAGCTGTGAGTCTGACAGTGGCACATGTGTGCATAGTGTATACTAGCTTTTAGAAGTGTTTGTGTGCAAAAGTACATACACACAAACATATACCTGTATATATGTATATATGTATGAATACATATGTGTGCATGTGTGTGTGTGTGTAGTATTTATTCAGACTTCTTTTTTATTTCAGTTAGTCAGTCAACAAACATTTATTAAGCACTTACTATATGTCAGGCACTGTGCTTGGGATACAAAAAAAGGCAAAAAACATTTTCTGTCCTCGAGGAGCTCACAATCTAAAAACCATAATGATAAATTCTTATTCAACATACTATACCTGACAAACTACACTTGTGTGAAAATATATTTGTTGAAAGATAAATGGCAAAAAGGGGCAGTGTCACGTAGTTGAAAGAATTCTTTGATCAGCTGGGTGACCTTAAGGAAGTAATAGCATCACTGGAGAAATGTTTCATCTATAGACCAAGGATCTGGATCAGCTGATCTCCATGGACCCCTTAACATACTTCATCTATCTATGAAGCTAGCAAACAAACAGAAATAAATGAGCATTCCAAGGGTCTTAGAAGCATGGATTTGTAGCTGGAAGTTACCTTTAAGACCACCGAGTCCAACCCTCTTATTTTATGGGTAAGGAAATGAAGGCCCAGAGAGACAGAGTGGCTTGCAGGTAGTATTAGGGGTGGAATCTGACCCCAGATCCTTTGACTCCAAAGCCACAGTCCTTTCCAATGTACCCCATTCCCTCTTCAAATGGAAACCTTCGACTATTATGAATGTTCAACTCAACCAAACTTATCTGGAAACTTTCTGTCAGCTGGCCTTTGGTTAGCTAGAAATCTCTAGCATTTTCATGCATCTCAGTACAGCAATAATCAGTGTTCACAATGACTACCATGAGCCACTGCATGTATGATTAGAATTCTGGGCTATGAGAAATAAACAAGTCCAAGTATCTTCAAGACACTTTCATAAATGAATGGATTTTACTGCCCCACTCTACATAGCATGCTTGTTGACTTTGCTATTTCACTGAGCTGTTATTTCACGGGTAGGGGTATTGTATTCCCTCCATGTTGCGGGTCACAATTCCTCTATGACTAAGCAGACTGCCTTTGAAAACTGTCACACTTGAGAAGCCCATCACTGCACAGCCAAGCAGAGAATGAGTGTCTCTGAACTTGGACAACAGACACATGAGTCCATCCTGGGGACCCAATCTAAAACCTTTGCAACTTGGAAGGACAGTAGGAGTTACCCACTACTGGCATTTTCTTTGATACTGTAGAGTAACTTCCACAGCACAATGAAAGATAAGAGTAGGACTTCATGGGTGGGGGAGAGAAGCCTTAAACTATACTAAGACTTTTGGGACATCTTGAATAAGGAAAGACACATGCTACATAACATATATGTTTATTTATTTTTAGGCTAGCAAGATTAAGTGACCTGCCTGGGGTAACACAGATAGTAAAGTGTTTGAGGCTGGATTTGAACTTATATCCTCCTGATTTTAGGAGCAGAGTTCTATCCACTGCACCACCTAGCTGCCCCCTACATAACATATATGAAGAGCCAGGATACCCCATTCCATCAAACAGCAAATATCTCTTTTCTTGATGTCTTGTAATCATAGAGAAAGCCAAGAAAACAATTAAAATACAAAATGGGGCTAGGTCATGGCATTGACTCACTGGGCTTTTTATTCTAGCAAAAAATTGCTGACATTATGTGGTACAGGGACAGAGTGCTGAATTTGGAGTCAAAAGATGCTGGTGTAAATCCAGGCCCAGTTGCCCCTTTTAAGATTAGGTAAATCTAGGGGCAGCTAGGTGGCGCAGTGAGTAGAGTATCGGCCCTGGAGTCAGAAGGGCCTGAGTTCGGATCCGGCCTCACATGCTTAATGCACACACAAACAAAAACCTAGCCGTGTGACCTTGGGCAAGTTACTTAACCCCAACTGCCCTTCACAAAAAAAAAAAAAGATGAGGTAAATCTGTGGATCTCAGTTCTGAAATCTGAAAAATAAGGGAGGTGTACACAGTGATTTCAAAGGTCCCTTCCAAATCAAATCTGTGATGCTTTGAAATGCCCTTCATGAAGCTGCTTGCACATCTTGAAAATAATGAATTCATGTCAGTCCGTAAGCTATAAGGGGGCAATGCCTGGGATATTTTGTTGCAGTGCCAAGGATAGGGAACACCAAATATCAGAGTGGATAAGCAATTTGCCTTGAAATCTAAAAGGGCAGGGTTCAGTTCCCTGTCTAGAGCAATATCAGGTTTACAAGTAGGAATGAATCACTTCCTATGAGAAGCCTTTGGTAATTCCACTTAATGCTAATGCCCTCCCTCCACTGGTCATCTCTAATCTGTCCTGTCTATAGCCTGTCTGAAGATAGTTCTTTGCAAGTTGTTTTTCCTGTTAGACTGTGAGCTCCTTGAGAACAGGGGCTGACTTTTGCTTTTTTTGTATCCCCAGCACTTAGGCTGGAATATAGTAGGCGCTTAATAAATGTTTCTGAACTATTTAGTTTACCTCTTATTACCCCACTTTTTTTTCATATATAGTTAGTCTTCTCTCTCATTGCAGCTCTATGAGGCTGTAAATTACACACAAGTGGTCAATCTGCTTTGGTGCACAGAATTTCCACCCTCAGAGTTCTCTATGTTGAGAATGGGAAAATATATGTCTGGTAAAGTCAGGAATCATTGTACATGAATTTATATACTACACAAATGCAGCGCTGCCTTTTAATGCATACCAAGACCTGAGGACGATATAAGAAGATTATTGCAGAAAGTTCTATTATCCCTCAGTGCAATGTGCTTTGGGTAATTATACCACTGATTCATAAACTCAGATCTGACACAGAGTAGCCACCAGCCAACACATCGGTCTTTTAATTCCTTTGTGTTAAAAAGAGAACAATGTGATGTGGAAAATAGACTTCAGTGTGCCAAAAACAAACCGACCACTCTGTCTTACTAAGGATTTCCTTTCAAAGAAACTCAAACCATAACAATTCTAAGCACAGATTTTCATTAAGAACTTCTTGAGCCAATAAGCCATTTTCAGTTTTTAATTGGAAACAACTCAGCTGCCTTCTTGAAAGACTGCATTGCTCACATACCTGAGACTTTCTCTCAGTTGACACAAAGACACCAAAACTTGTCAAGGCCTTTCTTTTGTCCTAACAAGGTTATTCTGTTGGGAAAAATCTGACTTTTTAGAGAAAACTTATTTCTAAATTTCCCTAAGTCTTTGCATCATAGATTTGGAGCTAAAAAATATCTTAGAAACCATTTGGTCCTATCTTTTCATTTTATAGGGCCAGAAAGTTCACTTTATAGCAATAGAGATGGTATTTGTATCAAATTCTTCTAACTTGAAACACAACACTTTTTCAACTGTTTTCCTGAAGCAGAGTAGGGTATTAGTCAAAGTTAGAAATATCTGGACTTCAATTCTGGCCCTGACACTAATTAGAAAGTGGACCCTTTAGACATCAATAAACTTCTGGGTATGACAGGAAAATAGTTTTAAGTTGCAAATTGGATTGGCAGTGAAAGTTACCATACCAGGTATTTCTCTCACTGACAAAACCACAGATCCTCTAAATATTTATGTATCCCTGGAGATGACCATGAAGCTATATTTCTAGGTAGATGATAAAGTACAATGGTGCTAGGCCAGAGTTGTAGAGAGGTAGTGGTCCATTCAAGTACTTTGTGGGACCTACAGATTCAGGGTGAAGTCATAAGAGCTCAATAGAGTTTGGTCTAGCCATCCACATGGAAAAACCGAAGTGGATGAAAGCAGATTATTGAGTTTATAAAATATAACTAGATAGATATTCTATAGCTTTGGAACTTATCAATCACTGCATCTATTAAAAATAAATCATGATTCCTCAACACTTTCCTTATGAATTCACTTACAGATCATGCCTACAGTGTTTTTCTATAAGAAATTATGCCCAGATCACACATGCATGTTGCTTGCTACATTCTTTCACAAATGTTTTACCAAACTCAGTCACTAAGGACAAACATAATGTTCCCTCATCACCCCTTACCATCATCTTCACATTCTTCCAGAGGCTTCTGTTGTTTGGTCAGGCACCGAGGGTCTAGCCAAGATGTTGTTTTTGTGTTGTGGCTGAAAAGCAGAGAGGGAGACAGGGCCCTTGTTAATAAACTGATGTCGAGTTTGCAAGGAAAGAAAAACTTCTAACTTTTTCTGCTTCTATTTTGTGCCCAAGCCTAATAATAATAAATCAATGAATCAACAAGAAATTATTAAGAGCTTGAGATGTTCCAGGAATTGTTCTAAGAGCTAGGGATTTACTAAAAGATGAAAACACAAGCACCTTCAAAGAGCTCATGTTCTAAATGGAAGAGACAAACATAGACTGCCTGCATGGCCCAACCCAAAGTGCCAGATACTATGGGATCTGTAAAAGAGACAGGGATGGGCTCATATGAAGTCAAGTGGAAAAAAAATTAATAAATTTAATCTGAAACCCCAATCACACCAGCATCCACAGAAGAGAGAGAAGTAAACAGAGAGAGAATTGTTTAACCCTTTCCTGATTTAGTGGGGTGAGGGGGAAGGAAGAGAGGGGCCATTTATGGTATTTGCTATCCTAACATTCTTACAAACACTCACAAGGGAAAGTTTCCATCTTAAGGAGATAATGGGTCTTTAAGGAAAAGTAGTCTGACATAAATAATGGATAACATGGCAGCCAACAGTCAGGAAAACCTACTCTGTCTTAAAGTGTTCACAAAATCCTAGGCCACACGTTTAACCCCTCATTGCCCCAGGCAACATTCTAAGACTTTAAATTGAAGAAAAACTACAGATATGCATTGGTGGGAGAAATTCCTTATGGGGAAGATGAAATCATTGGTCTAGTTTAAAAAAATGTTAAGACTATCATTCAACTATATTCAGATATTTACTGGATGCTGAACATATGCTTTCACATACATTATCTCCCCAGAATCCTGTTAACTCTGGGAGGTAGGCATTAGCTCAAAAGATTTTTGTGAAGATTAAAAGATTACATGTGAAATTTGAAAAAATTTGAAAAAACATGAAAAAATTACATGTGAAAACCCTATGAACAAGATTTATAGCTTCAACCTTTTCTATACTACTATTGGCATAGAATTTCATTACTACATCAAACTCAGAGAGGGGAGCTCCCTCTATCCATGCAGGTCAAGACCTTCTCTGCCATTCATGGGCATAGAGAACTGCTCTGAGCACCAAGGTTCAGTGACTGACCCAGGATCATGCAGCCAGTATATGTAGGAGATGGGACTTGCCCTTGGGTGTCCCCACTTAGAGGACAGCATCCTATCTAAAGGAACAAATATTACTACTATTTCTTCCCAGATCTAGCTCACACATGGGCTCAGTCTGAATATCAATTTCATCTTGCAGAACCATTAGAATGAGTTTCCTTTTAGCTAGGATAAGTGGAAACCTTTATTATTTGTAGACAGAGAGAGAGAGAGAATGCATTTGTGTGCGTGTGTGTGTGTGTGTGTGTGTGTGTGTGTGTGTGTGTACCTTCTGACTTAAAACCAAGAGGTTGGAGTTTGAATGAAAGGCCTGGTATTTCCCTCATTATGCTGCAAAGCAATTCTCTAGCAGAATGAATGAAAGCATTTTAATTCATTCTTGTACTTCAAAGCCCCTAATGTCTTTCATTAATCTCAGACTTCTAGATTGTACTTTAGAAACACTGCAGGCAATACAAAATAAAAGGAGCTTAGCTCAAAAAGTTTGAGGAATTTAAACCCTCCTGACCAATTGCTTTTGGAGGGGTGCCATCCAACTGGATGATTTTCACGGGGGCTTGATTCAGGCAAGGTCAAATGCATTAGAAAAATCTCTCAGAAACATATTGGACATGTCGGGATCATAATAAATCTTTCAGCTTTCTTGGTTGAAAGTTAGGATTACATTAGTAGTGCGGATGAAGTCTGGTGTGGTTGAAAAAGAACTACATGTAGTTCAGAGATAACACTTCAATCCCAGTCGGCATCTTGCCAACTGTTTGACCATGAGCAAGTAACTTTTCTAAGCCTTACTCTCTTTTATCCATAAAATGGGTATGTATAGTAATACTTTCAGTCCTTATCTCAAAGGTTCATGGGGAGAAAAGTGCTTTATCAACTATAAAGTGCGATACAAATGTGATTAATATGAAACCACATCAGATCATAGCTTGGGAGGCAGAAGGGCCTTCTGAAAGCATCAAGTCCCCTCATTATATTTTAGAAATGAGAAAACTAGAATCCATTAAGGCTAAGTGACTTGTGAGTTATAAGTATCATTGTGTGAGAGAGCGATCAATATTCAATTTAATTCAACAAACATTCATTAAAGCACCTACTATATGCAAAGAATACTGTGTTAGGCACTGGAGCAAAGGTGAAGACAGTGAGGTCTCAGTCCTCCATTGTTTAAGAGCAAATCTGGGCTTTGAAAGTGATTTTTTTAAAGGTCAGCATGAGTGTCATATTAGATAATGGTATCAGATTTAAAGATAATAATAGCATTTACATAGTGCTTTAAGGCTTGCAATGCACTTCACAAATAGCCTCAAAACCACCCTGGGAAGTGGGTGTTATTATTATCCTCTTGAAGCAGACAGAACTTAAGAAAGAGGCCCAGGGTCACCCAGCTAGTAAGTGTCAGGCTCCATTTGAACTTGGCCTACCTGACTCCAGGTCCTACTCTACCTACTGCACCACCCCAGCAGCCATCAATCCTTGGCTACAGAAAGGACCTGAGAATTATTCTTCATCTTTTTTTGTTTCATAGCCCCTTTTGGCAGCCCGATGAAGTCCTTTTCAGAAGTTTTTTTTTTTTTAAATAACTGAAGGAAATACTATGTTTTAATTAGAAATTAGGGAAAATATGCAAGCTTTCTTCCATTCAAATTTACACACTCCACCCCTTACCATCCCAGCCTTGAAATCTATCTGTGGATCTGCGGTTAAAAACCTGTGCCCTTGAGATCACCTCATCCAACCCTCCCCATTTTATGGCTGAGGAATCTATAATTCAGAGAGGTTAATCAGTAGAACAGCCAGGATTTGGACCTCAGCATCTGGACATCAAATCCAAAGTACTTCCTGTCACACTTCAATCAATCAAGCCATGAACACTTTCTCATAGCATCAAATATAATTAATCTTTCAAAAGTGGAATGAAGAGGGGGAGGAAGGAAGGAGGAAAGAAAGGAAGGAAGGGAATAATGGAGGAAGGGAGGGAGGGAAGAAGGAAGGAAGGAGAAGAAAGAAAGAAAGAGAAAAGAAGGAAGGAAGGGAGGGAAGAAGGAAGGAAGAAAGAAAGAAGGAAAGAAAAAAGAAGGAAGGAAGGAAGGGAGGGAGGGAGGGAGGGCACTCCTTGAATTCAGATTCATCAAAAACATAATTTTGGACTCAAATTGAGGAGTAGAATGACAATCAATGTTTCAGGGTAAAGGACGTCATGAAACAAAACCAAAAAATTCTTATTACTCAGAAATTTAATTTAAAACTAAATAGCATATACTTCGAATACTGTAATGTCTAATAAAGGTGGTACCTTCTATTCATCATCAGCAACAGCAGTCAACCACTTTGTACTCTTCTCTATGACACATGAAGTCATCCAAACATTGGCAGGAGCCAAAGGCCACCTCTGCCTATGACTGATGAGTCAAGTACTTCCAATGTATTAGAGTTGCTAATTTAGCATTAGCTCCCCCCAACTCGCAGCAGCAAAGTATTCCTAACCAAAGTATCCCTCTTTTCAATGTCACCTAAGCAAATAAAATAAAAATTTTTCAAGGGGAGTTTTCTATATTAGGAAAACTGCCATGACACCAGTCCTGTTTTGTATACATGTATTCCCCACCCCACTCTGCCAATGTCATTCTATTTAATTCAGCAAACATTTATGGGACACCTGCCCTGCACAGTGCATTGTCCTGTACACCTCAGAGAGATGAACTTAAAAGAGGTGCCAGGGGCGGCTAGGTGGCGCAGTGAATAGAGCGCTGGCCCTGGAGTCAGAAGGACCTGAGTTCGGAGCCGGCCTCAGACACTTAATCCACACAAACAAAAACCTAGCCATGTAACCTTGGGCAAGTTACTTAACCCCAATTGCCCTAAAGGGGCGGCTAGGTGGCGCAGTGAGTAAGAGCGCTGGCCTCAGAGTTGGGATGACCCGAGATCAAATCCGGCCTCAGAAAATGAGTACCCACACATAAATAATGACTAGCCGTGTAACCTTGAGCAAGTTACTTAACCCCAATTGCTTTTAAAAAAAAAAGAGGTGCCAAAAGTTCAAATGGGTTAAGAGATTTGCCTCCAGTCACTAAGAGGCAGCTTTTGCATTCTGGTTTCCTAGACTTCGAGTCCAATGGTCAATGAGGACCACATCATCTCCATTGTAGGATACACCAAATATTAAAGGCATAGCCACCAATGTCTGAGAGCTCAAACAGACCTTGAAGAAGACACACCAAGTCAATAGGTGATGCTTAGGCTTTGAATAAGTGGGTCTCTCTTCTTTATTCACTGGGTTTTGTTTTTTTTTTTTAAATATGGACCCACAAGTTCCTTAATATAGCCAATTCTCAGTTTGGAAATGTCCTCAATAACTCAGAACAGCAATTCTACCTGAACTTCTTGTTTTGGATCTTTCAGGAAAGGAGATGGTCATTTAATGAAATAAGGGACTTCCAGACTTTCCTAATGAAAAAGCCAGAGCTCAATGGAAAATATGATCTCCAATTACAAGACTCAAGAAAGACATAAAAAGGTAAACAAGGAAAACACAGACTCACACATACATACATGCACACACCCACACCCATACACACATGCACATAACTTGGGATGCAACAAGAGCAAAATGTTCACATCTGTATATGAGGAGCTGATAACTGTCAATATTGAAATTTATATGATTATCATGACCTTTAAAAGGGTTATACATAGATAGAGGGTGTGGGTATGAATGAACTAACCTGAAGATAACCTTATTAAGGGGATCAAAGGGACTGAACTTGGATCTTAAAGAGTTGCCTGGGGACAGCTAGAGGTCAAGACTTGCCCAGGGTGACAAAACCAATATATGTTATAGGCAGGGCTTGAATCCAGGTCTTATTAGTTCCATGACAAAGCCTCTACCCACTAAACCACTCAGTCTCTGAAGGATTTTTTTTTTTACTTTTTAAAATTAATTTAATGTAATCAAAATTATGCATTTTGCATTTTGTAATGTTCTCTAATTCTTGTTTCATTTAGTTTTAGTTTTCAACATTCACTTTTATAAGATTTTGAGTTCTAAATCCCACCCCCTTTCCCTCTCCCTTCTCCAAGATGGCATGTAATCTAATACAGCCTATACATGTGCAATCATATTAAACTTATTTCCACATTACTCATATTGTGAAAGAATCAGAACAAAAGGGAGAAAGCACGAGAGAGAAAAAAAACAAAAAAGGAAAGAAAATAGTCTGCTTTAATCTGCATTGAGATTCCATAGTTCTTTTTCTGAAGGATTTTTATAATCTTCATTAAAAACCAGTGATGAGAGTACACGACTTATGCCTCCCATAGGGCTGCTAGATGGCACAGTAGATAGAATGCCTGGCCTTAACTCATCTTCCTGAGTTCATGTCTGGCTTCAGACACTTCTTAACTGTATGACCTTCTGTTTCCCTCACTTTCCTCATCTATAAAATGACCCAGAGAAGGAAATGGCAAATAACTCTAGCATCTTTGCCAAGAAAACCTCAAATGGGGTCACAAAAAGTCGGACATGACTAAACAATAACAATTATGACTCCTGTCCAAGTCTGGATGAAGCATTTGGACTTAGGATGGAAGGATCATAGATCTGGAAGTATAAAGAAACTCAGAAGCTGGTCTAACTCCTTCATTTCACAGTTGAGGAAACTGGGTCCCATGGAGGTTAAGCAACACACTGAAGGCCACACAAGTACTATTGGGGTGGGGGTGGATTTGAACATAGCTGCTCTGACCTTTGAGTCAGTGCTCTTTCCTCTGTACTACCCTGCTTCCAGTTGATAAAGAAAAAGGACCATACCAACATTCCTTTCCCTCTGCTCCTTGGGGGAATGATGGACTTCTCAGAGGCAGCTGCAGGTGCTACTACTCTAAGGCCTAAATTAAGTTTTCTACAAAGAGCTTCCTGATTCCCTAAATGCTTAGTCATCAGTTTTCCACTTGAGGCCTTCTTTCTTTTGGGAAACGATTAACCTCATTCTCTCACAGTCTCTTCAGACTTAATGAAAGGATCAGAATGAATACTCTGTTCACTGTCTTTGGGTGAACTGCAAAACTTCCCGAAAACCTCCTTAAAAAGACATCAATTTCTATCTGATCATCCCATGCTATACACTCAGCAGTCAATCAGCTAGTTCAGACTTGGCTTCTCTCTACAGCCTCAGAAGACGCACAGACATAGAGAGAAGAAATAAGAGTATACTTTACTCTATAAAATAGACTTCTCCATTTTCGGTATAGGCCATCTCCCAGTTTTCAGGTAGAGGACCTAAGTTTTCCTCTGCACAAAGAGGTAGGTATTGAGGGAGCTTCTGAGATGGTTCCGTGATGGGAACAGTGGTGATGCTATTATTCACAGGTGGCAAGGTTGTCTCTCTTGTACTATGGGGATTGTGCTCGTCTTGTTCTCCAGAATCTGTGAAACAGACAAAAAGAGAAACAGGGTAAGAGAAATAGCATTTGGAATCACAGAAGTTCAGCGGCGGCAGAGTCCTCAGAGACCATGCAACCCAACCTATATATTTTACAATCTACCAACAGGTGGCCTTCCTAGTCATTGTGTACAGCTTTCCATTGAAGAAGGACTTCTATCTCCTAAGGCAGCCCATGATTCAGGCTCTCAATCAGAGAGTTAGTTAAGCTATGATGTAAAAGAGTTTTCTCTCTCATCAATTCTAAATTTGTCTTTTGTTAACCTCTACCCATTGTACTCCAGGGCCAAATAGAATGAGTAAGTTGAAGATAGCTATCATATATTTGCTTTTCTAGGCTCAGCAATCCCAGTCCCTCCAACCAATATTCATGTTGAGAACTCCTTCACCACCCTGATTACCTTCCTCTGGGTGCTCTCCAAGACTTAATAATCCTCTTCCCAAAATGAGGTGCCCAGAACCAAACACACCACTCCAGATATGCCCTGACCAGAACTGAACCCTTTCACCTGCACAGTTATAAACACCATGCCTCCCTTAATGGTCGAAGGAATCCTAGCTTCACACTGAATATTTTCTAAAAATGAAAATAAAAACATTCTAGTTTCATTGGTTAAAAAAGTTCTGGGCACTCAAAGCTTAATAAAAGGTTGTTGACTGACTAGCAGACTTAGATTTTATTTGGCAGAAGGCATCAAAACAATCCGTCAGATAGACTCCTTCAAAAGGGAAGATGTTGGAAAATATATTCAGCTCCGATATCTCTCTCAAAACTTGGTTAGTTAAAAGGAAAAGAAGGAGCACTTTCATAACTCAAATTCCAAAGACTCTGAAGCAAATATCCCAGCTTTGGGTTTCCACATGCTCAAGCTTTCGAAGTCAGATTTTTTTTTTTTTGGTGGGGGGGGGGGTTGCTTTTGAAAACAGGATGAAAAGAAAGGGAAAGAAAGCACTATCATAATGCCCTCACTAGCCACTGTTTGTATTAGCTCATTTAAATATTTTTAGTAGATATTGGCCAGAAGGGAAGACTATCTTATGAATTCTGATGGCCAATACAAACAAGAGAAAAATATGTAGACAGCATTTCAATGAGTCAACTTCAAAGGACAGAAGGAAGCCTGTATCACTAGTTACTTCTGCAGAAGGCAGATGACTACGTTCTGTGGTTTAAAAACCAAAAACCCATTGATTTTGAGCAAAAAAGGACTTGGGTTCCAATTCCAGTGCTTCTATTTTGTTACCTCTATGACCCTCTGTAAATTTTTTGACCACACTGGCCCATCATTTCTTTATCCATAAAATGAAGCTGTTGCACTAGGTGCCTGCTAGGACCCTCTTTGCCTTTGAAATTCTATGCCCTTATTATGCCAGAAAGGTAAGGACTTATTTTATAATATAGTACTCTGAACTAACAAGTCTTTTTGCCTTCTTGCTTAGGTGAGCCACCATGATTTACAGAGGCAAAGGTAGGCTTGAGGCAAGGGAAGATTTCTTGACAATCACAGCTTTCTAAGAGGGGGACAGAACCAAATTATGGTGAGGTGTATAGGAAGACAAAAATAGCTCCTGCCCTCAAGACTTTATGTTTATTTACAATAATTAGCTTGTTTTAAAACAGTGGATAGTATTATGGCCCCTAAGGTCCACTTGGTTCCTTGAAATGTTAGGTAGTTTATCAGAGAGAAAAAGTTGGGATTTCAATCAGAATTGCTGAGTCCCCAGTTAGGGAAATTCCTAACATTTAGGTATTTCCTAACATGTAGGCTCGCTGATCTCTTTGTGAATGAGACCAAAATTCAAGCTCCTGGAAAGGTCTGAGTATTATATTTTAGCATGTATGAATAGACCCATACAGTTGGGGGAAGAGCAGATGTTTTCTCAAGACTTGGTATCAGTTTGGGTCTTCTCAAAAATGACAATGGGACGAAGGCTATCCTCTTTACTCTCCCTTTCTTCTGTAGTTGGGTCTTACCTTCCCTTATCCTTTCCCTGATTACCTCTGGGTGGTCCTTTCTGTGCTTAGCTCAGTAAAATCTTTATCTTTCTGGTCAATCTATCCAAACACTTAGCATCTCTATCAGGTTCTGAGATAGTTTCTTTTCTTTTATATAAATTCTTTAGGGCTTGATCAACTCTCTCAAATAAAAGAAGGTTTACTGGCTCGATTAACTCAGTGTGGACTGAGTGAGCCAATTCATAAGTGCTGTTATCTAAGGAAGGTAATTACTTCTAAGTGCATGGAATGATGAATGGGTCCCCACCTTCTCAGCTACCAAGTACCCAAAATGTTATTTTACATATTCTCCTGGCATTGAAATAGATTCTGATGAAAATAAATGCCAGCATCCTGAGAATAATAGCAATAGCCCATATTTTCTCATTGTTTTTATGAAGATTTTGTTTCAGTGCCTGACTCTTCATGACCCCATATGGGGTTTTCTTGGCAGAGAGACTGGAGGGGTTTGCCATTTTCTTCTCCAGCTCATTTTACAGATGAGGAAAATGAGGCAAACAGAATGATGTGACTTGCCCAGGGTCACCGAGATATTAAATATCTGAGGTCACATTTGAACTCAGGAAGATGAGTCTTCCCAACTCCAGGCCTGGTGCTCTGCACTTGACCCACCTGACTGCCCCAACCCCATATTTATAGAGTACTTTAAGAGGTTTATGATTCACTTTATATCTCCCATCTCATTTGAACCTTATGAGGACCCCATGAGATATGAGCTATTATTCTCCCAACTTTGCAGAGATTTGGAGGTGACTTTCTCAGGGTCACACAGCTGGTTAAGTACTTGAGAGAGGACTTCAGTCACAGATTTCCTGCCACATCCAGTGCACCAGCCACCCAGCCACCTTACTATGCTGATTTCCCGAGTCATTGTTCAATCAATCAACAAGCATTTATTAAGCACCTTTGTGCCAAGCAGTGCATGAACTTAAAAAAAAAATAAAGACTTATTATCTAATTCTCCCTCCACTCAATTCCTAAGTAACCTTAGGATAGGACTAAGGAATAGAGCAGTAATTTGACCAAAGTTGGGAACTCTCAGGTGAGAAAATTATCTCCACCCCCATGGAGGTCAGTCGGCACCTTCTTTGCAACTTACAGTCTCGGAGAGGTCAAATGTCTCCTTTGGGTCACAGAATCAGTGTGCATCAGAGGCAGGGCTCAAATCCAAGCCTCCCTAGCTTCAAGGTCAATTCTCTACCTACTGTGTGTCACACACTGACTCCAATTTGTACCGTCCGCTACAAAGAACTCATTTTTTGACAGGTGACCAAGAATCAAAAGAAAGGGCCCCTGCATCCTTCTCCGGTGTGTATCACAGAGTAAATGTACAGAAAGCTATTGAAAGGTGCTTAGAGACACAAGAGATGAGGAAAATAAAAGTTAATGGGGTAGAGACTAAGGATGGAAATATGCTGATTCTAAGTAATTGCTCAGCACTGATTGAGATGAAGTTACTTTAGGAGTGAGAGATGATCTATTGATCGACACCTAAATCCTTCAATAACTAGCATGTCTTACAGAGCAAGGGTAGCCCCATATATTGAGTATTAAAAAACAACAAGGGCAGCTAGGTGGCACAGTGAGTAGAGCACGGGCCCTGAAGTTGGGAGGACATGAGTTCAAATCTGACCTCAGACACTTAAACACTTATTAGCTGTGTGACCTTGGGCAAGTCACTTAACCCCAACTGCCCTCCAAAAAAGCAAAAAAACAAAAGCAAAAACAAAAAACCAACTTCCCCCAAAACCCCAACAAACAACAACAACCATAGAGGAGATGAGGTAAAGATGAATTATCATAAAATCATAGTTCTAACTCGTAATCTTCAAACTGTATCCATTTCCAGATCCCCAGGGGGACTAAAAGTATCTAAGAGAGTTTTAGTTTGCTATAAAACACTAGAGGAGACAAAAACAAAATGAAGGGGTATACAACTCAACTCTGTTTTAAAAATCTTGTTTGCCAATTAAAATTCAGGAGCCTATTCCTTGTTTTTCCCCTTAGGAGAGCTTTAACAACTAGAATATCTAGACAGAGATGATAGTTACATCAGAGAGGAGTTTAATTTCCTATGGAAAACCTTTTCAACAATTGAATTACTTTTGAATTATCCAAATATTTTTAAAAAGTACTTTGAATGCTTCCTTTGAGGTCAGACAAAGCCTTAATCAATCCCCTTCTTAGAATGAAAACAAAAAAGCTAAAAACAGAAGGCTCTGCCTCTCATATACATCAAATCCATATTATTCAAATCACTAATGAATTGGGAATTCCACTACATTCCCAGAAACAGACTTCCTATGAAATTGTTAGTATCTGTTTTTTTTTTTTAATTATAGCACCTAAATCTACAGACACAATGAGCCAGAAGTCCCCAAACATTTCTGCTGAAAATACTTTTCATTCAGTTTAATTAAACACGTATTTATGAAATGCCTCTAAATGTCCAAATAGAGATTTGAACTCTGGTCTTCCAGACTCCAAGTCTATCCACTACATCACCTAATTGCAGCATCTCTGACTATGATTTCTTCAGCTCTGGGCATCTTCAGATCACTCTGGACTCTATAGGGGCTTGAAAGAAACCCATTTCCTTCTGCCTGGGTCATGAGTCTTTTCTTTGACATCTAATTACAATCTCTTTAGAGTTGGGTAATAGTATCTATCTGTACTGCAGATGCTTAACAAGGTATCTTGAGTGTGGCAGGTGCTGTTTTGGTTGGTGTGCTAGTCCTTTCCTATGGTCCTCTCCATTCTTTAGGTGTTTTATTGTCTTTAGTGGCAGCATAAAGAAAGATTGGAAAATGGAGCTGCCATGATAATGATACCTAGGACTTCACATGAGCATAAACATGGCTTCCATATGCAACTCCCCCAAATGTATCTGGCAATGAATGTGATGTCTACAGAAGAGCTTAATCACGCCCACATACCATCAGTTGTATAGCACTAATCATTCTACAGACATTTTGTTTGATGCCAGGTGATGATAGATTGTTGGCATCTGCAGACGTGCCCTTGAATTTGAGGGCAGTTTATTCAGCATTCCCTATAGGAAGGGGATGAGATACCTGAGTAACAGGAATATATTGTTGTTCAGTCATTATTTAGTCATGCCCAACTCTTTAAATGGAACACATTGCTTCTCATTAATTGATTCCATAAAAAAAGAATATCAAACAAAATGATGATTAAGGCTAAGGCTGGATAGGAACTCTGCTGTACATAATTGAATGGCTAACGAGCTCCTGCATGACTCTGTTGCTGCAGAAGGGTGACTATAGCACCCAGGAGCTGTGACAACAGAACCCAAGACCTTTTATGCTGGATTAACTTTGAATATGGTCCTAATGACCAGCTTAATCTGCTATCTGAGCTAAGTAAACAACCTTACTACAAAAGACAAATCAAAGAATTGGCAGTTCAATGGAAGAAGGACCAACAAGTTTTTCTTGAAGATATGAATAAAAGATTTAGTGGAGTTGGTTTCAAAGGTCATAGGGGGTGAGAGGATCTCGGTCATTCCATCTCATAGTCATCAAGATGAGTATAAACAGACCAAGATGAAGAGACGTGCTACTCCTAAGCCAAAGTCTTCTGGAGAGATGAAATTGTAGCACTATCTTATGAAGAAGCTGACTGCCATGATGTTACTAGAATGCAAATGCACAGCGGAAACATATTGGACAGAATAATTCTGTGTAGAGAAATGAAAACTGCCATAGGCTAATAGGATCAATCAGCCAATTGATTAGCATTTCACTTGGTTAGAAGGCTCTAGAGCTTGGATATCGTGAATACTTTTCTTCATGAAGAGTGGGGTGATGCTAATTGAGCAACAGAGAAAATATATATGAAAGTGGTTTAACACACAGTAAACAGTTAGCAGGACAGGAGACTCTTTGGGGTATGCATTGGTAATTTTATTGGTGAGGGGCACTCCCAGTAAGAAAACTCTCATGACCAGTGTAGACTGCTACCTGCTCTGCAGCTTCTACTTTCAGAGAGTTGCCTGAGTCACTGAGAGGTAAAGAAAATGAAGTGAGTTATAATCCAGTATGTGCCAGGAGTAGGACTTGAATCCAAGTCTAGTTCTCTACCCACTATAGCATTCTGCTTGCCAGAATTTTGTCAGTGCTGTGACATCATAAATTATAAGAATTCAGACATATGGAGCTAGAAGGCATCACCAGGCCATTGAGTCTAATGCATTATTTTACCATTGAGGAAACTGAGGCACATAAAAGATAAATGGTTTTCCCATGGATACACAGTCAGTTTGAATCAGGATTGGAACTCCAAACTCTGTGACCCCAAACCAAGTTCCCTATCCACTATGCTACATTGTTTTTCACCCTCAAGAAAGTTGCTTTGGATGAGGAATAGATGAATAAATGAATGAATGAATGAATGAATGAGCACTTGTTAACTGCTCACTATATGCTAGTCACTGGGGATACAAATAGAAGGCAAGACCTTTCCTGTCCTCAAAGATCTTCCATTCTAACAGAGACAGCATATAGGGGAAGTGGTAGCCAGGCAGGTTGTTTTAGTTTGGAAAGACAGAGGGACAGTAAGTAAAGTCAATGGAAAGGAGCCTGTTATGTGCTAAAAAGTTGCAGCTTATCTCTTGCATGTAAGAAATAGTATTAAAGACATCATCAGGACATGAGTGAGGGAAAACAGGCAGGAAGCCCAAGGATTGCTCTGAGGGCCAAAGAATGTCCAAAGAACATGGGGTTTTTTGGCAAAGATACTGGATTGATATATTATTTCCTTCTCCAACTCATTTTTTATTGATGACAGAAGTGAGGCAAACATGGTTAAAGATTTGCCCAGGATCACACAGCTAGTAAGTGTCTTCAGCTGGATTTGAACTCATCTTCATGAGTCAGAAAGACTCTAGGCCTGGCACTAGCTGCACCACCTAGTTGACCCCAGGTCAGATGTACCCAAATAAGAATTCCCTCTACAAAATATGTAGTGAATAGTTGGTCAATTCAGCCTTTATTTGAAGACCGCAAGTGACAGGGGACCCGTGACCTCCTGAGGAAGCCCTTTCTAGTTTTAAACAACAAACTGTTAGAAAGTTTGCCATGTTCCAAGTCTAAATTTGCCTCTTCACCTCTTCCACCCTCTGCATATGAAAGGAATTGCCTTTGGTAGCCTTCATAGACTTCCCCCGCCCCATGTCCTACCCAGCTCCCCACTCCCCTGCCTTTACAGTGGAACGATAGAAGGACATGAACAAGAAATTTATGGGATAAGAAAGAGTAAATGACTTGCCATCTTCACCGGGCTCATACTGACTGACTGAACAATGGGTCCATCTAAGGAAATTTAGAATAGATGAGGAGTTCTACCAATGGAGCAACAGTTTAAAACCATTCGCCTCATCTCAGTACAAAAGAATAAAAAAGATGCCAGATACCTTCTGAATACTGTTGACTTGTGCCAACTCAAACTAGTATCATCATCAGGAAATTTAGTTGACGAACATGAAAAAAATCACACAGATGTCCATCTTATCAGCCTGTGGTTTGTAACAATATATCCTCACCTACTCCAGTTTCCTCCAACCCTCCAACATCTCTTGTGGCAAAACAAAATAATGCTCTAATATGTCCCTTTGGGTGGGAGGGGTGGCAGAGCATGTAATAACAGAAATAATGGGAGCACAGTCATATTATGAAGCCAACCGCCATGACAGACGGCTGCCTCATATGTTGACAGATGGGATAATGACTACTGTTAAAAATATTTAAGAAATATTTAAGCATGGTGAAAACTTAAGAGCCAATATGCCATTCCAATTTTTCTCATAATCCATCTTCATTCATGGTGGTTTGCTTCAAAAAGATAAGATGTTCTTGTCAATAAAGTGGAATTTGATATTAAGCTGTCAAATGAACGCTATTATTCTTTCCATGAGAGATGACTGGCATTGTGGAGGGCTTTGAAACAAATAATAAAAATAACAGTGATGATGATGATGGTAGTGTTGATAACTAATTATGTTAATAACAACAGGAAGAATGATAACCTGTGGGCAGGAATTTTAAAGAAGGGAAGAGAGGTGATGGTTATTCACTATCTTCCTTCTGCAACACATTTTTTCAGGCTTCTTTAAAAAAAGCTAAATAGGACAGAAACTGAATAAAAGGAGGTGGGGAGAATAGCGTAGCCTGTGAAAAACGAAATGATGTGGTTAGACTGAGAACTCTGCTATCCCTGCCAGATGCCTAGTGGGAAGAGCCAAGGAAGAAGGAGCCAAGTGCTCCTGCCCCACTCCCCAGACCCCACCTCTGCCCCTTTACCTGTCAAGCTACTGTTCATTTCAGGGACGTCATCCTCATCGCCATTTTCCGCGTGTACTATGCCAGCATTTTGCATATCATTGTAGGACTTGGTGCGTTTCGGGGTTGATTGCTTGGAGCCCGTTTGAAGGTTGTGCAAAGCATCAGTGGGAATCACTTTCCCACTGACGGGTTGGCTGGGAGGCTTGGGTGTCCCATAATAGTTACCTAGGTGATAGAGACACATTTGCATGTTTCAGTGAGAATTAACCAAAAAAAAAAAAAAAGTCAAGATTTCACTTTCAACCCCATCTGAACATAAAGAAATTAAGCTGGAAAACTCAAACAGCCAGCATTTCTTTTCTGGGATGGATTAGAAAAAGATATCTTTCCTCTTCAACTAGACATGTTGAATTCAGAAGGCGGGATGAGAGCTGCTTTGTTTAGGTTCAGGCATCATGCAGGGACTAAAACAAAGGCAGCTGGGCTGGAACCCTCAACTTCATCTCATTACATTTGAATTTTAATTAGTCACCTTTTTACATGTATGCACCAACACAGTGTATAGTGCATTTGGAGGGAGTCCCAAGGAAAAGAAATAACTCAGTGTTGCTCCCACCCAGAGGGGGTCTGAAAAGCTGAGACAACCTTCTCTATCAATAGAGAATCACAATGAGGGGCGAGAGCATTTTTTAAAAAGTAATCTTTCTTTATGGGAACCATTCCCCCAAAAGGATAAGGGAGAGATGCCACGTGGCATTTATTTAATGGAGCAGTAGCCTTGGCTTCCGGGTCAGTTAGGAGAGGAATGCCATTTGCTGAGGCTTCAAAGGAAACCCTTGTGCACTGACGATACTGCCTCTCGGAGTAGTCATTTTTAAATACCATAAGTCACGGCAAACACAGAGGGAAGTGTTGAAGTATCACAGATACAGCCAAAATTCTGTTCATTTTCAGAATATGAGTAGTGAGAATTTGAATCATGTGGTCATCTTCCAGAATTCATGATTCATACTAATTGGGAGCTGAGTGTATAAAAAAGGGGGCCAGAAAAAAACGGTGTGGGCCAATTCAATAAATCCTAATCAGGATGGGCCAGTGTAAAGAGTGATGGAATTGGGTAGTAAGTCACAGGACATGAGTTGGAACCTAAGCTTCGCCACTCACCCCCTTAGTTGATCTTGGGCTACTCGTTTTACTGCTCTGGGTCTCCTCACATACAAAATGAAAGAGTGGAAAGAAATGATCTTTCTGGTCCTTTCTAGTTCTAACCCATGATCCTATGGTCCTATAACATTTGTAATTCCCTTTTGGTTTTACAAAAGCAGAGATTATAAGTAATAATACATCTTCTACATTTGTCTCTCAGAAGATTCCCAGAGTATTGTCCAATCTTTTCTCCATTGGGGCTCCTAACGCTTTGTGTATCATGTGGCTGGTAGTAGGCTGGTGAAGCCTATGGAACCTTTCTCAGGATATTGTGTTGAATGCATAAAATGTAACACACAAAATGACAAAAGGAATGATTATATTGGAATAGAGGTATATCCCAGTCTACAGACCCCATGAAATCTCTTCACAGACTTCTTGGGGATCAGTGGCTTCGGATCGTCATAATAATATTAACAACAACAACGAGGGTGGTGGTGGTGATGATGAAGATGATGTCTACAATAGACCCTATGATTTCACTGATGGAGGGAGCTCCTAGTGAGAAGTTTCTTCTACCTAGATGCCATTCTATGGCAGGTAGAGACAGACAAGACTGCCTAGAGCCTTGAGAAGAGATGTACTCACTTGTCCTGATAAAAATAGCTAGCATCTTTCAAAATGCTTTGAATTTAGCAAAATGCTTCTGATATGTAATTTCATTTGATCCCCACAATGAGTCCATGAATCAGGATCTATATTTTTCCCATTTTGCAGGTGATGGCACTGGAACACAGAGCAAGGAAGCTTCTTGACCAGGATCTCCCTGCCATTGTCAGATGTGGGACCTGAACCCACATCTCCCCGACTCCTTCCATTATGTCTAACTACTTAAATAAACTGTTCAGTTCCTGTTAATCCTGAAACAAAGAAGAGCTGGGCACATATTACTAGGGATTGTGTGTGGCAACATGAGGGCAGCGGAATTTACTTCTGACCAATTACATCTTTATAGGTGAAGATATTAGCAAGTGAATGTTTCATGATTAGGCATTTAATGTTGCTCAACAAACAGATAATTTTGCAAATAGGCAGACCTATTAATGTCAGCTTTCAAATATAAATGGAGAGGTCTGAGATCAATCCAACAAACATTTACTAAATGTGTTCTCTCTCTTGAGAGAACATTAAATAAATGTTTGTTGAATGTATCCTACACCTCTCAGTTTATATATGATATAAAAATGGATATAGAGAGAATATATATGTATATGTGCTCATGTGTATTCATATATATGTGTGTGTGTGTATGTGTGCATGTATGTGTGTATGCACACACACACACACACACACACACACACACACACAGGCTGGAAACTCTTTGTGAGTTCAAATCAGGCCTCAGATACTTACTAGCTGAGTGACCCTGAGCAAGTCATTAATCTTGTTTCTCTTAGTTTCTTCATCTATAAAATGAGCTGAAGAAGGAAATAGCAAACTACTCCAGTGTCTTTGCCAAGAAAGCCCCAAATAAGAGTTAGACATGACTGAAATGATTGAATAACAACAAAATATATACATACACACATATATATGTGTGTACACATATGTGCATGTATGTGCGTCTACATACACACAAATATATATAAATATAAATATAAATATATATATATATATATATATATATATTAAGGCTGTTACACACACAGAGTTAGATGAATGGGCACAGTGGAAAACATGAAAGTGAAATGGGCAGCTGGTGGTACAGTAGAGAGAGCACTGAGTTTGGAGTCAAGAAGACCTGAATTCAAATCCTACCTCAGACCTTCCTAGCTGTGGGAATCTGAAAAAATCACTTGGCCTCGGCCTGCCTCAGTCTCCTCATTTGTAAAGAGGGGCTAATACAGCACTGACCTCCCAGGGCTGTTGTGATGAATGCAAAGCTGTCAGCACTGTGCCTGGCTCATAGGAAGTGCTGAATGATTGTCTGCTTTGGGGATCCCTCTCCTCTTGGAGCTTGCAAGTTAGTATATGAACTAAAGTCCACTATTACGTGACTAGGACCATTGTCCTCTACATGTACCACATTCATGTATGTGTGCACGTACATGTGAAAAGTGTTGATAACTGAGCATGGATGAAGTAGAAGGTTGATCATCTGGGGTTTCACTTTTCTTGCTTGAAAGTGTTAAATTTAAACCTATTTTGGGAGACCTGGTGACTTTAAGACAAATTACTGACTAAAAATAATTTAAAATGATTAGTTTTGATGAGGCCCAGGTTAGACTAACCACAGAATCATTATTTTCACCAAAAACAATGAAAAAAATTTGATAACCTATTGCCGCTTTCTGGACATTAGCCTATTAATGTTTCTCTTGATTTTTAAAAATTGTTCATTTTTATTGATATCTTTTGTTCTCACATTCCCTTCCATTCAGGATATACCCCTTCCCTGACCTGCCTCCTTTGTAACAAAAAGTAAAGCAGAAAGAAGAAAGAAGAAGAAAAAAAAACAGCAACCGAGCCAAACTTGACACCGTACCAACCAGGACTGACAGTGTATGCTGTGTTCTACACCCAGAGTCCCCCACCTTTATAGTTTAGGAAAGAAGATTCGATTTCTCATTTTCACTTTGTGGACAATCTTAGTATATAATCATGAGGGTCAGCTTTGCTTTGGGCATGTTCGATGCTCTTTCATTTTCAATGTGTCATCTCTACATATGCTGTTCTCTCCTAGTTCTGCTAAGCCTCATTTTCCATCCACTCCCAGGCCTCCTGTGCGACTGTGAATTCTTCATCCCCATCATTTCCTTGTGTGTGGTGCTACTCCATACACTCATTTACCATAATTTGTTTAGTCATTTCCCAATCAATGGGCTTCTACTCTTTCCAACTCAAGGAGGACATTTTAAAGTACAAATTAGCCATTACTTCTCAGCCAAGACACTCCTACAGCAAGACCAAAACCAAACTGAAGCCATGACCACATGGCATAGGGATACTGAGGGCCATCCCAGATGGCATATCCAATGCACTATATGGTGTGTCCCAAAATTCCTGGAACAGGTTTAAGGTTCCAAAGCTTAAAACCTCCTTTATCATGCACACCCAATACACACAGTCACTCTTTGACTTTCACATTCAAGGTCAATCCAAATCTTACTTCAAGATCACAACCATCATTTTCCATTCTAAAATTCCTGACATTCCTCCTTCTCTTCAGCATGTCTTCATCTCCTGTAAGTTTGCTCCTAGCTCCAATCAATGTGCTTTTTCATACTGTTCCCAGTGTCACTGGAGACCTAGGGCTGGACTTGGAGTCAGAGAGACCTAGGTTTGAATCCTACTTCAGAGATGTTTGACCCTAGGCAAGTCACTGATCCTGTAGGAGCCTCAGTTCACTCATATGGAAAATAAAGGGACAGTGACATCTCAGATTCCTTTAAAAGTCTATGAACCTAATCTACACTCTATGCTCCATGCTCCTTCTTGTTCACTGGACTTTTCAAACTCTTTATCTTTTTATGGTATGTCTTTGGGACCTACTGCCTCATTTTCCCAAGGCTGTGAGGAACACAGCCACCACAGTCAAGGGATCAGAAGCCCAAGATGTGCAGGGACCATGAACTCTGGGGGAAGACTTCTAAGTCTTAAATAAAAATCAGGTAAGCATGTGCTTTGGATTCACAGAAAATTCCAATTAATCAGGACTTTAACTTGGCAAACAATCCAATTTCTTGAAACTATCAATCGATTTCCTCGTGTTATTAATGTATGTTTCCAGAATGAGTATATCACACTGGCTAGCCTGCACAAAATCTGCAGGCCTCAGGATTGGTTTTGAAGTGAAAATGAATAGGACACAAGAGCTGAGACTAATAAGTCATAAATGAAAAGCTCTATCAGTAATTCTATGAGGCAGTGAGTGCTTCCTCTCAATATGCCCACCATTCTCAACCTCAGCAACTAGTTTTTCCTGAAGTGAACAGCTCCAAAACAAAGTTACCCTTGGTGGTTCCTCCACCATTTGAAAGATGAAATCATCATTAAGGCAAATCAATAAATTGTTGAATACTCTCCTTGGGGTGTTTTTGTTGAATCATTTTTTTTTTCAGTCATGTCTAACTCTTTCTGACCCCATTTGGGTTTTTTCTTGGCAGAGATACCAGAGTGATATGCCATTTCCTTTTCCAACTCATTTACAGATGAGAAAACTGAGACAAACAAGGTTAAATGACTTGCCCAGGGACACACAACTAGTAAGTGCCTGAGGCCAGATTTGAACTCCGGATGGTGAGATTTTCTGGCTCCAGGCCCAGTGCTCTATCTACTGGACTACCTAGCCGCCAACCTTTATGAGTAAGGGGTGAGAAAACGCCTTTGAAGGTGCTTAGATCACCTGAGTCTCTCATCATTGTCACTATATATTGAAGCATTGAGAAAAATGACATTACATTCACATCTCAATCCATACAGCAAAATAAATTCTAAATGGATCAGTGATTTAAATGTGTGTTTTTTAAAGATACGTAAAAAGCCAAAGTTAATGGAGGGTTCCGTACATAACAATTATGGAGTGGTAGAAACATTTTAGAAATTATAGGAGATAGAATGAATTGGCTTGATCATTAAAAAAAGATGTTTTACATAAAAAACAATGAATACAGAATAAAAAGGAAAAAATAGTCTTGGAAAATTCTTCAATCTATGGGAGCTACCTCTTCCCCTAACAAATTCAGTTATCCAAAAATGGAAAGGATGGAATTGGGTGATGGTACTTCCCCCCTGCCCTACAGAAATTCCTAAGAAAAGTTCAAAGATCACATATCAGTAACATTGTAGAGGAGATAGCTATTAGGTGTCATTTGAACTGGGTAGCATTAGAGGCACTTGGAGACTCTAAGATTGTGTGATTCTCTGACAAAAAATTAGAGGTGTCTGTCACTGACCTTGAGATCTGTGGGTACATCTGAGGTCACAAAAGAGAATTAATCAGTCATCAATAAGTATTTGTTCTATGGCAGGCACTTTACAATGCTTGGAGATACAAAGATTTCAAAAAATGAAATAATCCTTGCCCTCCAAGAACTTATATTCTACTGAGAATTAACAATATGGAGAGAGTATGTACATACAAAAGAAATACAAAGGGATTTGGGGAGAGAGCAGGTACTCTCCTAGAGAGAGCAGGAAAGGCTAGATGTAGAAAGTGGTGCTTGGGCTGAGACCTGAGGAAAACAAGGGATTCTGAGAGGTAATGGTAAGGAAGGAATATATTCCAGGGTGTGTGTGTGTGTGTGTGTGTGTGTGTGTGTGTGTGTGTGTGTGTGTGTGTGTGTGTGTGTGTTATCTACTGAGATACAGCTTGTCTGTCCTTCTGTGGAGGGCTAGAAGGGGAGTAAAGTCTGATGAATTATAGCAACAAGCACCCCAGCATCCTCAGGGTGGCTGCCAACATAGGTTCTTAGATCTGCTTTTCTAAAGGAAAGCAACTCAAAATGGATTAAAAATCTTGCCTTAATCAATCAAATGTATCATTTACCTAGTTCAGGGGAAAAAGTCAGCACCCCGAACTTCAGAGTATACAGAGGTTACAAGCAGAAATTACAAGACAGAGAAACATTTCAAGCAGACAGGCCTCCAACTGTCCAACCATTACATCCATACCTAGTCAGTCACCAAAGAGGGAAGCATTAACATCTGGATTTCTCAAAGCCAGGGAGGCTCTCAATGGCTGCCCAGAGTCTCCTCTGGTCAAATCACACAACACTTCTCAAAGTGAGCCCCAAAACAAGTCTCACATCAAGGTTTATATAGCCTTCTCCTGGCTCAGAGAATGTAACAATCCTCTCGACCCACTGCCCAATCACAAAGTATCTCCTGAAAAACAAGCCTCCCACCACAAGTTCCAAGTGTACTTAAGCCTATCAAATGGCCTAGGGGCAGGGAAGATCTTAAATTTCCATTCCATTCCTATAACATGAGTCTGGAAAGATTAGATGGTGCCTGGTAGAAGAGGATTTGGAATGCCAGACAGGGGAGTTAATATTTCATCTGAGAGTGTATCCTAGCCTAGAGGCATTTTAGAATAGAATCACAGAATTCTGGAGTTCTGAGGGACCTCAGCAACGATTGGTATTGATTCTAGCCCAACTCCTACTCAAAAGGAACTTCTACCATACATAGTGTCCCCAATAAAAAATCAATGTTCAGAGGCATCTGGGAGAGGACAGCTAGGGGGTATAGTAGACAGGGCACTTGGAGTCAGGAAGACCCGAGTTCAAAATCCAGCTTCAGACTCTTACTAGCTGTGTGACCCATGGCAAGTCCACTGAATGCCCTTCAGCTTCACTCATCTCATCTGTAAAATAGGGCTAATAATAGTACGTGCCTCACAAAGTTGTTGTGAGGAAAAAATGTGCTATTTGTAAGGTCCTCTGTAAACTTAAAAAAAAAAGTACTGTATAAATGCCAGCTATTACCTTGTTGCTGTCTGAGGAGCAGGAAGGAGGGGAGACTAACCAACTCTCCAGGCAGCCCATTCCACATCTGAGCAGCTTTCATTGTTAGGAAGATTTTTTTTTTAATTAAGCCTAAATTGGCCCCTTTGCAATTTCTACTCATGACTTTTGCTTCTGTCCTCCGGGACCAAACAAAGTCTATTCCTCCTGCATATGACAGCCCATCAAACACCTGAAGCTAGCTATCCCATCCCAGAGAACTATTCTGGTCTTCTCTTCAAATTAAATGATCCTTTGTAAAGTGTTTAGCACAGTGCCTGCCATATAGTAAGCTCTGGATAAATGTTGGTTGTGATTGGGATTGTGGTTGTTATTCTCAAGGCTAAACATGCCAGTTCCTTCAATGATCCTTATTAACAAGGAAGGATTCAAGGGTCTTCAGTGTTCTGAATGTCTTTTCCTCCAGTTTATCAATGCTATCTCTAAAATGTAATACCCAGAACCGAACACTCTCATCCTCTTGTTCCCAGAAGCTTTTTTGGTTGCATGGTATACTATCAACCTATATTGAGCATGTGGTCCACCATAACCCCCAGATCTTTTTTCAGACAAAGTGTGGCCTAGCTATCTCTCCCTTATTTTGTTCCTGTAGGGCACAAGACAGAATTTTAGGTCATATATACCCAAGGCTAAGGGGTATGGATGATGACCATGAATGATGACCCAGCACAAAAGACCGAGAAGGAGCACTCGCATAGGTAAAAGGAAATTCAAAAGAGCCCCAAAGAAGATGGCATTTAGGAGTGGTGGTAAATAGTGTCAGATGAAGCAGGGACATCAGGAGATGCCATCAATTTCATGGAATTCAGCACACTATATCCCTGTCTTCCAAGTCACATATTTAATAGGAAAGGGGGCTAACAGCACCAGTACCAGCAAATCATGACAGCAAATTAATGTGAACTCCTTGCAAAGGGTCTAAAAACTATGGCAATGAGCGTCCTGGGCTTCAGGATGTGCTCAGCTAGATTTGAATCTTGTAACTGTGGTATATGATTTCATACCTGATTACCCTATTCATAAAAAGACGTGCTGATTTCTGGGACCCCAATTGGGTAATGGTTGGGATCTCTGATTAATTCATTTCACTGGTTAATTGGCCAGAAATCTCCTGACTGACTCCCACATGAAACTTTGCTCCAAAGAATTTAATTCAAAAGAATAACAACATTCAATGAAACTATCAAAATCTTGACAGTGTTTATACTTCCCTAGTGATATATATGAGAAAGTGCATTCTAGCAAAGAGATCCATTATATGGTTTGGTAGCCTGAAGCAGGTCCATATTTAACCTGAATATAATTATTTCCCTTTGAAGGGGGTTAAGTACAAAATAGCATTATTGTGCTATTTACTTAGCTTAATTCACAGGTTATTCAACCTGCAGGACAGCTGAAATTGCTATCCAATGAACTGGTGAAGAATATTAATGGGAACCACCGAGGTACAAGAAATTCGTATCCTTGGATAAAGTCAAGAAAACGAGACAATAATATTAATAATAGCTAACATTTATGGCATTAATGTGGATTATCTCACTTAGACTCACAATAACTCTATAAAATATGTGCTATTATGCCCATTTTCAAGATTAATCAGATAAAATAATATTGTAATTAATTACATGGGGCTTATTATAATTGTGTCAGCAAGTAAGTAGAATATAAATTTGTTGAGGAGAAGGATTGTTTTCATTTTGACTTCGTATCCTGATGCCAAGTAGCTAGGAGGCACCTAATTATTGCTTGTCCTTTTTCAAAGAGGACCAATGAAACCATGAGTAATGTCTTGACTTGTGTGTGAATTGGATTTAAGTGAGGCAGCGTTGGACAAGATAGTCAGTCTTACTCTCACCTTCCAGATTTATCAAAGTCTGGCGGCAGAACAGAAGTCAGGATGCTTGGAGATGGCCTGGGATGCAGCGGATGACCTTGGTGGCATCTTTGATGACTGACCAAGCTCTAAGTCCTCCTTCCAATGGAACAAATTGTTCCATTCTGCCAGGGAAAATTTTCACAAGCTTGGGATAGAAATCCCTTAACTTACCAATAATTTGAGGCCTCTCAGTTACCCTCAACATGGTTTAGCCCACCTGCACTGATGGTTTACTGGGATGTGGCCCCTTGTGCCTGCTACAGAGCCACAGGTGAGAGTTGGGTGGTGGGTGGGCACAGAAGGAAGATGAGCTGCCCTCACACCAGAGGGGCTAGCCCTCCTGAACACCTAATAAATGCTTGTTCCATTGGTCTTGTTGGGAGGAATAACTTTGAGAGACCAAAAAACCCTGTACTAGGGGCAGCTAAATGGCACAGTAAATGGAGCACTAGGTCTGGAGTCAGGAGGACCCGAGTTCAAATCTGGCCTCAGACACTTGACATACTACCTCTGTGACCTTGGGCAAGTCACTTAACCCCAATTGCCTTGCCTTGCCTTCCCCCTTGCCTATCCAAAAAAAAACCAAAACAAAACAAAATAAACAAACCAAAAAAAAAAAAACCTGTACTTGTATTTCCCATATAGAAAAGCTTTCATGGAGTAATTTAAGGCCAAACAGATGAGTGACTGAGACCAATGATAAGCACCAATGATAGGTAGCAGTGCATGCCAATGGCAGCCCTTTGGAAGCAGTGGGATTCATGATCTGGTTAAAATAAGGAGCGAGAAAACTTGTGAAAATAAAAGAACATACACTGGCTTTTTTCTATTATCCCCCAAAAGGTCTATTTTCAAGGATGTAAAAAGGATTTTTCCTTCTGTTTCTATATTTTGGTAAAAGTGTGGGAATCTCTACCCTGAAAATGGCAGTGCTATATGCAGGCTAGATTAGCTCGCTTAATAAATGCTTGGTCCCATCCTCCAATCATTTCCCACTTACTTGGGATTTATCTGATATTTATTTATCTGTGTAAATAAGGTGGAAGCTTGGGGCAGCTAGGTGGCACAGTGAATAGAACACTGGCCCTGGAGTCAAGAGTCCTTGAGTTCAAATCCAGCCTCAGATACTTAACACAAAACTAGCCATGGGACCTTGGGCAAGTCACTTAACCCCAATTGCCCTACCTCCCTCCGCCAAAAAGCAAGAAAAAAAAAAAGGTGGAAGCTGTTAGGTGATTCAGTGGATTCAACACTAGGCCTGGACTCAACAAGACCCAAGTTTGAATCTGACCTCAGACAGGCGGCAAATCACAATCTCTAACTGCCTAAGTTTACCTCAACTGTAAAATGGGGAGAATAAAAGAACCTCCTTTCCAGGGGTGTTTAAATGAGATGGTGCTTGTGAAGCACCTAGCACACAGCAGGCACTTAAGAAGCATTCATTCCCTTGTTCCCTCTTCCTTACCCTGAGCCTGGGTCATTTGCCTCCCCACTCAGTACTGTCTCACATTTTCTACTTCTTTGCTCACCACTTCTCACACACAGCAGATGTTGGTTAAGTTTTTGTTAGACTGAACTGAACTGTTGGGAGCAGAATTCTCATCTATCTTTGGGCCTTGAAGGGTCAGTGGAACTAAAAGCTGGGTACTCCTTGGACTAGGAGCCTTCATATCCCATAAGGGAACTGCCCTGAGATAAGGAAACCAAACCCCACAGATCTAACACTGGCTTTCTTCAAAGTATTTATCCCACCAATCTCTATTTTTAACATTCCAATAAAAAAAGGCAGCA
This sequence comes from Gymnobelideus leadbeateri, assembly GCA_011680675.1. NCBI lineage: Eukaryota > Metazoa > Chordata > Mammalia > Diprotodontia > Petauridae > Gymnobelideus > Gymnobelideus leadbeateri. Next base: position 29,307 of record WOXC01008401.1, on the reverse strand, counting down.
TGAAATAAGAGAGGAGCTAGCCTCTGGGTGAGGAAGACCAAGATTCACTCCAGTTTCATCTTCACAAAAGACTGGGTAACTTGATAAGGTCTTGGTGCCTCAGGCTACTGCCTAAGACTATATGCAGCAGCAGAGTTAATAGAATGCATTTGTGAACATAGTTTCCACACTGGGAGCTCTTCAAACAGATGAAATCACAAAATCCCAGGTCTGAACTGAAAAAATTAAATTGAATCAAAGTGAATTTGAGAGGCAGGTAGGTGGCTTATTGGATAGGGTTTTAGACTTCGAGCTTGGAAGCCCTGAGTTCAGAATCCTGCCTTAGATACTTATTTGTGTTAGGAATGGGGACAAGTCACTTACTCTCTATGGGCCCCAGTTTCCTCTATAAAATGAGAGAGTAGGATTTGATGACCTCCAAGCCTCCTCTCAGCTCTTATTCAGTGAATTTACAAGTCCATAAATATTTTCCTTTTTAATTTCTGAATTTCAATTTTCCAGCTCACTTTCTTCCTCCAACCAAGCTTCTTCACAAATGCTCTAAATTCCTTCCCCTGCCAAATATCCCCTCCCAAATGCTCCCTGAAAGTTGGTCATATATTACTCAGTGTCCCAAAAGTCTTATAAGATCTAATTTTAAGCAATAAAATCTTACAACTTCATGGAGAATTTTTGGATATGTTGATTGGGCTCTTCTTTGGCAACTTGGAATGGGATGCTTGTGGGGAGTGAGGGAGGAGGATACCTCCCATGTTGCTATGTGGTTGGGGATTTCTTTGTGAGAATTAATTTGCACCAAAAATACAAAAGGCAAATACTAATTTGCTAATACAAAAGGCAAACCTCAGACTGAGTTATCAGTGGTTCCTGTGTATGGAGCTATGCAAAAGGAAGGAGAAACCACATCCTTATTTCATTGCATGATGATGCAATATTGGGTCCTTGCCTGGCAGAAAGCAGAGGACCTGATTTATAATAGAGGGGACTGTAATTAGAATGTTTCCCTTTTAGATGTTAGCCCCTTTTAGAGTTCGTTAGTCAAGAAGACCTGTGTTCAAATCCTACTTCTGAACCATCCTGGTTGTTACCCCAGGTAAGTCAGTGTTAGACCTCTGGGTAACTTTCTATTCCTATGAATTGAAAGAAGGTAGTAATATGCATTGGGAGAGGGATTTTCCTCTCCTGGGAGATCAAGTCACAGGGCCCCAGTTGGAGCCCTTTTAAATGATAGAGCTTTATAAAATTTTATATCCCTTCCCATGCACTAACTCAACAACCCCATGAGGCAGGGAGGGGCTACATGTGCCCAGATGAGAAAATTGAGGTTTAGAAAGATTAGATCCCATTCTATTATACAATTTAACAGCAAGAAGGAAAAAGGAATGGTTTCATAAATAATAATAGCTGATATGTGTAGAGGGCTTTGGGACTGCAATGAACTTTGCGAACACAGCTCATTTGAACCTCACAACAGGGAACTACAGGTATCTTTACGCCCATTTTCCAGGTAAGTGATAGGAAGCTCTATAGGCAAACTGGTCATGGCCACTTGTCAAGTAAGTATCCAATAGGGGATTTCTGAAAATTCAGGGCTTCCAGACTCTAGTCCCAGCTTGCTAGCCATCATACTTGGCCGCCATTAGTGGGAAGCCCCTGGCTGCTGCCATACTTGGATCAGCAACTGCCTGGGGATGCATGTCTAAGTATACAGGCAGCTAAGGGGTCAATGACTTTGGGGCTACAAGGAGAAAACACTGGGGTTAGAGTCATGTAGAAAAGACATTTCTTTCTTTGATTGGTCTCTTGGTCTCAAGTCTCTTTATTCCAGTCCTTTCTCCACTAGCACTTGATAAAGGCATCTTCCAAAAGTCACTCCCTTACTCAGTAAATTCCAGGGATTCCCTATGACTCCCAGCTTCAAATCTTTACAACCTACCCCCTCCCTCTCTAGTTTTCCAGTCCATTTCCATTTTTACTCCCTTCTAAATGCAAAAAAGTGACATTGGCATCCTTGATGTTTCTTTTTTTTTTTTTAAGAGGAAATATGTTTCATTTAGAGAAATTCAAACTTGTTACATTTTATTAAAGTGAAAGGTTCCTCTCGAGGGTACTAGACCACCCCAGGGGCAGGAGGCAGCCATCCCCTCTGGGTGTGGGCTTTGTTTGGTCAGACCTCCACAGCTCCAGGGACAGAGCAGGGTCACCTGTCTCAAAAGGTATTTATCCCTGATGTTTCTTGCAGACAGCACTGCCATCTCCCAACTCTCAATTCTCTCTGGCCATCCTCCATTCCTGGAATGCTCTCACTCCTTACCCCTGCCTCCTGGTTTCCATGGTTTCCTTCAAGTCTAGTCTGGAACCCCATTTTTATGCAAGTGGCCTTTCCCCCAGGTATCCCTCAATGCCAGTGCATCGTCTCTGAGATTACCTCCCATCCACCCTGTGTCTAGATTTTCTGTGTAACATTATTGTTGGTAAACTCCTGGATGGCATCCTCTGTTTTTGCCTTTTGGGGGGAAGGGGTATCTTCAGTGCTTAGCACAGTGCCAGGCATATAGTAAGCACTTAATAAATGCTTGCTGACTGAAGAAAAACATCAATAACACAAATGCTGGGTGGCTAGGTGGCGCAGTGAGTAGAGCGTCGGCCCTGGAGTCAGAAGGACCTGAGTTCGGATCCGGCCTCAGACACTTAACGCACACACAAACAAAAACCTAGCCGTGTGACCTTGGGCAAGTTACTTAACCCCAATTGCCTTCCAAAAAAAAAAATAACACAAATGCTTCTTTTCAGTTGTTTATAAGAAATAAAAGAGGGCTTTCAGGGTCAATCCGTCCCCTAGGAATTTATCTGAGCTTAACATTAATGGTTGGCATTTATTTTATAAGAGAAATTGGACAAAATTTAGGCTATTTTCCAACTCCGATGTTCATCAAGTTTCTTAGGCAGGGTCATTGGTGCAGAAGGGGCACATCTTTTGGGTCTCTCTCCCAATGCCTGATCTGAAGATGATCTGCTTACCATGGCTAGGCAAACGCAGGCCTCTGAACTATGATAGCTCCAGAACACAAGCTTGATCAGGGCACAATGTGGGTGGCATCCAAGGCCTTTCATTTAACCACTGTTAAGAGACTACCTCACAGTTTTTTGTATCTCCCTCACCATATGGCTATGATTGTAATTCTATAAAACTAAACGCAAACAATTAAATTAGAGCACTCTAATAATCTATCTTTGGACAAATGGGAGAGCCCTATGCTGAAGGAAAGGGAACAATCTCACCTCCTCTGACTATGAAAGTCAGAAGAGAAGAGGATACAGATTGGTGGGTTCACGGCTGAATTCCTGCCCTGACGTTTCTATCTTGGCCCATATTAATATGCTCATGACAAGAAACTGGGGAATCTGATCCCCATGTTCCTAACAGGCCAGCAATAGAAGGGATGAATTGGTTAGGTAGATGGTAAAAGTCTATTGAAGAAAAAAGGGAAAATCAAGTTTTGTGATATTCTGGTGGGGAGGGATAGATAGACAAGGCTCATCAATGATAAAGTCAATTGCACTAATATCTGTGAAGCTGTACTCTGTGGCAGGCACTGAATTAGGCACCCAGGGGTACAAAAACACAAATGAAATAAAATGGTTGACTTCTGTCATGATTTAATTTTAACAAAAGGGTAAACTGAGACAGGTCTCCAAACAAGACAACATTTATTAGAAGGGGTGCACTACTTTCAATAAATGGATCAATGGCTTGCCTCCATTAATGCCAAAGACCTTAAGGAAAAGGGCCCTTTTTAGAGGTTTTGGAGAGTAGAGAACAAAGAATAAAGCAAGAGAGGATTAAAAGCAATATGATTGGTTACAGAGCTAGGGCACAGGGAGCAACATGACTGGCTAGAAATCTGGTAAAGGGGACTAGCAACAACTTCCTTTCTTCTTGCATGAGACTAAGAAATGTTCTTTGTTTGAGTCCAGGTGTGAGACAGTGGCCCAGATTTTTGGAGAACAAACCAGACATCCTTGAAGGACAGCTTGGTAGAGTAAAGATTTCTCCTAGGTCAGTTAAATTCCTTGAGGCAGGAAAGCTGGATTTTTAAACTTAACCCATTAAAGGCCTCTGAACTCTGAACTAACTTCAGAGATAAAGAACCAAGACTTAAGTAGTTATAGGACAAAAATCACTTAACTGTAAATAGGATCAATAAGAAATTGACACAGATCAATCTTAAATCTTCTCACCTTGGAGTTGGCAAGGTCTGGGCTCAAGTTCCACTCTGCCATGAACTGGCTGTGCTTAAAAATGAATGCACTTGACCCTCATGCTCCTGATATAATGAATAGGTAAATGGATAAGGGCTCCTGACATCTAATGCGCTCCCTTGAAATTTTTTCCTTTTATTTTTTAATTTATTAGTTTAGTTTCGGTTAACAAGATTCAATTTCATAGTTCCTTGATTTTCAAATTTCCTTTACTTCCCTTCCCCCACCCCCACAATGGCATATAGTCCAGTATAGGATCTGCAAATACATTCATATTAGACATTAGTCCAATTACAAAGGCATATTGTATTAGGTGGGATGAAAAATGGTAAAGGAGAAATAAAACCAAACAATGAAAAGAAAAAGATCAATTAGTTTGCTTCCATCAGGATTCAAGCTCAGTTCTTTCTAGTTATTTCTCTGGATGTCGCATTTCTCTCTTTCATGAGTCTTTTGGGATTGACTTATATCACTGCATTGCTGAGAAGAGTCCAGTCTGTCATAGTTGGTCATCATACATATGTTGTGTCTGTGATTGTATACAAATTTCTCCTGGTTCTACTCTTCTTGCTCAGCATCAGTTTGTACAAGTCTCTCCAGGTAAATATGAAATTCGTCTCCTCCTCGTTTCTTATAGCACAATAATATTCCATTACATTCATATACCACAACTTGTTTAGCCATTCCCCTATTGATGGGCATCCCTTCAGTTTCCAATTCTTTGCAACCATGAAAAGAGCTGCTATAAATATTTTTGTACATATGGGTCTTCTTCCCACTTCTATGATCTCTTTGGGATATAACCCTAGAAGTGGTATTGCTGGGTCAAAGGGTATGAAATTATTTATAATCCTTTGGGCATAATTCCAGATTGCTCTCTAGAATGGTTGGATAAGTCCACAACTCCACCAACAATGCATTAGTGTTCCAATTTGCCCACATCCTCTCCAGCATTTGTCACTTTCTTGTTTTCTCATCTTAGCCAATCTGACTGGAGAGATGCGGTATCTCAGAGTTGTTTTGATTTGCATTTCTCTAATCAATAGTGATTTAGAGCATTTCTTCATATGCTTATAGATATCTTTAATTTCTTTCTCTGAAAATTGCCTATTCATATCCCGCTCCCTTGAATTTAATGACTTTGTTTTTATTTGTATTTATTCTCAGGATTTCAGGATCACAGATTTAGAGTTGGAAGGCACTGAAGTCCAATGAACCCAACCCCCCACATTTTATAAATGACAAAACTGAGGAAGGGGAAGGAACTTGTCAAGGTGGGATTTGAACCTAGGACCTATGATTTAATATTAATCAATATTTTAAAAATTGCTTTTTGAAGAGCTACCCTATCAATCTGTACAGGGACCACTGTATAAGATTCATGGTATCATCTGATAACTGGAAAAGATAAAATACTAAGAAAGGCTCTTTCTAGAATAAGCATTCACTTTCCATTCGTTGCTCCTGAATGTTTCTAATATCATGGTGGAATTACTTAGCAAGGGAACTGACAGGTTGTAAGACCAATGGACTATAACAGTCAAGAAAATACTGGAAATCCTTCTTGTGCTAGTCTCTTCCCATGAGCCCTGAGATCAAGCTGGCCAAAGTTGTGAGGAATATCTTGCCAGGGGGGTGGATGAATCTGTTTCCTTTTTATATCAGACACCAGATATACACTCAAAACTGCCATTATGCATAGCCTTTTTTTTTTAAATAACCTGACTCATAGCAATTGCTTCCTAACCAGTCAATTTGATGAACTGCTTTGGGTCTATACTATCACTGCGTCTCTCTTACCCTCTACTCTAAAACTCCAGCTCAAGTCCCATGGTTCTCTCTTCACTCACCAACCTTTCACTGAAAAAGTATCGGATTTGGAATGAGAGGATCAGGTTTTGAATCCTGGTTTTGCCCCTATAATTGACAAGCCATGGAAGTTGCTGAAACCTCCATGGAACTGTTGTTTCAACTGTAAAATGATTAGGTCAGAAGTTCCAATGGCAATCCATGAGCTTTTCAAAAAAAAAAGTAATTTGATAACTGTATTCCAATATAATGGGTTTCCTTTACTTCAATATAATTGTCTCAGCAAATGGGTCTACTTTCTGTAAAAAGTCTTTCCAAATCCTCTTTAATCTTAATGCCTTCCCTCTGAGATTATATCCATTTTATTCTGTATACATTTTGTTTCACATAATTGGTTACATGTTGCCTCCCCCATTAGACTGTGAACTCCTTGAGAATGGGAACTTTTTTTGTTTGTTTTGTTTTATCCTTAAGATTCCCAGTGCTTAGCACAGTGTATGGCATACTGAAGGAGCTTAATGAATACTTTTGACTTGACTTTGTAAACCTGTGCATTTTATTTTATACATTAAAAACATTATTCTGAGAAGGGGTCCCAGGTTTTCAACAAATTGCTCAAGGGGTCAGGACATCAAAAAGGTTAAGGATCACTGGCTTCAATGATCTCAGAAGTGCTTGGCAGTTTTAAATCTATGATGCCAAGAAATGACTCTATATAACTCATTATAAGTCTGTTCAGCACTTAGTTTCATTTCTTTGGTGTCTTTGTCTTGGATCTGTCTGTTTGTAAGTTCTGACTGGACAATGGCTAGGTGGGTTCACATGCCACTGATGACAGGACAATGTGGCCTGTTGGAGAAAGGGTCAGCTATGAAGGCCAAAATTAATCAACAATTCATGAATATTTAAGTACATAGTCTGGGACAGACACTGTGATTGATGCTGGAGAAAGAGATGCCATTAATGAACCAACCCCCACTCACAAAGACACCAGAGTACAAATTGTGCCTCTGGCTTTTATTAGTATATGACCCCAGGCAAGTCCCTTTACTTCTCACTGCCCCAGGCAGCTTTATACGATACAGCTAAGTTACCAATCTCCACTGTGAGAGGTGTGTTCCATACCAGAAATCCCCTACACTGATAACATTTCAGTGGGAGGAGGGGGAAAGGAGATGAGGAGAATGGGTCATACGCCTTTTGGTACATGACAAAATTTATGAATGATTTTGTTTCTAAAACATACATATAAGGAATCACTTTGTGGAATCGTACACAGGCATGCACATTCATGTGAGGAAGGGTTAAGCAGGTTGAGCAATATTTGCCAGCTGGCTGTTTCATTATCAATGCATATCAACAAAGTCTTTAGTCCCTCTGGTCTTGCCAGCAGGGCTTATCGCATCAAGTGGGTAACCAGGGTCTGCCAAGGAACAGGTCTCCAAATATCTTGGTAAAAGGATGGAGGGACAACTGGCTAGGTCTTCCATGATGAAAAATGGGGACTCCCCTACCAGATACTATTCACCTTTCTTCTGTGTTCCTATTTCCATCAAAGTTCAGCCTTAGTTGTGAGAAGTATAGCCCAGCCCTTCCAGAAGGAAATTCATCTTAAACTGAATAGTTCACTCCTAAATAATATAGGTCTGCCATAATTCCCATCAGAAACACCATGAATCCTAGGCTTTGAGAGAGGAAGGGCTTTCAAATCCAAGGTCTACATAATCAGTCAAATTTACCCCACATTCATTTGTAAAACTGGCCTGTTTGGAACTGGCCCCCATGGCCTAGCTCATCCTTTGAAAACTCCCTCCCTCCCCCTCTAAAGCTAAGAGACCCAGCAGCCCTCCTGCTTTCAGCAAGAAAGAATAAAGAAGAATCAAGAGTTCAAGAGAGCACATGGTTCTGCTTATTTGAGAGCCCCAACTAAGAAACTGGCATTATGACACAGTGGAAAGATAAGTGGATTGGAATCAGTGTAAGGGACTTGGTCCAAATGCCATCTCTGTTACATGTGTGACCTTGGGCAAGTCACTGAACCTCTGTGAGCCTCAGTTTCCTCATCTGTAGAATACAGAAAGAGCCCACAGATCTACCTAAAGCCCAAGTTCCTCAATCACCAGAACCATTGAACATTAGGCCTGGAGAGACCTGGGTATCATTTCATAGATTCCAGGACTGGACCAGTCCTACAAATCCTTCCATTTTCAGCTCTCTGATCATTCATTACAAAGGAGGGGAGACCAACACACAGAGTGTTTGTTATTGGAAGTCTCCTGAAATCTTTCCATGGCAATGATGTAATTTGGTTTTGTCAACTGGCCAAAGGGCAAAGCAGAAAGCCAAGTTGCTGACCTATCCACATGGCACCCAATACCTCCCAGGATGGGGTGAGCCTGCAGGGCAAAAATACAGGGTGGTCTTGATCTGTTGGAGGCCCTTCTGAGAAGTGGTGAGCTCTGGCCCTGGAAGGGAGTACAAGGAAAGAAATTCCCAGACTCCAAATATTGGAGAAAGTGGAGAAAAGTATGGGATCTTGCAGTATAGGATACTAGATGGGAGTTAGGAAACTGGCACTGGGAGCTCCAATTCTGCATGATTCAGTCCACTTTCCCAAACTCTCTGAATCTTCATTTTATGGAAGGAAAGAAGGAAGGAAGGAAGGAAGGAAGGAAGGAAGGAAGGAAGGAAGGAAGGAAGGAAGGAAGGAAGGAAGGAAGGAAGGAAGGAAGGAAGGAAAAAATATGCTAAGACCCCTTTACATTCTAGGAGCCTGACACTTGGAGAGGTGGTTATTAGGACTCTTTGGGCTTCATATTACCTTATTGTCCATAAGAACCACCAATGAGAGACAGTCACCTCGGATGCCTAATGCAGAAGCTCCTTCCTTCGGGGCTCAGTGAATTCCAGGGTTAGAGAGCTGGTTGGGGCACTGAGGTTTTAGTGACTTGTCCAGGGTCACACAATCAGTATGTTTCAGAGGGAAAGACTTGAACACAGGTCTTCCTGAGGCTAACACAGGCCTTCCTCAAGACCATGTGGTCATACTACCTCTCAGTGTGCTGAATATAACACATGATATAGGAGTAAGAATAGTCCTTCTTTCTGGGAGTGAGCATTCAGAAGTAGTAACATAAGGGGACATTTACTAAGTGCCTACTATGGGCTAGGTTCTAAGAAAGAAACTCTCCCTCCCCTCAGGGAGTATGCAATCTAGAAGGGGAGTGATAAGTAAATGTCATGGGGGGAGGGGTGGTTAGCAGTAACAATTGGGGCCCCCAGTGTTAGTTCCACTGCAATGCTCAGGAAGGAAGAGGTTGAAAAGAACATATTTTAAAAATTCTAATAATCTCTGGACTCTGTGGATTCCTCTTCCCCAAGCTCTTTCCTATCCTGGGAGACCATAGATAAAAGATATTTAATTATAGATCTTATTTTTACTCTGACTTCACTAGCAACACAGGCCTAGATTAAGGAACAGGAAGAAGATGGGAAAAAACCAGGTGGAGCGATGGCTGAATATTGTGAAGAGAAGACCAGCCTCAGAGTCACCAAGGCCTGGGTTCCAGTCCCACCACTGACTCATATGGCCAGCATGGCCAGACAATTCTGTAAAACTCAGGGACAGAGCATGTGCTGACAGGCATTAGCAGGAGTTCAAGTTCACTATACTAATGAAATCAGAAGCTTCATCCCACATCAATCTCTAAGAATCAGAAGGATAGGGGCACCTAGGTGGCACAGTGAATAGAGCACTGGCATTGGAGTCAGAAGGATGTGAGTTCAAATCCAGCCTCAGATACTTGACATGAGTACTGGCTGTGTGACCTTGGGCAAGTCACTTAACCCCAATTGCCTTGCAAAAATAAAATAAATAAAAAGGATTAAAAAAAAAAAAGAACCAGAAGGAAAGCCATAAAGAAGCACAGACAAGCAAGTCAGCTTTGAAAGCTACAGGTTGAATTTATTATATTCCTCAAAAAATTAAGCTGTATGAGACAGAGACCTGTAGTTCTGTGTACAATCAATCCCCTTTTTCTTCGCTGTTGGTTGATTTCAGCATAAAAAAATGCACCCCAAATTGAGTTCTCTTAGGTTTGCAAAGGCTTTGCATACATTATCTCATCTAAGCCTCTCAAAATCCTGGCAACACAGCTACTGTAGGTCCTACTATCACTCTTTTAGGGAGGAGAAAACTGAGACTCAGAGAAACTAGCAGTGGTACTCAAGGTCACAGGGGTAGTAAGCCTCAGAGGACAGATCTGAATATCTCCATGACAACAGCCACTCTAACATGCTCCTTCTCTAAAGCAGATAAGAGATAGGAAACAAAAAAAAATGCAGGTGATTTTAAGAAATGGTGTGAGCTAAGAGAGAGGTGAGAGTAGGCCAAAGAACCAGGAGGTAACAAGGGAAAGTTCCTCCAGAAAGGACCTCTTCGATTATCTGACCAAGGACTGGTTCTGATATTAAATACAAACCCAATTACTGACTACCAGGGCCCTTTTTCAGGCTAACCTTCCTAATACAAAGCTTTGCTTTAGCCTGTAAGAGATCTAAAATATTTTCAATGCTTAGAGAAAACACTTGACTCAAAGACCCAAAACTAGAACATTATGTAGTCAGGAGCAGACAAAAAAATGACATTGATTCAACCTTGTGCACAGGAAAAGGCTTATTACCTCGACAAGGCAAAACAAACATAACTACAAGAATCTGAAACAACATTATCATATAACAGTCTTGGAAAATATAATTATACAGCATTATCCAACAAGTCTTTGTTTCGAAAAAAAGCTTCAGTATTGTTCTGTACCAGGTACTTAGTGCACATTGTTTCTGGGTATTCTCATACAGGTTTACATCACAGGAATCCAAGATGCTTCACTTCCAATCTCCCTCAAGGCAGAAGCTATTGATGTCTGAATCAAAAAACTCTAACCTGAGGAGCTTTTACTTTGAGGGGTCTCTTAGCCCCAGTTAATGCCAAAATGACTGCAGTAAATTGGAAGGACCAAACTACACTAATTGACACGAGACCCTTATTTTTTTGGTCCTTTGACCTCCTGGCCCTGTTAGTGGTAAGCCTCTGAGGTGTCCATGGTGCTGAGATTTGTGTAAATTTCATTATCTCTGCTAATCAGGGGGAACCTCCTCCTTTGTTGCCAGCCACAATGATTGTTTGGCTTTGCTGAGATCGAGCCTGAGAGAGGTTAAGATGGAGAAATATCTCTTCAGCACACACAGTCCAGTCCTTTCCTTCTTTCTCCCCATCATAAAGCACCAGGAATAATGTTTGCTTTAGCTATTCTAGGACAAACCTCTTTATGAGTCAATCCTCTTGCCTCTTAATACTCACAGACCACAAAGTCAATACTTGTTCTTGTGTCCTGGGAGGGTATGCTTAAAAGATGACAAACAATGTATGCACTAAATTCAGAGACCAACATCCATTAATGAACAAGGAGTAAACAGCAGGCATTTGGATGCATTTGATTTTCACTAAGGAGACCTAAATTAAAAGTATCACAGAATTATTGGATAATAGAATAGATTATTCTATTAGATATAATTAGATAATAGAATAGAATTGGATAATAGAATACCACCATCTGAAATAGGGGCAATTAGCACATCCTATGGATGCTGACCATGACAAAGGGATAGCTCCTGCTTAGCTTGAGTCTTATTTCTGAGGGTAATCATTCCATCAGACCTTCCAAATTATCTAATGGCAGATACTTGGATAATGTGATATCATTAATGTGGGGGAGTCCTCCCAGTGAAGGTGCAGGTTCTAAGTCATCCTCATATTCCTACCTCGTGATCCTTGACCATATCCTCTTGTAAATCTCCCATGGATTCCCACGCCAAGTACCTGGGGCCCTTCTGACGTTTTTAATTCGCATGGCTGTGAATGGAGCAGTCTGCTAGCTCTATTCCTCTTCCCAAGAGACTTCCCTCTAACCTCTAATCCTATGTCTCTGTGATGAAGCTCTTTATGCCACTTTTGGTTCACAAGTCTTCATTAGTAATAAGCAAAAGCCTATTCATACCCACCATGTCTATTATTACCCAACAGGTGACCTGAAACCTAATTCTTCATGTACCTTATTATTCCATGATTTTCAGTCATATGAATCACCAAAAGAGTGTTAGTAATGAAGAAATAGACTTGTTTCACGGAAGACGTCAGGGTCACTCAAACAAAACACCTGAAGTTTTCAAATGCAATTGAGCCTATTTTCCTCTTCAGTTCTGGGCCCAGTTCATTCTCAATATGCCAGATCTACCCAAATTATATGCACTGATAGACCTGGCCCTGACAACATTTCATAGTAGGCACAACAAGCATTCTTTATCCACTTGGTTTTCCTGGGGAGCTAATTAGAGTAAATTCTTTTGAGTGATTGTAGATCTCACTTAAGAGAATCTGAGAATAGGGGAAAATATGGAAGTAGTACAATAGCTTGAAGATGTAAAGTCCTGAGTTCAACTCTGGCCTCAGACACTTACTAGCTTTCTAAGTTTGAGAAAGTCTCTTCTGCCTCATTTTCCTCAACTGTAAAATGGGGATTAATAATAGCACCTACATCCTAGGGTTATTCTAAGGATGAAATGAAATTATATTTGTAAAGCACTTAGCATAGTACTTAGTATACAGTAGGCACTTAATAAATGGTTTTTTCCCTTCCTTTTCCTATTATAAGGAAGCCTTTTTATATTTTGTTTGACATATCCCATGACAGTGGAAAACATGTCTGGTAATAGTATCTATCTCCTTGTTCTATGTCATTCTTGATATTAATAAGCAAAAAGCTATGAAGCAAAGTTATTTCTGTTGATATTAATTTCAAGGAAGCTTGTATGTTAAGATAGATATGGATATAGATAAACAGACTGAAATGGAGTCACCTCCATCCCACAGGAGGAGATGGTAGTTAATAATGGCTAGGCAGCTCATATAATCTGGTCCATTGGTGTAATGGAAATGCAGATTTGAAGATCTTCCCTACCCCTAGGCCCTTTGATTGGCTTAAGTGACTCTGAGAACCTTCTTTAATTTGAAGATATACTCTGCCCCCAAATAGGCTGAATGTGGTCACATGGAGCCTGTGGTAGGAGGTTTGGTTTTCAGGAATGACCACACCTTGATGCTGTGTGATTGGGCAGTGGGTCAAGAGGGTGGTTACATTCTCTGAGCCAGGAGAAGACTATATAATCCCTGATTTGAGGCTTTGCTTTGGGGCTCACTTTGAGAAGTGTTGTGTGATTTGACCAGATGAGACTCTGGGAAGCCGTTGTTGAGAGTCCCCGGGCTTTGAAAACCCAGATGTTGATGATTCCCTCTCTGGTAACTGTGATTTTGATATTGATGATGGTTGGACAGTTTGGAAGCCTGTCTGTTTGATCTGTCTGTATACTCTGAAGTTTGGGGTGCTGACCTTTTCCCCCTGAACTAAGTAATGTATGTTTGTTTGATTAAAGTGAGCTTGTTAACCCATTTTGAGTTGCTTTCCTTTTGAAAAGCAGATCTAAGAACCTGTGTTGGCAGTCACCCTGGGGATACTGGGGTGCTTCCTGCTACAACTGGTAAACAGGATCATGAAGATTTTGAGCTGGAAGGGATCTTATATCTAGCTCTACTCATTTTATAGAAGACTTGATACCCAGGCAGTGAAGCAAGAGTGACTCGCCCAGTGTTATACAGATAATTAGAAACAAAGTGGATTTGAAGTCAGATATTTTGGCTCTAAATCCAGATCTACACTTCACCATCCTTTATGAAGACATAGAATATGGACAGTGAACTAGTTTTAGAAGGGAATAGGAGCCAGAGAATGGGTTAATTTCATTTTTGTGATTTTAATACCTCCTACCTTCTTTCTAAAAGAAAGGTCCTAGTCAGATGAACTCCTTTAAGAGGGAATTTTGATTGATCAAATCAAATCCTTTTTTAGAGTCAAGAAAGTATGAACTCAGTGAAATAGTGTATGCTCTGCTCCTTCCTGTAAACTGAGTGCCCATAAAGAGACTGTCTTCTATGGAATATTTTTAGCCATAGCCTGTCCTCTTGTCATATGTTTATCAAAGATACCTTTAGACCATGTGTGGATGTACTCCCCAAGGTTCTGTAGACTAATTTGGGAAATTACATACTAGTAGTATTCTCTGATCCAGGGATGTTGGTCTACTGGTTGTACCACAAACAAGATACTGCAACCTCTCAGCCCTGGGTCATTCTCAGACTCTAGCTGTCCCCTATGCCTGGAACACTCTTCCTCCTTTGCTTCAACTACTGACCTCCCTGATTTCCTTTAAGTCCTAACCTTTTCCAGTCCTTCTTAATTCCCATCCCTTCTCTGTTATTTTATTTATCATATATGTAGCTTGAGAATATATATATATATATATATATATATATATATATATATATATATATATATTTGTATACTATTTCCCCCATTAAACTGTAAGCCCCTTGGGGACAAAGACTGTCTTCGCCTCTTTTTGTACCCCCAGCACTTAGTTCAGTTTTTGGCATATAATAGGGGCTTAATAAATGTTTCTTGATTGAGTAATTATTGATTTCAGTAGCAATAAGTTTTGTTTTTCCCACAAGCATTTAGTATCCTCCCCTTATTTAGCTACGTTAAAATGGATTCCTCAGTACTCCAAAAGTTGTTGCCTTGAGCATAGACCTCTTCTGTATTTGTTGGTCTGATCTGACAGTATTTATTTTGATGTTCTTGTTCCATTTATAATTCCTCATTCATCAGAGACTGGCATGTTTGAGTCAAATGTAGTACGTCCACTGTCAATATCAGAGGAAATACTTTGTGATAAGAGTCTTAGCAGAATTGTTCCATTTTTTCATCTGTTTGTTGTCCTGCTTCCAGCTTTATCCCACACCTGGGGGATGATTTGGCTTCACTTGGTTTCTCATCAAAGCTTTCTGTAAATGAGATTTTTCTCTCCACCTACCTCTTGCTGTTTAATGAGGCTAGTAAGTTAATAAGATCAGCTAAATAAACTATCATTTTTAGAACAGAAATGTGTGGGCACAAACACAAGCTACTAATTCATTAACCACTGAGAGACAGTGCTTGGGCAATAAACACATCCACACACATGCACACGCATGTACATATACATACATATATGCTTATGTATGTATATGTAAATACACACACACACACACACACACACACACACACACCCCATGTGCTAATCAGACAATCAAAAATGCCAAATAACAATCAAGCCATATTATTGCTCTCAAAGCTCATTTGGAAAAAGAAATGGAGGTTAGACGTGGATTCCTAGACAATCACACTGTCACAAAGTTTGAAATACAAGATAGTTCTATGCAAAGTCACTTGCATTTATGTCTGTCTGCATAAATGCAATTTTGCTATTTCAATGAAAACAGTCAAGTCCCCATTTTGAAAGAAATATTGAGTGCAAATAGATAAAGAAAAGCAAAAGCTTAAGAAGCAAGTCATTTTGCAGAGGAGGTCAGCCCAGTCCACTTCTCGCTGCTTGTCCCTTAGCAGGTCATCTTACCTTCATATGTGCCAACTTCCAAGAGCGTCCCACTCTGCTCAAGATCCAGGAACTCCTTGACCGTCAGAAAATTATAATCCACCCCAGCCACTTCTCCTTCTCTTGGAGGCCGGGTTGTGCCTGTAGCAGAAAAGACAAAGCATAAAATGGAGTCACTCAACTCGAAATGGGAGAATCACCAAGCCCAGATGCATGAACAAACTCAAGTTCTCACATGGAGACTTCCAAATGTAGCCACTTCCAATTCTTCCCCTACCATCACCACCACTGACTGTGTCTCCTATACCCTGAGTCCAGACAACCACTGTGCTTTTGATGTTTGCCAAAATGTACCAACAGGAAAGAGAAAAAGACAGGGAGAAGGCGGGGAGGCAGACAGACATAGACACACAGAGACAGAGAGACAAAGAGAAGTAGGAGGTTTGAGCTTAAGCAAAACAGAACCATCAGCTTTTCAAACTCTTTACAACGTCCAGAAATAACCCCACCAGCTCAGCACCTAAAGATCTGACATTTGTAGCACTTAGAACAACAAAAGTCTGCTCAGATACACTTTTAAGACTTGGTCCAAGGCAGCAAATCTGTTAAACATAAGCTTTTCCAGGGCAGGAACTACAATGTATCCCCAAAATCCAGCACAGTGTCTGGCCCAGGTAGGTGCTTAATAAAGTTCCTAGTTAATTGGATTTAAGGAAATAGCACAAAGGCTGGGTGTAAAAACGTCTGACAGACAGCAGTGCTCTCACAAAGGGTCTCTGCTAGAATATCTAACCCATGATCATGAAATATTACCATCTTGTAAAGAACACATTTAAGGGACAAAGAGTCTAAATATGAAAGCTCACCAGGGCTGAACATGACATTTTCTCTCGAAAAACAATCTTCTCTCAGGAGCCTGTCTTTGCTTCTCTCTGGGTACTAAAGGTAGCATTTCCCCTCATCGAGAGATAAGCTACTTTCTTTAAAAGTCATTCAGCTAAGGTCCTGGGCTGAGAAACAAAATCCTTTAGACAAATTCCAACCAAGTTCTTAGAAATAACTTTCATACTGAGATGCTAGAGAATGGAATGTGTGTTTACATCGGATACATTGACAAAGAAAAAATATTAATCTTCAAATGGTGCCTAGCCTGTGGGAAGAGGAAGGGAAAGCCAACACACATTTATTAAGCACCTGTTATGTGCCAGGCAATGTGCTGAACTCTACATGCATTATCTCATTGTGCTCTGAAGATGCTACCCATTAGAGAGGACATTAAGGGTCAGAGGAATGGACCCTGACCTCAAGAATCCTATAGTCCATTTAGAGAAATAAAGACTGACACTGTTAGAAAGCCCCTTGCTCTAGTTCTCACCTCTCACTCTAGTTTACAGCAGGAGAAAAGAGTATAAAAATACTGGACTTGGGCTCACATGCCAGGAGCTTATCCACCACCTCCTGTATGACCTTCGATGACAAGGCATGCGTGGGCAACTTCTCCAACACAGGCACTGTCCTTTTATTTACCCTTCCCCACCCCAAAAACAACAGTCTTCAAAGAAGGGAGCTGGAATATTCTGGGCTCCCTGCTATCCCTTCTACACTCACCCTCCGTGCCATCTTGTAGCATCCTTTGCTCCTCTGAAGGTCATTCTGTTAAACCTATTGATCCTGTTCAGTTCCTGGTGCAGGTGAGTTCCAGTCCCAAGGTAGCTTATGGTTCTCCTCTCCAACCCTTAACTAGGAATCTTAAACATTCACATTCCTTCTCCCTCAAATGCCCTATCTTATTGGTATGTTAATTTCCTATTAAATCACATGACCAATTCCAGCACTTCACCCCAGCCACACAGAATTATTAGCTGTGTGACCCTGGATAAGTCACTTAACCTCCATCTGCACTGTTTTCTTCATTGTAAAATAAGGATAATAATCACACCTGTCTCCCAGGGTTTTACTGTCAGGATAGAATGGGATGATATTTGTAAAGCACTTCGCACAGTGCTTGGCACAGAGTCAGTATAATTAAATGCTGTTCTCTTTCTAGATCAGAAAACTGAATGGAGGTATTCCAACACCTGCTACAGAATTCTTTTTACATCATGCTCAAATCAGCAAGGATACATATTGAAATTTCAGAAATAAGCCAACCACTCCATCTAAATAGACTTGCTTTGCAAATCTTAAAGGGCTATTTGACTTAGTGATTTCTAAAACTTCAATCCAAACAAATAAGAGAAGCAAATAATATGTACAACAAAAAAGATATCAAAGAAAGAGGGGAAAGTCACCATATGCCCATAATTATTCAAAGCAGAGCTTTATGTTGTAGCAAAAAATTAGAAAAAGGTAGGCACCTATGAGTTGGAAGATGGCTAAAGAGAGTGCAATGTAGAAGTTAATGAAATATTATTGTACCATAATCAATGATGTCAGGTTAGATTCAGAGAAAACTGGAAAAAGAGGCTGACTTGAACTGAAGCAGAGTGAAGTAGGAACAACCAAGAGGACAAGTTAAACAATGAAAAGAAAATCATAAAAGAAAATGGTTCTCAAAGCCTTAAGAATTAGAACCAAGGGGGCGGCTAGGTGGCACAGTGAGCAGAGCGTTGGCCCTGGAGTCAGAAGGACCTGAGTTCGGATCCGGCCTCAGACACTTAACACACACAAACAAAAACCTATCCGTGTGACCTTGGGCAAGTTACTTAACCCCAATTGTCCTCCAAAAAGCAAAAAAAAAAAAAAAAAAAGAATTAGAACCAAGGGGCAGCTAGGTGGCGCAGTGAATAGAGCGCCGGCCCTGGAATCAGAAGGACCTGAGTTAGGAGCCGGCCTCTGACACTTAATCCGCACAAACAAAAACCCAGCCTTGTAACCTTGGGCAAGTTACTTAACCCCAATTGCCCTAAAGGGGTGGCTAGGTGGCGCAGTGAGTAAGAGCCCCGGCCTCGGAGTTGGGATGACCCGAGATCAGATCCAGCCTCAGAAAATGAGCACCCACGCATAAATAATTACTAGCCGTGTAACCTTGAGCAAGTTACTTAACCCCAATTGCTTAAAAAAAAAAAAAAAAGAATTAGAACCAACATGGGGCGGCTAGGTAGTGCAGTGAGTAGAGCACTGCCCCTGGAGTCAGGAGGACCTGAGTTCAAATCCAGCCTCAGATACTTAACACAAAAACTAGCCATGTGACCTTGGGCAAGTCACTTGACCCAAATGCCCTACTTTCCCCCCTCTAAAAAGCAAAAAAAAAAAATTAGAACCAAGAGAACAACCAATCATGACCCCAGCAGACTGATATCTGCTTCCTACTTTGACACAGAGGTGTTAAGGTGATGGACTAACAGTAGAGAGTAAGATATACATCTTCAGATATGGCCAATGGATGGCTCTGTTTTGCATAATTATACTTTTTCCTTACAAAGATAGACTATTTCTTTGGGGGAGGGGAGTGTGGCGCAGTGGGAAGAATGGGGATTAATGAAAAGGAATAATAAAAATGAGGAACAGAAAAAAGAGCATTGATGAATTAATTTTTAAAAATAAACAGAAGTGGGCGGCTAGGTGGTGCAGTGAGTAGAGCGCCGGTCCTGGAGTCAGGAGGACCTGAGTTTGGATGCGACCTCAGACACTTAACACACACACGAAAAATAGCCATGTGACCTTGGGCAAGTTACTTAACCCCAATTGCCCTCCAAAAAAGCAAAATAAAAATAAAAATAAAAATAAACAGAAGAGAGTAGGATGAAGTTCAGAAGTGGCCAGAGATAAGCAGGCCAGCATGGTGCCTACTATGGGAAATTTCAAACAAACAGCCAAAGAAGTTCTATGTGGTAGAGATTCATGGCTTCATGTGCAGTCTTTTTTTTTTCATTCTTTGATAAAGGAAATGCTAACATCATCAAGTTTGTTAAATTCATAATAATAAAAGGATTTTTAAAAAATCATTTAAAAAATGAATAACATATTAGTTTATCAACATAGGTTAGGTCTTTCTGGATCAGGGATAGGCTCTTTTTTTTTTTTTTTTGCTTTTTTTTGGAGGGCACTTGGGGTTAAGTAACTTGCCCAAGGTTAGACGGCTAGGTTTTTTTTGTTTGTTTGTGTGTGTGTGTTAAGTGTCTGAGGCTGGATCTGAACTCAGGTCCTTCTGACACCAGGGCCAGCACTCTACTGACTGCGCCACCTAGCCGCCCCTAGGGATAGGGTCTTTTACAACACAAATTCCACAATGAACACCAGTACTGGTGCCTTCCCTACAAGGAAAACCTTTGCATAGTGAAAATATTTCCAAACTTCATCTTGAGTGACAGGAGCCTAATTAGAAAAGAGAAAGCGCTGAATGTCTGCGATGGAACGGTGACACAATGAACCTTCTGAAATTCAGCTGTAAAAATAATTAACCCACATATGTTCTACAAGGTGTGTGGCACCCTGGAGTTGATAGGAAACACAGAATTATAGTTTAATTCCTTCTTCTTCTCCTCCGCCTCCTCCTCTCCATCCTCTTCCTCCTCTTCTTCATTTGTTTTAGAAAGAAAAATGCTATTGAACTTTTTTTCCCCCTAAGACTTATTCAATGACAGGCAAAGTTTCTAGCTGATTAAGTCTCAAAGAAGTTTCTGCCATTATAATCCAACTATTTTTCTGGAATGGCATAACTTAAAGAGTTTACTGGTAGCAGTAATATATTTTAATGTTTTACTAAATATGATCTAATTAAGATAATTATTTAGTACTACATATAATTAAATATATAATTGATGGTTATTATAATGACATGATGATAATATGATAAGGAGAGAGCAAAGTTCAAATCCTTGGTAAACATAGATCTAGAGTTAGAAGGAACTCCCACAGCCAGCTTCTTCATCTCCCTATTTTACAGATGATGGAACTGAGGACTAGGGAACTTAAATGGCTTGCCTATAGCTAATAATGACCAGGTGTGAGATTTGAACACAGGTCCTCTGACTCCAAAGTCAGTGCTCTATCCACTGTCTGTAATGTACTTAGGAAATCCCCAGGCACTGTATGAATGCCAATTACTGTCTCCTCTACCTTTAATTGCAACTGGACTAGATGGATTGAGGGACTAAGAAACAAGAAAAGATGGGTTCATCTTCTTCCTCAGATACTTACTAGTTTTGTGACCTGGGGCAATTCACTCAACCACTCTGAGTTTGTTTCCTCATGTAAAATGGGGATAATAAAAGTTTCTTCTTCATGGAGGTAATAATCATATTATTATTATAATTAATTACATCATAATTAGTAACACATTATAATATATTACAACTACAACTACTATTACTATTACTAATGCTACTGCTGGTACTCTTCCATAATCTTTTGGGAAAACATGGCACATGGAAAGAGCTCTGGATCTAGACTCAGAGATTTAATTTAAAAACCTCAGGGTCACCTTTAGGGGCCCCAGTTTCCTCATCTATAAAATGAGGGATTGGTAAAATCCTATGATGGTGGCTGTAAGGATAAAATGAAATAATGTATGTCAATTGCTTTGCAGACCTTAAGACTTTATTGGAGAGGCACCTTAGTACAGAGAATGTTGGACTTGGGAGTTGGGAAGGTTCTAGTTTGATATCTTTCCTTAGTTATTTGTTTTTCAGTCAGTTAGTCATGTCCAACTCTTCATGACCTCATTAGGGGTTTTCTTGGCAAAGCCAGAATGGTTTACCATTTCCTGCTCCAGCTCATTTTACAGATGAGGAAACTGAGTCAAACAGGGTGAAGTGAATTGCCCATGGTCACACATCTAGGAACTGTCCGAGGCCAGATTTGAACTCGAGCTCTCCTGACTGGCCAGGTGCTCTCTTCACCAAACCACCTAGCTGCCCCTTAGACACTTACTAGGTATATGATACTGAGTAAGTGTTATAACTGTTCTGAACTCTGGTTCCCTCCTCTGTAAAATGAAGTTAGTCATAATATATGTAAAATACTTTGTAAATCTGGTAGTCAGATGAAAGCTATCATCATCATCTTCATTATTATGCTTGTATTATACAGGATCATAGATCTCTATCTGGACCTTAAAATTCATCTAGTCTAGTTCCATCATTTCACAGGGACGGCAAATGAGATCCCAGTGAAATGAACTGACTTCTTCAACATCACATAGGCAATGAAGCATCAGAGGTTGGATTCGGACCCAGGACTGATTCCAGAGATAGAGTTCATTTGTCAGTACCACAGCGAGACTTAATTTTGTTTTGACTTGCTTCAGTTTTTCAGAGAACTGCATGGCCAGATGCAATGGTCAACACTGGCGCCACTCCTAAGAAGCTAAAGCCCCCCTTAACACGTGGTTCTGTTAACAAATTGGTAAATTACAAAAGTAGAAACTGTCATATGATATCAGTCGCAATTATACCATTAGACAGTTTTGTTTAACTCATTTCTGAAGAATGTCCTTTGGAAAGGGGGGTTGTTTGGGTGCTGATTGGGAAGAGTCTGTTGTGTGAAAACAGAATCTGTCAATATAAAGAAATGAAATGTATAAAAATAAAACGGAATGAATGGAAAGACAAAAAAAGCATTCCATGGAATAATTAAGGATGAGCTAGTTATATGCCCAGAGAACAGTCAATGTCTTCCAAAATGCTTTTAGAGGAGGGAAAGGAAGACCAAGGCTAACATTCTTCTCCTTTCTGGTATTTTGGCCATGAGCTGAGGGGGGTGAAAGAGGGGAAGAAACCACCCCAACAACTCCAGGGCTTATTACCCAGGCAAAACCTGTCCATGTTGTTGTCTCGCAAAAGGATTACTCTCAGATGTTTGTTCTGTTACCCTCTGAGAAAACCGCCTTCAGTCTGAACCAATGTCACCAAGCTTCATTCAATGAGGCGATAAGGAGGGAAAGGGGAGAGAAGGCCCGCCTTCTCTTTTCTTGTAGCAGAATGACAAGCTGCCGGCTGGACACACGCCTGGCAGATGGCATTTCAAAGGGCTTTCATGAGCCATCTGGGATGTGTACAATTATTACAAACCACACTTACAACAAAGCCAGAAGGGTTACTTCCTGACAGAAAGAAGTAAAACAAATTCTATTTCTCTTCTCAGGGACACAGCATTAAAAATCACCAGCCTCTTACAAATGGAGATTTTATACAATCCCACTGCAGCCTTCCACTTGTTTAGATAGAGATTTGGCCACTGATATCCTGGAGCTCTTAGCTGATAAACACAGGCATAAAAATCTCACACAGTATGGAGAGCTCTGCCGTGATTAAATCAATTACATTATGGGAGAGAAATCAGATTTTCAAAGAATAGCCTTTTTTTAAAAAAACATATCTCATCCTGTGTTGGATGCTGTGCTCTTAAACACTTCTAGGCTTCCACATTACTCACCAAAAAAAAAAAAAAATTACAATAGGCCTAGTTGTACTTATATGATGATTAGTCCCCTCCCTCCATTCCATTTCAGTTTAAAAGTTTTCTTATAGATATATTGCAAAAAGGGACCTCAAAGGCCATTAGTACAACCCTCTTCTTTTATAGATGAGGAAACTGAGGCCCAGGGCATTTAGTGACTTGCTCAAAATCACAAAGGTAATACATGTCAGAGACAGGATTTTAACCCACCTATATATGTTACTCTGTGTTACTCTGAGGTTTTTTCCCTTTTTTTCCTTCTGAGAGGAATTTCTGGTGGGAAACAGCAAAGGCTTCCTTGAAAAAGGCTGAGTTTTTTACTGGATATCTTGCCTTGAACATTAACCAACTCTTTGTACCCAAAGTACAGAATTGTTAGCCCAAATGTGATTTTAAAAAATGATTATCTGTCAAAGGTAATGGTTAAGTCAAGAAACTAATGGTAAAGTTAACTACCTAGTCCTCTGGCTACCCTTAGAAGCTATGGGAGAGCCCAGTACAAGACAGAAGGCCAGGGTGGTTTGGGGGCCAAGAGAGGAAGAGAGACTGTGGTTATTTTTCTACCTGATTCTTTAAAATAAAGCACTCAAATTCAGAAGACGATTCCATTTATTTTGATGCCATAGCTGAGAATAAATATCAAGGTATGAAATCTGCCTCTTGGGAGCTAATATAACCACAGACAAGTTCCTCAACGCTTCTGAGAGTCAGTTTCCTCAACTTTAGAATAAAGAGGTTGAGCTAATTGAATTTAGAGAGCACTGAAGCTGTGATCCTATGAAGCATTCTCCTGATGCCAAATTGTGACATAAAAGTGACCCTGAGTTCTTGAAGCCCATGACAAAAAGCTCTCACCAAGTTGGAAAGGACTCTTCCCACTAGAGTCCAATGCCATAGAAGATGCACCAGAATCGGGATTTGAACTGAAGGTCTTGGACCCGAATTCAGAGTTCTTTTCCACTGTATCAATCTTTAAAAGGCAAAACTTGGATCCAGGTCCTCTAGTCTCCAACGACCAAGCTCTCTATTTACAGGGTTCTGAGGTTCAAGTGTGACAATATACATCAAATATTTTGTAAGCCTTAACACACTACAGAAGCCATCAAATATGGTGATGATGATCGTATGGGGGAGCTGTGAATGGTGCTGGTATGGGAAGAGCCCAGTGAAAACACAGAGATTCTGAAAGACTGGAGAAATATCCAATCTTGCTTTCATTCGGCAGTAATTCAACTAAATAACTTGAGCTCTGCCCTCCTATACAGCTGGGTCTGAATTAATAATGTCAGAAAAGGTCAAAAGGGTCAGGGGTGAGTGGTTACTTGCTCCTTATGTACACTTTAAGGTTCATAAACCCTGAATTCATTTGGTTAGAAGTGACCCATGGGGAGGAAAAAGCACAAAGTGACCTTGCCTGCTCTCAAACTCCACCAACAATGATTCTACCTACTGGGCAATCCCCAGTACTCATTTGCTCCCTCCTTGCATCACAGACATTATCCTAAGACAGGCCACATATGGATACAAGAGAAAGCTTCCTGGTGGATTGAAAATAACTACCCATTCAGCATCCGGGCTGAAATTGTTCCTGCTACTGTCTGATTACCCACAAGTCATCAATGCTGAGTAAGCCATAAGTGAAAGTCTGAAGGACCTTATGGCCAGATTGCTAATAGGTAAATCCAAGGCTCTTTATCACCTTACCATTCTACTAGGACCTCAGATTAACAGGGCAATAGTCATCAACAACCTGCTGTTAAATTAATCAGATTCTTGCTTATTGCAATCTAACATTATTGCAAATGGAACTTGGAGAAATCAGAGTCACCTCAATTACCTTGGTGTCAAAGGAAACTATCCCTCTTCTTGCACAACAACTCTTGGAAGAGCGCTCAGTCGATTTCTCTTTCCAGGGTATCACAGTCATAATAGACAAAATGAGCCCTCCATAAATGCTTATTATTTGACTAGTAATTGGGCAACTATGCATTTTACCTTGTGATTTATCTAGCACGCAGAAAAACACTGTACCTTAGACAGAGAATCTCCACTGGAATGAGTCAGGTCCTCTTTGCTATCAAGGCATTTTTGCAGAATGTATGTGTTGTTGCTGTTTTTAATTAATTTTTTCCCCTGGGCAATATGTTTAAATAAAAACTCCCCATGTCTCTGATACAGATCAGCAACTCTCCCAAAACCTGAAGTCTTAGTAGTATCAACCTGCCTGAGGTCCTGGGGGTCTAAGTGATTTGTTGGGTCTTAGAGCCAATGTATAACAGAGGTAAAACCTGAACCAGGTTGTCCTGATTCCAAGGTTGACCCTCTATTCAATGTCCCAGGGAGTCTCTCTATACATAATCATTTTTTATGAAAATCCATTCCTACATTTGATGAAACATTTTCTTTACCACGGCTGGCACTTTTCCCCATCTAAAATGACAACAGATGTTACATAGTGCATTAAATTTTCAAAGGATATTACATATATTATTTTAAGCCTCACACTACAGGTATTATTAAACATATTTTACTGATGCAGAAACTAGAACTCAGAGAGGTTGTCACTGCCCTTCTGTCAGATGGTAAGGGCCAAAGGTAGGATTGGAAACCAAGTCTTCTGTTTCCCATTAGGCCAAGCTGCCTGACATCCAGGCAAGCTATGTTTAAATCACAATCCACTGACCCCTTTCTAGCTAAATCAGTTCCCTCAAACTACTGAAAATGTCACTGTCTCCTTGGATGTTACGCACTCATATTCTGTTCATTTGGCCCCAAGCTGAAGTTCTAAAGCCCAGACCACCACCAAAAGTCTCCTTACTAAGAATTCAGCAGCCTTTTTCTCCTCCCCGGCTCCATCCCCAGTCAGGTTATCTCAGCTTTGGAACATCCAATTTTCTGGAATTATTTATTGGATTTAACAACTCAAAAAAAAAAGGGGGGTGATTCTTCTTGCCAATGTACTAAGAGTTGTTCATAGACGTGTTAGCTCTCCAAACATCAACTACTCTAAGAGATACACCAGGGGATATATGGTTTTCAGATTTATTTCACCTTTCTCTTCATGCCAGATTGGCTAACTTGCTCTTTTCCATAAATGATCTTCTTTGCCCAAGGTGTCAACCGCTTACCACTACTCTCTTAAAACCATTAGCTTTCTCTTACCAATAGGAAGTGAATGTGACATTTAGGATAAGTAACTTCACTTCTTGAGGTTTGATTTTTTTCATGAATAAAATAACGGATTTGGACCAATGACTTATAAGGTTCCTTTTACGTCTAAATCTAGGATCCTATGTATGGTACAAAGATATGAGGGAAGAAGGAAAACCTATCAGATGACAAAATCAGGAAAGAAAAACCATTTCAACAGTCAAGAATTGGGGCTGGAGGAGGGGGCAAATTAAGATAAAATTTAACAGATAAACATGAAGCTTTATACTTGAATGGAAATGAAAATCAACTTCAAAAAGGCATGATGAGGAAAGCATGGTTGGTTATCAGTCTATTAAAAAAACATCCAGATGTAATAGTTGCTACCTTGCAGTAAATATTTTGGTATCTATGAAACCTTTCTTTGTCATTAACTTCAGGTTTGTCTTTGATCTCATGTCCAAATAATCATTTAATACACATTTAGTAAGGGCTTTCTAGGTGCAGGCATTTTGCTAGGTGTGAGATATACATAAGAAACAATCCCTGCTGTCACGGAGCTTACATTCTACTGGATGATTGCACATCACTCCTGTGGGCCAAGGTATAGGGACAGCTTAGTGACTTTTCTTGAAGAATTCCAAATGGTTGGACCAATTCATGGTGCCACCAACTGTCTATTGTTGTTCCCATTTTTGGACACCTCCAATTTTAAGGTGTCAAAGGGAACCTCAGGGTCCTTTTAATTTAAACATCTTTATTAGTGGAACATGTTTTCATATGGTAATTTCTACTTTACAATTCTTCTTTGGAAAAATTCATGTTTCATATTCTTTGATGAACTTTCTATTAAGGAATCATTCTTTGTACTTAACCATTTCTGTCAAAATCTATAAATCTTGGGTATCAGGCTTTCATCAGTGATATATCTGGTCTCCACAGCAGTTAGAATTTCCCCACACAAAAACATTGTGTGTTCCCCACACAAAAACATCTGCCCATCCACAAACATTTGCATACCTTTATATGTGATCATACTATCTCCCCTTTAGAATGTAAGTTTCTTGAGGACAGGAGTTGGGGGACTTTGACATTTTTATCTTTGCATCTCCAGTGCCTAACATGATATATGTTTCATAAATGCTTGCTAATTGATTCATAGTAATTTACAGCCTGTGTGTACATGCAAAAAGTCTAGGCCCTTTCTCTATTTAATATTCAACATGGTCTCAGCAGTGGTAGCAGCAGCACTGGTAGGTTTTCCCAATCTGATTGGGCATGTATAAAAGCCAGACCACTCTAAGTTTTACCACCTGGAAGGTTCATGTTTGATACCACTCTATACAAATCTTCAATGAATTCACGGGCAGCTGGATGAGGTTAGATTAATGTTCTGTTAATGAGAGAGAGAGAGAAAGAGAGAGAGAGAGAGAGAGAGAGAGAGAGAGAGAGAGAGAGAGAGAGGGAGGAAGAGAGAGAAAGGGAAAGAGGGACGGAAGAAGGGAGAGAGGGAGGGAGAGAGAGAGAGTGTGTTTAGGCCTCTACCGCATGGGGCTTTGGAAATTACTATGCTTCATAAATAATGGATCTTTTATTCAATTACAAAGCTTAGAAGTAAGTACAAGCACAGACACAAAAGGGGACTATGTGGGACAGCATGAGTTAACTCTTAGAAGGTCAGAATTGTGGCTGGCTAGATGCCACTGATCTGTTGGTCCCCTGCCTCTGCCCATCCACAAGCCCAAATAATCTCTGAATCTTTCTATCTGTATTTGCCAGATATCAGCACTGGGTACAAAATACATATTGAGTAATTGCTGAAAAGACATGAGTTGGGGTGGCTAGGTGGCGCAGTGAGTAGAGCGTCGGCCCTGTGGAGTCAGAAGGACCTGAGTTCGGATCTGGCCTCAGACACAACCCCAATTGCCCTCCAAAAAAAAAAAGAAAGAAAGAAAAATAAAAGACATGAGTTGTATCACTCCTAATATATTTTGCACATAGTTGAGATGAGTGATTTTATATTGGAGCCATGCCCTTTGATGTCAAATCTACCATTTCCTCCGTCACACCATTCTGACATAGAATTAGCCCCATTCATTGAGATCCAGATAACGAAAAGTCAATGGAAATATGGACCCTCTAGCCATACAGATTTTACTAATGGATTAAACGATCATAGGAATATAGATCTGGGGTGAAAAGGGACCTTGGAGGCCATTAGTCCCAATCTTATTTTTATAGATGAAGAGACTGAGACCAAGATTTTGTAAGTGAAGTAAGTGATTTGTCTTAGGCTCCCCAGGGAATAAGTACCAAGAGTGGAACTGGACCAGTGACTCCTGGGTCTGTGGACTACAGTGGGACTCAATCCTCAGACAGCATAAGGAGAGCAGACAATGCCTGCTGATTTAATGTCCACAACACAAAGGACAGTTGTTAGGATGCACACTTGGGTCACTTCTTCGTACAGAAAGTCCAGTCCACAGGTTGGTAACTTACAAAGCTGACTAGATGGAAACTTCTGATGAAGTTTCCTTCCTTTTCCCCACATAAGTCATAGAACCCACATGGCCACTGGAGACAGAAAACTGAGACTTCTTGAACTACAATTAAAACTTCCCTTCAAACAGAACTACAATGGCACCCCAGAAAGAGAAGGCCAGTTAAGGGATAAGACTCTAACACTTGATAACTGCTTCTCCGGAAACACCTTTTAAAGATTGTCCCTCTACTTTAAAAGGGGAATCTGTGAAAAAGATGGGAATGTCACACATTTTAAAATAATTTTAATAAAGGTACACTTAGACATTCTACATTACAAAGGCACCATGACTATAATGGAAAGAGCAGGGGCCTGGGAATCATGATAATTTAGGTTTAATACTTAAAATTAAAATTTGGTTCTATTACTTTCCATCAGTGGTGGGAAATTATTTTCTTTGCCTGAAACTGAATTTCCTTATCTGTAAAATGCAGGTAATAATTTGGTATAGTGTCTATCTCAACCCCTCTAAGAGTTGTTTTGGGCAGGGCCCTGTGGGAACTTCCAAGTGCTAAATAAATGGGAACTATTGCTACTAAAAGGACATCTTCTCTTTATATATTTATTCCTTAGAAGTATTAGCTTTGGGTACAAAG